>VZRS01011857.1:496478-817188 GCA_013398055.1 Ifrita kowaldi
GGCAGGAGGAGGAGGAGGAAGGGGAGAGGCGCGCGCAGCCGCCGGCGGACGGGCCGGGAGCGGCCGCGGCGCTGACGGCTGGCGGCCTCTGCCCTCAGAGGGAGCCGGAATCACGGAGTGCTGCGTTTCACCCCCGGAACGGGGACACAGGAGCCTCGCCGCCTTTATTCACAGAATCACCAAGGTTGGAAGAGAACTTTAAGATGATCCGGTTCAAGCGTCCACCCAGCACTGTCCCTGTAACCCTTAAACCACTAAACCACATCGCCCAGTGCCAGATCCGGACACTTCTTGAACTGGTACCTTCACCATCTTCCTGGGCAGCCTGTTACAATGCCTGACCATTCTAACAGTGAAAAAGTGTTTCTAATATCCATTCTGAATGTCTGCTCTCTGATCTTAAGGCCATTTTTTCATATTCTCTCACTGCAGGCACGGCAGAAGAGACCGGCCCCCACTCACTACAACCTCCCGTCAGGGAGTAGAATTATTCTCAAGAAACATCTATTTGCAATCCTGTTTTCTCAGGAGCTTGGTGGATGTTCTCAGAGGGTCAGTTATTCCCACACTTTACACCAAAATTTATGGGGTATGCCGGCACTGAACTGAAACCTGCCCCTCTCCTCCAAAGCCTTGATGCAGTCTACGTGCTCCCGGGTTATGCCATTCCTGGACTTCATCAGGCTTTGCAGAATGAGCACCTGGCTGTGAAAAGCACAGTCCCTTCTGCCTGCATGCGTGGTGCATGGGGATTGTATGAGTGGTGTGGAAAATGCAGGTACAAATACAGATTCGTGGATAACCTGCAATCCATTGCTTGATGCTTCTCCAACTTTTCAGCTTCCAGTACTGGCTATGCACCCAGCCCATGGCAGGAGAATAAACGCAGCTCAGTTAGACTCCCATGACTGTTTTCACCAACAAAGTTACAAAATAGTTATCCTCTCCCCTTTTACTTAATTATTTTTTAAGCAAAACGCTATTAGATTTAGCAATTTCTTGATTTTCATAGAATTTGATGACAGTTATGCAGTTATTAGGTTACATTCCCCTGGGTGTTTTAATACTCCTAATAATGATTTTCTAGGTTTGTGAGCAACAGAGCTCACAATTTGTGGTGGTTGTTACCTCTCTGATATGTGATCACTTTCCATGCAGATGTGTCTGTGTACAGCTATTTTAGTTGCTATATAAATCAAATTATTTTGTCAATGTATTGACTGCACTGAGAATAATCTGAAATTTCATGTATCTGTTTCTCTTTTTGTCTTGCTCTGTACTTCCACTGCATTGCTAAGAAAGTTCGTTGTCTAGTCATGCAGTAGTAAGAATTTTAGCAGTCTAGCTAAAAGGAACAGATCCAGCAATTACAAAACTCACTAAGAAGTAAATGAGGCAGCACTTACATTGCAGAATGCTTGCCATCAGTTCTGATAACGCAAGTGGCAAAAAAAATGCTTGGTGGGGCTGAAAAGTGTGGTTTTAAAAGTATGTTTGCAAAGCTATCATAAAAAATAGGTAAGGAAATGAGTTTTATTAGCTGACTTTGAAAATATTTGTGTAACTCTGTTTGCATCACTGTATATGTCTACATGTTTCTGTTTTTTTCGGAATGATCTCAAGGTCATTCAGAGCTCCTGGGAACTTAAGCTATATTTTTCTAGTAAGTTATTTCAGTCTTCCAAGTCCAATTTAAGTATAAACACAGTTTCCATGCACAGCAGGTTTACAGTATCTCTGTTTGCTTATGTTAAAAGTTACCGGCTACCCAGGTCGGTTCAGCCAGTCAGATTGCCCTCTTCAATAAACATTCTGACACCACTTTCAGGTTTTGAGTGTGTGTGTGTTTTGGGGAACGTGTCATACTGTGTGATGGATTGCTTATTCCATTCCTAGGCTTAGATGGGAAGCTTTTGGGGTTGTGATATGTGACAGACCTGATCTTGTTAATGTACCTGGAACAGTTGAGCACAGTGTCACAGGAAAACCCATTTCGGGATGCTCTGGTGTTGCAGCTGCAATGGAAAGCTGTTGATTCCTTTGTTGGAAAATCTTCTTTGTGAGTATGCCAGCTGAACTGAGGATTTAACAGGCTGAGATTGAGGAGCTGCCTTAGTGTTCCCATTTTACAGGTGAAATCTGAGCAAGAAAATAAATAGGAAAAATATGTCCTGCATAGTGGGACTATCGTTCAGCACCTGGACTTGAATTTCATTACAGTTCTTTATTAAGGCTTAGATGCCCTATGCAGCAAGTGACTTTGCATTTGCTAGTCCAGGAACAATCCCAAGAAGGAAATTTCTCTCAACTACCATTTATTCAAAGGGACAATAGCGAACGGGAACAGCTTACTTTTGTATGGGTGAAACACACTCCTGCTTTCCCATTCCCTTTCACTGCTTTTGTGGCTGACTGGCACAGTGACACCAACCTGGATCCAAGTTCCCTGAATTCACAGCAAGAATTAGGAGGGGATACAATGCAGAGATGCTGCTCAGCCCCTCAGCTCAAGGGTCAGAGGAGCTCTGTTCCCACCTGGGTTCCAAAGGACATGGCGTGTTTGCTCAGTAAACTGCCCCAGCTACTCTGTTGTGTGTTACTTGGCATCCCTGTGCATTTGCTCCTTTTTAAAGCAGAAATGCTAGTGGTGGTATTCCTCCAGAAACTTGGGAAAACAGACATCCATAATTCCAAAGTATTAAAGGACTGTGTTCATGCATATTACCTTCAGTGAGATGGTTCCAGTACTTAAGTTTAAGCCCATGTTTAACTGCTTGCAGAATCTTTTGGATATGATTAGCCCTACTCCAGTAAGTGTCATTTACGTTTCTACAATCCTGTCCCTAGTTCACCAGTTCCCAACTTCTTACATCCTGGATTGCTCTTGTCTGTCACAGTTTTTTTGCAGACCACTATCCAGGTTTATCATTGCACTTCTAATCGAAATAGCTACCTCTGATGTCCTTCCACAAACCAAGTGCCTTATGCCATCACATCTTCCTTGCCAAGTATGACTGTTAATTTGACTTCCAGAAAACCAAGAATGTGTCAGAATGACAGTTTGCCTTTCACTACATTAAATACATTCCTTTTTCTCCCTTATCAGTGGCTTCTGGGTTGTTTTCTTGTTATTTTAAAAAAACTAAACAGATACAAGGTTGTGAAGGTTGTCATGAGTAGTTTGCTCATGGGTTTTTCAGTCTCCTGGAGCTGCTGGTCTCCTGCAGTAAAATAGTAGAATCTAGATGTTTTCTTCCTAGGCTGTAATAGCTCTGAGAACGGTTTGTGTAAGAGTGTGATAAACAACCTAATAAAGAAAAGCAGAAAGTGTGAATAGAAATTTGTTTCCATCCTGGAAAGAAGAGTACGTCAGCAGGCAGAGAGGGAAAAAAAGAGAAGTGTCCTGTCTGAAGCTGAAGAGTGTTAAGGGAAGATTCACTGGCATTTCTTGCAAAAAAGAAATGTTAACATTAGTGTTAAAAAGGAATTCTTTCCGCAGGGTAAAGTTCTTTGTTTAACAGACTTCTCTTTCCCTCAAAGCAGTGTTTGCTCTTTGTTACTTTGTGAGTAACTTTTATTACCAGCGAAGTACCCAAACATTTTTTTTGTTGCTCTTTTAAAAAATCCCCTTGAGCTTGATGTTTCTGCTGATGCTGTCGTTCCCTTTGCCTTTCAGCCACGCGGTCCTTGGGCATGCACTGTGCAGAGGGTCAGGTTGCATCCTCATTAGCAGTTTGTTTTATTGCTGTTTGTTTTGGGACGCAACTGGGAATGTTTCTGTCGCAGGCCCGGTGCTGCTGCCCTTCTGCTCGCGGTGGCTCCGGGAGCAAAGCACATCCTCTCACCTCCGCCTGCTTGCAGGCTTATGATGAGTGGACAGCCAGGAATGTCCCTTGCAGTACTTCCCTCTTCCCACTGAAGCTTAGCAAGGTGCCTGACCTGTTGGGTTCACTCATGCAGAGCCAGGCAGCACGTTTTCCATAGTGATTTTTGTGTGTGTACGTGTCTGCGTGTACTTTTAATCTCTGTCAATCCCTGCCAGGCTCACTTTGTTCTTTGACATGCCATGGCTCATGAACAAAAAATCATCAGGTCCTGAGCCTTTCATCTCCAGAGGACTCCTTAATATATTGCAGAGTATCATTAGTTTTGATACTTGTGACTACAGTAGTTATTAAGATACTACAAGTATGAAAGCCTCAACGATTAGAGGCATGTTGACTTGCAGTTCTCAAATTTCATTTTTAAAAAAATATTTCTAATCTTCATGGTTGCGGGCAAAAAAGCCAGGAAATCTAAATGATGGAAATGTAAATGATGGCAAACATAATGGTTTGTGAGCTGTTAAACCGAGGTGCTGAGGTGATGCCACATATTTGCTAGGAAGGCTTTGCTGTTGGGGTGACAACCTGAATCCCCAGCTCTGGGCAGAAGAATGCTGGCAGAGGCTGCTGAAGCCAAGAGGCACTGGCTGACCCAGCTGTGTGCCCACATCAGCCCCATCCAGCTGGGATGCCTTCAAAGCCGTTGTCTTCTGCCTAGAAACTGCTCCCAGAACTTCCTCCTCCCTCTCAGCTCCCTGAGCCACATGCAGTTTTTGTTAAGGTCACATAGGGGTATTAGGAGAGTTGGACACCTTTGTTGTACAGGCTTAGTGAGAAAGATGGATGAAAGTGTCCAAAAGGAAGTGTATTTTGTAAACTCATGTTGGGAATCCTTATGGTTGACAGCATGAAATCGTGTTCTCTTCATGTGGGCCATCCTTGCACGGCCACAGAGACGTTAGTTTTGAGTGCCTTTCTGAGGATCAGATGCATGTTCTTTCTGTAATGAAGTGGCTGTTGTGAAGTTTGCCTTCTAAAGCTTATCCCTTAGGCTCCTGGGGAAAAGCAAGCCTGAAGCTGCCAATATCTAACTTTTAATTATTATTCAGTTCTGGGGCATAACCACCCTGGTTACATTCATGAAAGTCAGGAATCGTGCTTATGCAATTCTTTTGGCATTGTAAATAGAGCCCTAGAGAAATTTGTTTTGGTTTTAGTAGTAACTTTTCTGAGAGATTACTTTTTTTTAAAATAAATTATTTACATTTCAATTACAAAATATAAAATTAGAGGTCCACACTGCAGTACATAACATTATGTACCAACAATTTTATTCACCGTCAATTGGTTCAGGGCTGCTTTAATCCATGAATACCCTCAGTCTGAAGAACTTGGAGCAATTATTCCTGAATTTGGTTTGTAAGGACTGACAGCATGATCAAGACAGGCATGGTGTGTGGTATTGCTGATGTGCACCGCAGTGAGTTAGAGGAATATTTCAGTTTGTTTCCCTTAGATGTTTTGATTAGCTCCACCTTGTTTTCAGAAAAAGTGTATCTCTTAATGAGAACAACCATCTTGGTCTTCACTTTGCAAAGTCAAGAACTGTCTCATGGCTGTAGTAGGAAACTCACCTGTGTCTAGTTAGAATAGTGTGATTTCCCAGAAGAGCTAAATTTTATCCATCTGCCTTGTGAAATGAAGGTCTGATAAATAGCTCTTTTTTTAGTTCCTGTCATCAGTAAAAGCCTTGAACTAAATATGGTAAGAAAAAAAATTTAAACATATTCAGTATAAATATAGATATGGATATCATGACATGTAAAATTGGTCTCTCTAAAAATAGTGAAGGAAAAAAGCTCTTCAACATAAATGTGTAACTAATATGTCAAATAGTTCTTAAGTTATTCGCAATATAATATGACAAGTTGCAATATGGTATAAAGTAGAGGAGGGGAGGTGAGAACTTGGGAAGTAAATTCTCATTTTTAGCTTTTCAGCTGGGGAAGAATAAACACACAGTCTGTGAAAAAATAAGAAACAATATGCATGCAAAATTTAGATACTTTTATATTATTTTAATTACTACCCAACAAATGTTGCCTACAGCTAACAGAGTGAAAATTATTAGAGCGAAGGCTTTGATTTTTCAATAAACTTCTCTCTAATGAGAGAAAAAAGAAAATGATAACACCGTGTTGTTTGTATTACAGAACCATATACAACTGATATCTGGATCTCATTATGCTGGAAACTGTTCAAATACAGGTAGAAAAATGGCATCTTTCACTAAGAAGCAGCAAAATAATTTGCACAAAAGAACAAACAAGATGAACGTACAGTAATAAGGAACAGCTGAAGGAGAGCAAAAGATCAAGAAGAATCTTCTTTTGTTTGCCACATATGTATGCAATAGAGCTGGAAGGAGAAAAGTATTTTGATTTCTCAGGGAACCTTGATGTTCCAGCAGTTTGAAATTGCCTGTAAAAAGGACTGGAGCCGGAGTTGTTGGATACTGGAGTGTTGGCCATGGCTGTAGCCATGACCCTGGTGTCTCTGGGCTCCCCAGTCACCACGACACTGTGCTCTGCCTGGTACTCTGCCCTGGACTGGGAGCATTATAAGCCCATGGGTCCTCAATCTTCAGGCAATTTGTCTGGCAAGATTTGTTGAAACTGTGGAAGCTGGAAGCCCCGGTCCTCAGGAGACTACCATCTGGGCTGCTCAGAAGCTGGGGCTGGCGTAGCTCCAGTGGAAGCTTGCCCGCTTTTCAAAGGAATTTAATTGAATACTTGTCTGGATGAAATGTTTCTGTTTGGTAAATTGAGACATTCCAAAATAAAAATATAGTCAGAGAGGTTTTTTTCACCAGATGTAAGGAGCAGGTACCTGGTTTCTATTTCGACGTATTTAAATATAAATAAATATATGTATATGTGTTTTATGTGATAGAAGGCTAAAGAGACACAGCTGGCCATTTTCCTGCCTCCTCTTTGTTAGGTATATTATATTATTTTCATGTTTATTTCTTTGTGCCAGTGCTTAGGAACCCAGAGCTTTATTGTGCTCATCGGTATCGAATCGCAGAACAAAACAGCCTAAATGCTCTAGTGAGATTCTTGTGGTTGGAAGTGAGTTGGAGAAGAGCTCAGAGGAAGGACAGGGTAAGCACCCCACAACTTAGTTCAAGGAGTTGTAACTTTTCTTCAAAAAATGTGTGGTTGAAGGACAGCACAGACAGTGATTCTGGGAGTGCTGTGGCAGTGTGGGATGTGGGCTGGAGATATGTAGCAGCAGGATTTCATTACCAGAGACTTGAAGTCAGGAAACAGTGTAAGAGTTGGACTGAATGAGTTGAAATTATTTAGCAAGTAACCTGCAGATAGTTGAGCTGATTTGTTGTTGAGAGCTAGCTGGAAAGTTAGAATTTGGGTCTTTAAAAGATTGGGTCTGGAAGAGATTGGATCTCCATAAAAATCAAAGTTCTGAAAAAAAAAATCCTAGGCATTTTATACTGGACTCTCAAAACTGTTGGCACTGACCTTTCCTAACTTAGGAAAGTGCCTGACTTTGAAACCTTGCATTTATTTTTAATAAACGTTCTGCATGCTTTTCAATTCTTTAGTTATAGTTCAGGAAAAAAAAATAACCACAAAAAGCAGCCCTTCCTCCTCTTTCCTATTTGTGATCTATCTTGCTGGAATTATTATTTTGTACTGTGTTCTTGAAGGCTGCAGAGAAGGTTTCCAGAGCATTTCAGCTGGAGATATGGGCATTAGTATGCTAACAGTCAAACTGAGCCCAGGGATATCCAACCCTAATCTCTGTGGATCTCCCGGAGCAGCCTATTTTCATTTTACTTTTGCAATGCTCCCTCTCTTAATGCCTCTTCCTTGCCTGCAGCCACTTCATAAGAAAGCCTGTGGAGCAGGAGAGGCGGATGTGTTTAATGTTGACAGGTGTCAAGCCCAAAGGAAAGGCAGTGTTTGTCTGGCTCCCCGCTCGTGTGTGAGGAGTTTGCACTTCAGCTGAACACGACGGACAAGGCACGGGGCGTTAGGGTATGAGGTTGGCTGGTGCAGTGCAGGGAATATCACTGCTTTTAAACTGACAGGGATCTGTGTTGTCTTTTTGCTGAGACTAGATCTGAGATTCTCATAACTAAGCAACCTGTAGGAAGAAAATGCCCTCCTCGGTCAAGATCAGGAATTATGTATTGTTTTAACCACAGTGCTCTCCAACAACTACTACAGTTTTCTACTTGTATTTTAAAGGTAGACAGTACATGTATGCTAATGTATCTGCATGCAAAATTGTCAGGACTTAGAGCCAGTGTTTGGCAGAGACAGTAGAACAGACTCACAAACAAGTGGTTTTCATCACTGGATGCATAATGCTGTGAGTATGTTTTAGCCCCTTGCCTGATGCCCTGATGCTGTAGAGAAGGCAGTTTTCTCTGGACATAAATTGGGATGCAGTTGCTGGAGAGGGTATGAACAAAGTGCTTCCTTCACAAAGGCATCCTGCCTGGTACCTATATGAATACCTCTGGGCAAGCAGGTAAACCAATAGCACATAATCTGTCATTGCTAAGGACAGCACTGCTGCTCTGTGTAGGCAAAAAAGGAAAATATGTTTAGAGGGAATGTGGATGCTCTGTTCTTCATTCATGTGTGACTGAATTCTAATCTCTTTCAGTGTGCTGTAAATCCAAAATAACATACTGAAGTCAGTGCAGTTCCTGGGGATTTGTGCTACTGTAAATGAGAACAGAGTAGAGAATTTTTTTCTCCTGCTCTCTTGTAATGGTGAGAAGAAAAGCTGGATTGTCAGCCTGGCTATGCTTCTTTGCTTTGCTGACTTTGTGATAAAATGGACATCATTTAAACATTCTTTATTTTTTTTTTTTTATATTTAGAATATAGCAGAGGGAGAGCCTTGATGGTTTTTTATTTTACAGAAATGTAAACATTAAAGTCGTTTTTCTTTTACACGTGACTTAGAAAGTGTAATTTACTTGAAAGGGCTCTACTATATACTCTGTCCTGTATTTGTTTATCTAATTGAATAGAAGAGCATTTACTGCAGTTTCAAAGTTAAGCCAATAAACATTTGTCTTTGTATTGCAGCAGTGATGTTTGACAATTGGGTTGGGCAACATCCATTTTAACATGGGTTTATTTTATAATATTGACGAAGCAAAACTCCAAGGACATTTTCACCCCCTTGCTTGCACTGTTGCCACAAGTTGGATATTTGGCAAAAGATTCTGAAAGCCTTTCTTACAAGTTGCCTGTGTTATTTACATCATCCTTGCTCCCTTCACCATATAGGTCATCTCACAACTTTACATTTTATTTCACATATCCCTGGATATCCTGGATCCCTGGTATGTGCAACAAGATGTAGAGATAGGAACAGTGGGATTTTAAATGGACCTACATTTATATTTCCTGTTAAAATCAAGAGGAAAACAGCAAAAACCAAACTGAATCTTTATCTGTTATCTGCCATGCTCGCACCAGAACATCTGCCCATCCACTCTACCTGCTTCAAATCCAGGAACACCATGGTTATAGGGGTGCTTAAAACTTATTTTCACTGTCAGTTAGAAGATGCCGTTGGCATACTTAGACATAAAAATACTTAAAGATTGCTGTATTATTTTATTTTTGCTCTATAAATGGCATTCTGGATTGTGCTGCCTGTATCAAATAGCTCCTAGAACATCCCTCCCAATCAGTTCCTTTTGGGAGCAGGATCGTCGGGCTCGTTCTGAAGCTGTGCCAGTGCCGGCAGTGCATGGGGACTACAGATGAGATCTTTGTAACATGAGATCAATTCACCATTCCAGGCCATGTAGTAAATGCATTCCTGACTGAATGTTACGTCGTTTTTATGTTCCTGGGACAGCACTGTACTGTGTTTCCTCACTGAAAGAGCTATGTTCATTAGATACAGGAAGTCCTGCTAATCATCCATAACGCAACATTAACAGCTGCTGGGAGATCTTTGAATGCCCACTGATCAGGGGAGAGTTTGCAGGAGATTTGGGGCTTCTTTGCTGTGATTGTTTTCCTCAGCATGCTTCAGGATCTGAAGTTCTGTAAAAAAAAAAAAAAGGCAGTTGATCCTTAAGGTTGTGAGGAAAACTTTTAAAACATGCACCAGATGGAAATCAATGCAGTAGTGTCTGCAGGCAGACAGATAGGCTGAGAAGCAATCTGAAGGCTGACACTATTTGGATTAAAGGCAAAAGAGCTGCAAAGCAGTCGTGCAACTTAGATATCATCAATACAGTACAGGGGCTCTGCAATTCTGCAGTGAGTCCTGTCTTGTTTCACATGGTTGATAGCTTTGTTTTTGCCAGTGGCTCAAGATAAACCCAATTTTCTCTCTGGTTGATTTGTGCTCCCTTTCTTTTGTATAGACAACTTCCATTACTTCCTTTGGCAGTGTACATGGATAGCTGACTCAGGAATGGAGCTGACCGGAAAAAAAGATTTCCAGTCTATGGACAATAAATTTCTATTTCTCCACTTGTTTTCTGCTCATTTTCTCACAAGAAGAAAAAAAAAAGAGAAAAGAGCATGACTGATGAATGGCGAGATGTTTTCTTTGAACTGTTTTGATCTATATGAAACCCTTATGCTGGAGTTGATAAGCCTAGTGGCAGCTTTCTGTGTAGTGAAGTCTTCAGGAATCTGTCCTGAGTGCCAGCAGTTACTCCTTAGCCCCAGCTTGGGATCCCTGACACCTCTCTGTGGGTGAGATATAGCAGGATTTCTACAGATTATTCTCCAGAACAATCCATTGTTCATGCAGGAGTCCTGCATGTCCGGCTCCCATCCAGTTTATGGGACAAACTCTCTGCTGACAGTGTTGCTGGTTTTGGTAGAGATAATATTAATCCAACATCCTCCTGGTAATACTAAAACAAATGGTGAAATAAACCCCAAGGTTGTTTACATGGTCTGGGAGGAGAAGTGCATAGCAAATCACATCTTGTACCCTGGAATCCAGATGGTTCCCCAATGTCAGCAGCAAACATGGGATGTAGTTTCAGGGAACTGGATATTCCGTGTGATGCAGAGGTGATGAGGGCCAAAAGCACATGAAAGCACCTTCATTCCTGGTCCTTCCAACACAGGAAAATGTCCATGAACTGTAACAACCTGCTCAGGAGTGAGAGCTCTGCCGGATGAATAGCGCAGAGCTGGCAGCAGCTGCTGGCTAAAACAGGAAGGCAGCTGGTATCTATGGACAGTGCCCATGGGGGGAACTGCCCTAAGAGATGGCAAAGGTAAAGCAGAGAATAACCAAAGAAATGCCCAGCTTCTGGGTGGAGATGTTTGCATGCAGCACCTTGCTACACACCTAAGTGCCGGGCAGCTCGAGGTGTTGATACTCTGCAAGACCATACATGGTACCATTTGTTTTAATAGTAGCAATTAGTGGGCCAGTAGAATAAACAATGATTTTGTGAAATTTAGGACTGATCCATTCACGGATTGGATCTGGGACAAAGATTGAGTCCCACGCTTGTCATCAGTCAATGCCCCCCCTCAAGGTGTTTAGTGTCCAGCTGGATATCACTGCAAGATCCTTACAACAGGCCATTTATTTTTGTACATTAGCTGCATTGCACAGTATCCTGATCCTCCAAATCAGCTCTTGGCTGTCAGTAATGCTTGCTTTATGCTCTAGTGTAGGCAGGCAGAAGAGCAGGTCCCAGAATTTGCTCACAAAGTTAAAAAAACCAAAAAAACCAATATAATGGAGTGCCTCGGTTTTGCCCAATTCACCCTTGCAGGGAGATGCTGTATGGCATTGCAATAGCCAGAATTTGCAGTAAGAAGCCCCAGTAAGGCAAGTTTAAATGAAAATAAAGAAGTGTGTTTCCAACAGTGGGCGTCATTCACCATGGGAGCACAAGTTCCAAGGGAAACCCTTGTGGTTGCTGATAGTTAATATGATATTTTTTGTAGTTTGTAGACAAGCTGATAGATTCCACCAAGTTTCATGTGTTGCAGGCTGTGAGCAAGGCAAGTAGGGATTTATTTGGGGAGAAGTGCATGGCAGAAAACCCATTGGTTCCAGTCCTCCACTACCTCCTGTCTCCTGTTACCTGGTGTCCCTCCTGTGTTCCCAGCAAGGAGCCTCAGGAGGACAAACTGCAGGGCTGGCACCATTTGTGCCTGCAGCTCTGTGACAACAGGGCTGCTCTCTTGGTGTTCAAGGTGATGTAGGGAAAAGAAGACTTAGGTTTCATGTTTCTGCATCTTCACCCTTCCTTTTGTCCTTCCCTCCCTTGAATTTGGGAGTTCAGTGCTACTGGGAGAAAAAGACCTGGCTTTGAAGGAGATGAATCCTAGAACAGAACGGAGTCTTCAGGCTGTTATTTCTGCCTGGTCACAGAGAATAAAGTAAGTTTCTGCTGTTACTGGCTGGTACATGTGTTTTTCTTCACAAACTTGGAGGCTTGAAATGAATTATTTAGGTGAAAGATGGGTCTTATGATTATGATTTCTTGTCTTTGTCTACTTAGACACCCAGTACTGTAGGTTAAAGAAGCACATCAGAAGATTTGCTTTGATGTCCTAAGACCTGGAAACAATGGATTCATACCAGAGAATGAGACTGTTGTGAAACTGAAGTCTTGGCTTTAGCTGCAGAAGTAATTTTAACAGGCGTCCACATGTGTTGAATAAAATCCGATTTCCACCTTTCCAAGTGGAGCTTTAGTCACAGTGGCATATTTTGCAGTTCCCACTCAAGCCAAGCAGGATGTGATAGTAATGACACTGTTGCTAGAGCAGGGAAAGTGGAATCAAACAGCATTGCAATCCGTCTCACACTTCCCAGCTAACAAACTGAGCAGGAAAGTGTTAAATCTCCTCCAGCAATGCTGTATGGGAGCCTGCCAGTCATCTTTGCCTTTATTTGCAACCCAAGCAAAGAAGTAGGTCCTCCAAATTAGGTCATCTGTTTTCTTCATTCTGAAAGATTTTTATTAAAATTAAAGTGTTGTCTGTTTCTTCTCCCAGAGAGAAAATAAACATTGGCATCTAAAGTGGTGGAAGACAAACACTTGGTGCTGGGCAACTTGATTAAAGTGTATTCCTTGTAATGAGCGGTGCCTCCCTTATCCTGCCATTGTGTTTTCAGGCAAGAAGAAAAAAAAGGAGAGCCTGCCCTTTCCCATTGTACAGTCACATTTTCCAAGTGCAGTGAAAATGGGTTTTATAAAGAGCTCTAAAAATAAAAAAAATAAAAAAAAAGTGAAAGATGAACTCTGTCTTTTAGTAAGCCGCTGATATAACTCTTCAACGGTGGCAACCTTGTGCACCTTGTGTATAGGAAAACTGTTGAAGTTGGTGCTCTATCTAACCTACCAGAGAAGGAAGATAATAGTGATAAAAATGGTCTGGGATAAATGTTATCTGAGCTTTGCTTAAGAGTTTTCTACTAGAATCAAGGTTGAATTTTACTTGGGAAAAGTAATAAAGGAAAAAGTGATTTGCAGCAGAAGACTGTGTTTGTACTGTTGCATTTTTATCACTGCCATCACCAATGCTGACATCTGCATTTATCTACTAGTGTACATTAACCAGCAGTCCACTAATACATTAACAGACATTAGTAGCTGTAATAGCCCAGTTCAGTCAGATGTAGTGAGAGAATCACAGAGTCTCTCCATCATGTTTGCCCTTATCCAGAGAGAGCTGCTTGTGGGAAATCACCTGTGTGCAAACTGGGCAGAAAAAATGAAAACTGTGCGTTGTATGCTTACATTTTGGAAACATTAAAAAGAAGCTGCAGTCAGTAGAAATATACACCTATCCTGAAAAAATAAAAACCCCAACAAAGAAAATTTGAGACTTAGGCTAAGCCATGTCCTCAGCTCTGTTTTGTGGCACTGCTATTTGTTTTAAAGATTCAGCATTGATTTTCCTCGGTGTCTTTGAGTGCTGGGTTTTACTGTACTGGTTCCACCACCACCAGACTCAGTAAACAAGGATGTGCCCAGGGAAAAACAGACATAGTTAAAAAGATCTGTGTTGCCAGCCAAAATCTGGTGAGGTTAGTTTGGGCTTCTAGCAGCCAAAATAAAACAGTTGTGCAGGGCCAAGAATTCTGAGTTAGAGAGGGCTGGAGGAATTCTAAATATGCTACAGAAGTGGAAGCAACAGGACTTGGCAAAATCCTTGGTTGAGATAGAGACACAACGTGTCTCGCTAGCCAAACAACAGCGTGGTGTTGAAAGAGAGAGTGAGATGGCAAAACCCTTGGGCAGAGAGGATATCCAGGAAGGAGTGTTTGAAACTTGGGCCTGGATGGAGATTAAAAGTTAGCTCTAATGAAACACCCATTTGCTCACATATTTGGTTCACTGTAAATATAAATTCTTGACCTAAAATTCTTCTTTAGTATGATCAAGGGACCTGAGCTGACCAAATAATCCTAAAATCCAACAGAAACTTGAGGTTTTTACACTCTTGAGGTATACATAGACAAATACAATATATATACCTCCATCCATACTTACAAATATGTGTGTTAAATGGACATGGTTTTGACATAATAGTTGAAATAATAGAGACAAATATTTCATACTAGAATAGTATTAAACAATTACAGTAAAGAATCTAATTTCCTTGTGCTTAACTCCAGTTCTGTATCAACACATTTGTTTTTAGGTTTTCTTCTTTTCCTTCCTAAATTTAGGGATAATTACACTCCCTGTAGCTGCTTCACTAATGGAAAGAAATTTACCTATGGAGCCTGCATCAGAGAAGCTTAACATATAAATGCTTGTACCTGTTTGGCAAGAGAATTAGCAAAGTGATGCTAATTGACACTGAACACCTTGAGGGGGAATATTTTTATAGTCGCCAATTACACGCTAATGTGTATTGATTGAGAGGCAAGCAGTGCATACACCAATTCCTCAGCAAAAAAGAAAAAGGCACTCAGCCAGCATGGCATTTTTGCTGTCTGATTTTCTTTGTTTTTAGCACCAAGTCCAATATAAAAGGCAGGTACTTTCAGTTAATTAAAATTACACATTTTATCCAGGAACACATCAATAGATAGGTGTGTAAAAGGTAGAGATTTTATCTCACTCAAAGAAAACATGGGTTTGGTTCACTCTTACTCTTTGAATTTGTGTTTGTGGCTTATTACCATTGTAATCTACAAAATATAAATCTCCTTCCAAGCACTTAGTTGAGCCTGACAGCTCCAAGGGAGCATTTTACAGCAGGACCCTTCCATCCAGACCCCCGGACTGCTCAGGGTCTTTTTTAATTCTTGTGTTGGAGCTGTCAGAGCTCACAGATGTAGTGTTTGGGTTAGTCAGCAAAAACTAGCCCCGTGTTTCTCTGCTGGTGTCTGGCATCCAGAGCCTGGGCTGCAGCAGCAGAAGGGATGCACGTGCCCCGCAGGGCCTGGAGCCCGCCGAGGGCGGAGACACAGCTCGTGCCAAGATATGCAAAGAATTGAAATGAAGATTCTCCTAACCCTATACAACATGCATTTTCAGAAAAATGCCTAGATCTCTCATCAAAGGAAAATGTAATTAGGGATATTATTGCATGCCTTCTTAATTGGAACAGCTTGTGACAGAGAAGTATTTGGGAGGATAACAAAGTGCAGGCATTGTGTGTGCGCGGCTCTGTTGGAAATGCTGCCCGGCAGATCCATGTCCATGCAGAGCAGATGAATGGTGAGGGTCAGTGGGGCTGTCCAGGTGCCCAAAGTGGTTCATGTGCAGAAAGGTTGGCTCAGAGCTTCTGTTGCAGTCACAGTAAGACACTGTTAAGATTCCTGTGGGCTAAACAGGAGTATGTCGCTCCCCTGTGAGCAGCAGGGATTACTTTAATAAGTCAGGTATAACTGTGAATGACACCTTTTCTCCAGAGGTGTGAGGGAATTATCAACTTTCTGCCTTGTCTTGAAGTTACTGTCCCAAATGCAAAGCTGGTGGTATCAACGGAAGGACAAACAAGTGTGCGGCCAGTTCAGAAAACTATTCCCGTGATACCCAGCCGTGAGAATGAGACACCAGCAAATGGATGGGAAGAATTCCCACAGCCAGGGTAGTGGAGAGAGACCATAGATGGGATTCAGGCACAGTTAGGGAGGGGTTGACACCAGCGGGGTGAAAGATGCCTTCATTCTTCTCGTGTGGTTGGCTCTGCACTGCCATGGCCAGAGGAATAATAACCCAGGGGACTGCTCTCCCAGACAGGCTGGCCACGGGCCAGGTATTAATTTCTCTGGGTTCCTGTGTGGAAGCAGGGAAAGTGAAGAAAAGTGTTAGAAATGAAAATAAGATGAGAATATTAACGATGTTTGCCATGGGCTTTCTTCTTAGGCAGTATGCTGCTTGCACACCCCCAGAGTAAACGCAGAAACAAGTTTGTTATTTTCATGTCATTAATAAGATATTTTTTTCTTTAATACTTTTCTTGGTGGAAGGGAAGCGTAGCTGGAAAGATTGATTTTAATGTGGTGCATTGAGAAGAGCTGTTGCCTGATACTCAATAGTTAAGTTGAAGTATCGGACACTGGAGTAATAAAAACCTACTTGCTTTGATCTTGTAGTTAAAAAATGATTAAAGTATAGAATTGCATGTGCTGACATTAGACCTCCACCCACAGAGAGATTTAAAGCTGTCAGGGGAAAAAGGAAAGTTGAAAGATAACTTAAATATAATAATTCAGAAATTGAGCTGCTTTGTTATTTCAAAGATGGTCAGAGTAAAGGGGATTTTTCATACCCTATTTGTTATACTAGATCTAAGAACCTTATCCCAGGACATTTCCTCTTGCATACAACCAGAAAGATGAAAATTACTAAGAGGTAGCATAGGAGAGACCTACATTCCCATATTTTCTGTTGAACTGAACTCAGTGAATTTACAGCCTTGGGGATTCCCTCTTCCTCTCCTGGTACCTCCACCCTGTGCAGGGTGACCCCTGCCCTCCCATCTTCGGTGTGCTGCAAATAGCAGAGATCACAGAATTCAGTAATATGGTTTGCAGGGATGAAAAACTTTCTTCTTTTAATTGTATGCATATTGTCATCTCCCAGGCACATGAAATTACCTTGTGGAATTGCAATTATGAGCTTATTACTGGTTTATCTAATTGTTAAAGAATACAGAGACTTGTTGAGTTGGGTTTCTGGCCTCTGACATCTAAGCTGCTCCAGCAAAGGCACACCCTTACACCCACACACAATCCTGATTTAAGTCAGTAGGAAGCCTCTGGTTTTGCATAAGCATTTTGTAGCCAGTATAGAGACTTACAAAAATGTATTGGCTGATGCTTGCATGATTACATCTGCCCAGCCAGGTTTCTTAATTCTTTTGTAGCGACGACTTTGCTTATGCAAAGTCAATATTTGATCTTGCAGTGTCCTTGATTATACAGATAATTTTGATTCTCTGGCAAATTACAGACCCTTAGCATTTTGTCAAACATTCTTCAATAAAAGGACTTCTGTGATAAAAAAACCACAGTAGCGTTCATTGCAAATGACCCTGGAGATCAGACAGAACATTAGATCAGTGAGCTGCGTTTCACTAAAACTGCTTTGTTGCTATTAACATTATGATCCTGATGAGAAATTGCAGTGTGACTGAAGTTAACATTGCTATTCCCTGAGGATAAAGACCCAGAAATCACACCATGTCATCTCTGAGACATGAGATATGCTAGGACAAGAAGATTCCAAGACAGCTTTCTGGAATCAGCTTCATTTACACAGGATGCAACATTTTTGCTTTTGAATTGCCTGCCATGTTGGCAATGTTCTTCTACTGTATTCTTTACCAGATGTTCATTGCTGAAGCACACACTTTTTCAGAAAACATGTTGGTTTTTGGGATCAGTAGGCCTCTTGCAATTCACTGGTTTGATATGCATTGCCCTTCTCAATATCAAAGTTTAAAAACTGTGTGTCTGGCTGCTGGGGTGGACAAGAAGTTCATTTTGTCCTTCCAACCAGCAAGGATCCACTTGCTACTTGAAGAGGTCTGGAACTACTGCAGGACAAACTCCTGAGGCAGAAAACCTGTCTTTTCAGAAAGCCATTCTCATCACGCCTGTGTGGACAAGGGAACCTTCCAACCATGTAGAGTTTCCCCTGTGTTGTTTGCTGAAGGAATCATTCCTTTCCTGATCCCCTGAAAAGCACACTGAGATCCACAATGAGAGACCTCTTCAGGTGAGAAAAATAGTGTTAAACGCTCAGATTTTTCTGTCTGATGGTTTGTTTCCTGGTTAATTTTGAATTTTCATTGCTCCATGAGATGGAAGGACAGCAATCTGGCATGATGAGGCAGGGTTTGTCTCTTGGAAGTGCAGGTGTGTTCTCCAGCATCTCAGTCCCTTGAGGGCATTGAGGAACTGGTTTAGGATCTTGCTTATCCTTAAGTTAGTCTTAACAACAATTGGAAGTAGAAGTTTAAAATCATGATGTAATAGGGGATGTAGTAGCAGTAGGTAGCACATGGATTAGTTATAAATGGGGGAAAATGAGACAGTTCCACAGAAAATCATAGCAAAGTAGATCTCCATGCTTGGCCAGCTTCATCTGCACTGACTCTGGCTGTAAGGAAATATCCACTGGGATGTGGGCACTCTCAGGCAGACCTGTCAGAGGTAGCCAGTCTGACTTGCAGAGAACAGGACAACATGAGCCTTTGGGCTCCTCTAAAAACTTACAGAATGAGCTGTTTACAGATCATTTCGGACAGCAAAGGTTTGTCTTGGGGTTTTACTACAGCATGGTGGAAATGGACATATTTTAAATGGTCACATCCTCTCTGCCAAATGCAAATAAATGACGCTTTCAAGTTAAAATAGCAAAAACCATCTTGAAGCTTATATCTGTGGAAATAAACCTTCTAAACTAATAGTAAATTACTATTTATAATTGCCTGTTGGGATGCCTGACATCAGATGGTTGTACTACTAACATGAGAACGGTATCTGACAGGTTGGGAAAAACACATGGCAGGAGATGGGAATATTGATTCGTAGGCAAAATTTGGAAGGAGGGGGAGGGAGACAACGGCCAAGAATGTGCTTTACTTTTTAAGAAAGTGACGTTCCTACCACCAAAACAGAAACCTGAGAAAGAAAGCACATTCCAAAATGATATCATCACATTCCTTCTATATGGACAAACATGCGGCACTGTAGCTGCTGTTTCCTGTGTTTGTGATTTCCCTCAAAGAGTGTTTCAGTGAGAGATGTTTTCAAATAGGAAAAGAAATTCAGTTTCAATGTCCTAAGGAGCCTCTTAGCAAAGTTAGACTGTCTCTCTGAGACCAAGACTGGCTTAAACAACATCTGGGTTGACCAATACATCAACTTGTAAATTTGTGGTGGAGGTAGAAAGTAGGTTTTCCTGTCTTCAGTGACACTTTTTAGAGAATATCCACATATTCTGGTGGATGCTTTAGGCTGAATAATAGACCTAACATGAGATTTTTATTTGTATTGTACTGAAACAGAGTCTGCAAGATGTCTTGATTTCCAGGTTTGCAAGAGGATAGGAGGCCCATGAAGCTTGAGAGAATTTGTGTTAAATTGACTCACTGAGTGTAGCAAACAACAGCAATACCTGACCAGGGATGTGGTGATTCTCCATCATCAGGAGACTGGAGCAGGCCATACTTTTTAAACCACCAGCAACCACAAATTGAGACCACAGGGTAGAGCAGGAGCTTCTGCATGAATTTGTTCAGCTTGGGTTACTCCAGAGGTCAGACTGAATGATCACGAGATCATGAGCTGTGAGTGCATGGGCTGCCACAGCCGGAGATCAGCATGGGGCTTTGCCTGTGCTGTCCCATTCAAGGTGGGGAGAAAGGGACGAGGAGATTCAGGCTCCCACTGAAGTGGTTCACAGGCTGGCAAATGTCTTACAGCAGCAAAGCAGGCAGAGTCTCACTGAACTGCATGGCAGGGGAGTTGCTGTTGGTCTGCTTTCTTCTGAGTTCCATTCTGGTATAACTCAGTGGCTTCCCACAAAGTAGACCCAAATGTAAGTGAAGGGAGAACAAATTCATGATCAATTAAAAAAAATAGAAGTCTGAGATTCCTGTGCTTTTTGGAGTACAGACTGCAAAACCATGGCTCTATGTATGTTGTTGTTCAGAGGGTCTGATTCTGAATTCTGTTATTATGAATAACACAGTGTTATTCAGAAACCCTGAATTTCATCAACTATGAATACCTGGGGGGGATTTCTTTAACTGTTTCCCCATATTCCTACCTTCTATCATTAGCATCCTAAAACCAGCATTCAGGCACAGCCACTGACTTCTAGTGTGATTTATGACAACCTAATCCTTCCCTTTCCATTTCTGTTATTTTTGCCATACAACATCTCTCTCATTGATTTCAAATGCGAGTTTGGAGGGGCAGGGTCTGCCTCTGTACATACGAAGAGGTCTTGTTCTCACACTTGTTTTCAGTACAAACCTGCATTATTATTATAAATATTATTAGAAGAAATAATATTTGTTTTTGAAATGACAAACATTTACCCCATCCTTGACTCAGGTCAGTAGCTCAATCCTTATACCAAATAGGTACATTTTGCACCAGTGATGCCAAATTACAGTGTCTTCACAAACACCAGGGTCACTGTAAAATCTCTCTTGGCTTCAAGATAAATTTTGGGTGATGAAACACCTACCACAGCAGAAACCTGATGGTGCAGCAAAGAGAATTGCCATGACAAAATTGTGCTGCTCACAGCCTTCTCAAAATCATTCCCCTGCTGATTGCAATTTCTCTCCAAATGCTATTCGGCTTTTATAGAGTGTGTGAACCTCCTCCATCCTGCTGCCCCCAGACTGGCAGCTGCTCCTTCTGTCCTTGAAGCACTGAGGGAAGCCTGAGACTGGCGTGTAGCTCTTCCTCCCTTCCAAGCAACTGACGAGGTTATATGGCAGATCCATGTTTCCTTTATTATCTTTTTGTTTGAAGAAACAGGGGTGGAGACTGAGTAGGTCTGCAGAGGCATTCAATTAAACAAAGACATTTTATTTTAGCCACTGTTTAATGAAGAGGAAACCAATAGACAATCTTCTCTTCCTCTGGGTAAGGAAAGCATTGACAAGTGCTATATTTAGTTGTGAACTGATGCAACCTGCAAAGGGATTTTATCCAGCTTACCAGGAAATGAATCCCCCTTCATTTCTAACAACTTGAACTTCAGGGAATGTGAGCAGCTCACACTACACTGGAAACTCATGTTCCTAAATGCATTTGAGTTTTACAACAAAACAAAAAGAAAAACCCAAACTAAAAATAGGTGAAAAAAGCAGCATTTTTAGGCAAGCAATTCTTCTACCTAGGTCATAATTTGGGATACACTTGCTGTCACTGGAAGGCAAGGTAGCTTTTTGTTCTTGTTCCTCTCAGTGGTGATAGCCTAGGGGAAGGGATGGCTGAACTGGTCTGGATGAGGGACTCTGGGCATGGCATGGGCGCTGGAGCTCCATCTCCAGAGATAAGCATTGACCTCGGTTATGCCAGACAACAGTCCTGAGCTACAGGACTTTGATGTATTTGTTGCTGCTGATGATTCATAAGACACTTGAGAAGACAACTAGTTTCTCATATCCCAAAACAAGTTTCCAAGTCTGGGTAGTGTAGCTGTAAGCTGAGCTAATTAAAGATAATTTTTTTGTATATGACAGGAAAATGCTGATAACATCAAACCCTAATGGAGGGAGATGGGAGAATTTCCCTGAGCTACGTGCTTTGCTGCTGAGAAAGTGGAGCTTGGCAGATGGAGGAAGATGGAACTGATTTCCAATTTAGCCTTCTATTAATGTTTTATGAATTTAAATTTAGCATAGCAATTCACTCTTCTGTAATCTTTGCAGGACTCCTATTTCCTTTCTATGGACTGCTGAAAGGAATTCTGTAAAAATATCTGTGTATATACATATCAGAAGTCTCTCCTGTCCAAAGGAACAAGAGAGTTTTGGTACAAATTGCACAGCAGCCACCCTTCCTACCAAATGGGGCTCAGCATCCTCACTCTGTCAAAACTTCCTCTGAACACTGTGGCTTGGATCCAGGTTTGTCTGGGTCCAGGTTTTCAGGTATAGATGGGTAAGAGTGAGCAGAGGACACACGTTGTTCTTCTTCTCTTAATCTCTCTGAGCAATTAGGCTTTGGCAGAGAAGGGGCGAGAGAGGCAGTGAGAGTCCTTTCCTCCCCACTCTGCGTGGGCTTGAGCTACAGGCTGTGAGATTTTATCCAGTGCATTCTTATGGCACACAAGGAGTGCTCTGGCAGCAGGCCATCAAGGCATACTGATGGCATCCCAGGAAATCTCTTTAGAGACATGCAGGAAAGTAAAATACATATCCACCCACACTGGGAACTAGGGATTATCTGAAAGATGGATGCTGATTCATTCTGCCGAAAAAAGGTACATGGAGTGCACAGCATGAATTACCTTCTGTCTCTCTAATCATTGATTATAATTTAATCATATAGTGAGCTGGCTTGGACTCAGCAACCTGAGATTTAGGCAGATGAACCTGGACAAAAAGCATTCAGCTCCAAGGACCAGGATGGAAACAAAAAGTGATTTCTCTGGGGGCATGTTTCATCCCATGATCGATATAGTGTCGATGCCTCAGGCTTAATCCCTGGGAGCATCCCCACGGCTTTCATACTGCCAGGCCCTATTCAGGCTGAGGGGCCAGTGGGTGAAGGCTCAGCACATGCTGGCAAGTTAATTGGGGTTTTGGTTATACTGGCATGAATCTCGAGCAGCTCTCCCAAAGCCAGCAGAAGTTGCTCTCTGTCTGTGACACTGACACTCAGAAACCAGAGAGCAAAATGCTGTGAATTTGGGAGTTTCAATTAGCAGTTCCAAAAATGATGGAATCCTATGAAGCAGTGCGTCAGCCGAAAGCAAGCAGAAGGATTCCCAAAATATGAGCATGATTCTGTAGAAAATCAGTACGAAAAACAGGCTGGGGAGGGAATTTTGCCCAGCAGGGTCTCCCCCGCAGGAAGGGAACCTGTATTTGGAGAAACATGACTTTATTGTGTCGATTGTAGCACTTTTTCTTATCATGTGCTGTTGCACAAAGAGAAAAGAGGCGTCTGCAAGAAGGCCTAATATGCTGATGCTAATTTAGGTTTGACTGGGTGTAAAAACACAGTCATTTCAGAGCTGGGGTAGCTACTGCTGGCGATTTAGCACTGCATATCTCAGGGTCTGTCTGCTCCGACCGGCTTCCTGCCGCTATCCACCATTATGTATCAGCAGGAAATTACACTTTTATGAGTGATTTACCTTTAAACAAACACTACTACACAAACAATATGGTATTGAATTTGGTGGTTTGCCTTTTAAGTATTACAGTGAAAGACTGTAACAGCTGTCTAAGCTGATAACTACTACCTAGGGTAAGAATAATGTTGACTGAGTTATTAGTCAATTGTTTAACTAAATCTAGCTGCATCTCTCTCTTTTAACTGTGTGGCATTTACAGTTTCTTTAAACAATATAGTCCCTTGAAACATGTAACTGGTTCCTTGGGTGGGAACTTTATGGATAAAGAATTGTTTTGGAAGTCAGATCACATTTTTAATTTAAATTTTTTTATTTTTTTATTTATTCCTGTATTTTTTGTAGCCAATCCCTGGAGGGAATAGTCTCCTAGAAGTGAATTTCCATGTGGCTTGCTAAGTTTAGCAGATGAGTTGCAACCACAACATGTGGCTAAAGATGACTAGACTGCACAGCTGGATGAATTTGGGCAGAGATGGATTCAGACAATGTAATGAATCCACTGCATATCTGCTGCAGTGGCTTTTGTGAGAAGGTTTATCCTAAGATGGGGGGTCATTTTCCAAGGTCCTGAATGCCTGCAGCCTTCAAGGAGACTCTCAAGCCATTGCAAAATAGGACACAGTATGTGTGGAGGACGTTGACCTAGCAAAATTCTTATTCCCTTTTTGAACAATCAGGGTTAACTTCAAGCCCAGTTGAGACTTCCAGACTTTGAGGCTCCACAGTTTGGACCAGATCCAAGGTCCAGTTAAGTCACCTGGAGATTTTCCACTGACTTCACTATGCTTTGGACTAGGCACTTTGAAAGGCTATTCCCATGAATTCAAATGCCTAAAGTCAAACATGGCTTTACACAATTGAAAATCACCTGCTTTGTATGTTTTCAAAGGCAGCTCCACCACTCAGCAGTAACAATGTAGAATTGGGTTGAAAGGGTGAAAATGGATGTGGATGTGAAGTGACTCTTCAAAAAGTCTGTGGCAATGGTCCAGCTCTGCCACACTGAAAATGAGAATTTTTAATGCACACTTTTTATGGTCATTCCTGAACCAGATTTAAAGGGAAAAAAATCTTTTGCAGAACGAGCACTCTCCTCGTGTTTTATAGATCTGAACAATCCTTGCTGCATTCTTTGAAAAGAGAAATACTTCAATGCTTCAAGGCATTCCTTTTGTTGTATCACTTCTACTGCCATTTTAAAGCCAATTTTTTGGTGTGAGCTCTGGTGATACTCTGGATTTGGTCTATACCAACAGCCCGTTTTCATCAGATCACACCTGGAGTCGTTTGCCCATTGCAGGAAGAAGCAGTGCTATGCCTCAGAGACCAACTGTTCTCTGCAGCTTTGCATCTGGCAACAGCCTAGTTCCAAAGAGCCAGACTCACCCCCAAATTCATGTACAATCTACAAATAAAGGCAGCCTCATGTCTTTTGTCCCATTAGCTTTTTGAAAGTACAGTTCCCCTTTGCCTAGAAGTGCTTTTAGTAACAAAAATCCTCGCTTTTGAAGTCAAGCTTGTATCACTGTCTTTATGGTTTTCTTCTTTCAAACAAGGTCAGTTTTGAAAAAATCTTGTACATTTGTGCATCAGATGTGTGGGTTCTGATGTAAGTGCCCAAAAGCTTAGAGGACTAGGCCCTTCTTTTTCTTATTACATGAATGAAAAGGAAGAAAAGAAAGGTTACAGAGGATTTATAAAGCCTCATGGTCTACTTCTATTGCTTATTTCCTGCCCATATCTAAGTTTTTAAAGGGTCCTTTCTTCATTGGAGGGCTAATTATTTTGTCTGATGGGCCAAAGCATAGCTGAATATTGGATTAACAATGCCCATTAACTCTCCCTCAGCAGGTGGAAGATTTGATTCTGATCTCCTTGGTGGTGGTGTAAAGGAAGAGTCATGACCTGGAATCAAATGGATATGGCAGGGTACAAAGGAGGATGAGATCAGAAGGAGTTTCTGTTACTGTCTGGGCAGCTCCCTGCTGTTGTAGCCATCCTTGAAAGAATCTTAAAGTCTTACAGTTGACTTTTCAGCTCCTCATGTATTTTGGTGCACAAGAGCTATTGGTCACAGAGAAAACAAATTATCTATTTTCAAGCTATTTTCCTTTTTGGTTGTTGGTTTGATGGGGGTTTTTTTGTTGTTGTTGTTGTTGTTGTTTTGTTTTGGGTTTTTTTGTTTTGTTTTGTTGTGTCCACACCAAGTTGGGAAGAACTGCAGGTGATGATGAGTATGAGATTCTTAAATGCATGAAAATGACAGAACAGTTTTGCACACAATTAAAAAGGGGCACTTCTCTGTAAAACAAGTTGTCAAAAGCACTGCCTCTTAATGTGGAACAATAAAATAATCTTTTCAAGCAGTTTAATGGCCAGGATGAATGAAAGAATCTGTGTATGCTTTTCAAATGACCTGATTACTGCCAGCTCACATGCTTGCTCTGCAGTTGTAGTACATTAGAATTTGAAGTAGGATGTTGTTAGCAACTCTTTGTGTGGGGTGGAATTTGAATCAAAAGCTATAAATGACCTGTGACAGCAAAAATGAAAGTGCAATTGCTTTCTCACATGACCTGTTTCTTTTAGTGTCATTAAACTCAATCAATGATTAACCTTTGGTTTAACAGTGCTTGTCATTTCATAGCAAATCAAGTAGAAAAAATGTTGTCTACCTGAATAATTCCCTAGAAAATGTCTCTGAGGTACATTAATAGTTTCAGAGGTGAGAGGCTGGCCTAAATTTGAAGTGCAAAATCACTGAGTGCAATTGAGGGAATGAGAAACATCTGACTATCCATTTGTCTGGCAGGAATCCTGCAAGCAAACCCAGATTTTAGGAAGACATTGTGTCTTCTTGCACGAACAGGACAATGTTTGACTCACAAATAACACATAAGAAATAGTAATGAATGATTTCACAGAGCCTTCATCTCATTTAGATTGTTTTTTGCATAATAACTTTATGTAGTAAATATATACAAACAATGCGTTGTAATCCAGGATTGTCTGAATATGTGTTTTTTGATCTTCGTTGAGATCAAATGAGTTGCTTTACTTTACACTGAATTAAGTTCTAGTTGGAATGAATTTCCTTTTGGCAACCAATTAGGATGTTTAAAGAATTTACTTTTATTTCTTGATCTCAAAAGTATTTGTGGACAGTTCACATGGACTATGTATTACTGTGCCTAACTGCTATCAGCCTGTGTAATTATGTCATTTGCATATGCTAACAAGGTACATTATAGGTATGGTGTTTTCACATGCCTTTTATCCAATTAGCTCATTGTACCCAGCAGTCTTGTGTTCTGCCCCTCTGTCACCAAATTAATAAGAGTTGTGAATTGAAAATGGTTCCATTCATATGGTGTGTCTGTGCAGACTTTACTCAGAAGAAATGTGGCTTCTGCTGTTCGCAATCCTGATTTATTCATTACACATGAGGGGAGGGTCTGCAGGGCCCCCAGATAAGCTGGGGAGCTTGATGTGGGAGATGCTGCCCAAATCGAGAATTTCACAAAAAGTCGTGCTCTAAAAAATACCAAATTCCC
Organism: Ifrita kowaldi; assembly: GCA_013398055.1. NCBI lineage: Eukaryota > Metazoa > Chordata > Aves > Passeriformes > Cinclosomatidae > Ifrita > Ifrita kowaldi. The sequence continues at coordinate 523,208 of VZRS01011857.1, forward strand.
AGGATGACTTCTTGTGCTCATCAAGCACCTTTCATCTGAAGGCACATGGAATAATTAACCTTTGCTTGCTTTCATTCATTTTGTTCTCAGAAGGAAAAGTTGCACACAGTGAGAACACTTTCCTCTTTTTTTCCTATATCCAAGTGTTCCAATGCACTTTGTGTAGCATTATTAGTTCAATCCCATTGAACTGGGATTCATTCAGGTGATTCAGCCATGCTCATGTGCCTTCATGTGCAGAATCATACTCAACTATGTTTCTTTTAAAAGAGGATTTGCATGTAGATTTTCATCAGGAGGATACAAAATTTTCGGTAAATTTCCTTCCTAAAATTTTGGCACGACATATGTATGATCCTGCACAAGAATCCTGGTGAAATCATCACCCTGTTAATCGTGTTGCAGCAGGATAGTACTGTCATCATGGTCAGTGAAGTCAGAAAAGTGCTGGGAAAGTATAAGGGACAAGAAGGTTAAGTTTATTATGCCCAGTGCTCTTTTCTACCTTATCCTTGTTTAAATTTGGAATATTCCCAAAGAAAACTGCAGTGTCAGTTTAGGAACATCTCCTATTTTATTGTCATATGATTAAAACCTCATTGACTCAATAACAGCCTAATTAATCAATGGAAAAATGAAAAGGACAGAAAAATTGGGACAACAGTTTGCAAGTAGTATGCAGGCAAGGGGGAAATGGGTTAAAAGAAGTGTGGAGAGCATGGTTTTCAGTTACTCTGTTTTCTCCTTTCCCCTTCTTTCTCTCCCGTCCATATCACTCCAAGAAAAGCAGCTGGCATCTGTAGCCTGTTGTGCAGATGGGTTGAGAGGAGCACATATTCCACGATGTGTCTGGCACACTTCAGAAGTGGCTGGTGACTGATTGTGTATTTGCCAGCAGCCAGTGATTAGGGAGCCTTGCTGTAGCCATGGATGTCTGGCAGCACACGGAGTCCAAGAGACTGAGGGCATAAGGAAACATCACATTAATGCCTCTCAAAGCGCTGGCCACGTATGCAGCCACGTGGTAGACACAGCCTGCAGGGTGAGCATGTCCCTTATCCTGACTTGTCAGTTTCACAGGAGTCCTAAGTTTTCGTTTTTATTCCTAGATGTATGTAATATGCACTGGAATATGTTGTTGTGTGTACACCTTGTGAGAAATGATGCTTGGCCTGAGAAAGTTGCAGTTTAAACAGGCAGGAGCAGCAAAGGGCAGGAGATGGAAGGTTTCTCCATTCCTCAGGGAAGGAGATGAAACACAGAGAAATAATGTTGTTGGGTGACACGTGGGAGTTGTGACAGTGGTGAGAGCTAAATCCCATTATTACAAGCCTTTTTTGAGGGTTTTAGCTTCAAAATGATTTTTGCCCGTGTGTACAAGGCATACCTCTGACTCGAAGCCGCTTGACTCTTTCCTCCAGCAAGGCAGGGCTCTGCTAACCTTGAGCACGGGTCAGATGCCAATCTTATCAAGGTTTTGTGGCTCTCCTCGATTTCCACTGCAGCCTCCCTGTCATCACCACTCTGCAGCACAGATGGGATACAGTTCTTGCTTTTTGGAGGAGGCACAGGAGGCACTTATCCCTTTCACTGTCTGCTCCCTGCCCACCCAGCCTGGTGTAGGACCAGGAGAGGAAATGAGGCACAGGCAGGCAGGTGGCAAATGACACTGAGACGATGCTGACATGGCTGCAGCAACATTCCTGAAAAGAGCCAGATGCTGGCAGGCAGCTTTGCCACGGACTTTGCCATGCAGGCAGGACATGGCATTGCTCAGGAACTCTCTGGAGCCTCTCACTCGTTTTTCTGGAATGGTACCAGCACAAAGCTGCAGCAACACGCTGGTGATTCAAGCCCAGCATGAATGGCGGGGCTGGACTGGTAACTTTGCTGCATGCCAAGAGGGACTGTGCCAGAAAATTCACTGCCAGCAGCATACTTGCACCACATTCAGCTTTACAGACACCTTTCCAAAACAAATATATCTGCTTAGAATGAAATTCAGTTCTTTGTGAAGCGGCGTCAGGCTCGGCTGATTGGGGTTGTTTATGGAAAGTCACCAGCTTTCCAGTGGTGAGTTCTCCAGCATCAAATCCACTCTCTGCATTCCTCATCACAAAATTAAGAGCCTTCTTCTAACCTACACTCAGGACTCAAACTTGTGGTGATCTTCAGGAGAGGCTAAGGCAGAATATCTTCTTCCCTTTCCCCCATCATTGGGTGATCTTTCTTATTATAAGACTTATGCACTTCCAGTGCTGTGCCCCTGGTGAACTGGGCTGTTCATTGGTCACTAAACCCACCTCTGGCCTCAGTTTCCCGTCAAATAATCCCAGTGGCACCTCCTGCCCAACCATTTGGCTGTGATAGAAGACCCATGGGCTCTGGCAGGACCTCAGCCAGCATCCAGTCACTGGAACCAGAAAAAAAACTTTATTCTGACCCACTCTCACACCTCTTCTGCACCGATGCTCTCCTAGATGATCCAGAAACTGAAGGACTGGGACACCACTGACAAATGGATGTTCATGCTCCTCATCCAGAAGTGTCCAGGTGGCAAGGACTGGCTCTCTGGCTCTGCCCTGGGCACAGACAAGGACACTGCTGTGGCAGCACACCCTCCTGAGCAAGAGCCAGGACCCACCTCTTTCACCAGAGGAACGAACTCAAATACTTTCATGAACAGAAATAAAACATGTGACAGGGAATCACAAGGATCAGGATTGCTTGTTAGTGTAGACCACTTTTCTCTGCAGTGGGAATGAATACCTGTGCATCAGACATGGAACCTTAATCTTTGGTCAGCTTTCATACATTATTCATTATTATAAATTGCTATTGTGTACCCTGATATTGCAACCTGTCAGCTGACACTGGCATGCCCAGTGATTTCATCAGGTATAATGGCTACCACCAGCCTGAGCCCCAGCCTGGAAGCCTAGGAAAATTAGGATATTCACCAGGTGCTTTTAGGAGAGAAAGCTTCCTACAGGCAAAGCTTGAGTTAGTGTATGAGGAGAGAAGAGGAAATGCAAAGCTGGCATAGCCTCAGCTTGGAAAAACTGACAGTCAGACAGCAGTCCCCAGGGAAAATATCCTAATTTGGGAGAGCAGGAGGAATCGCTGCAGATTGTTTGGTGCAGAGTTGGGAATGCAGCCAGGCCAGTTCCAGGGCCATGGTGGGAGCAGCTGGGCACGTCCCTGGCTGGGGAAGGACAGGCCATGCAGAGCCAGGGGCTCCACGGGGACATTGGATGTGGCCTGTGGGGCTTGGCATCCTGCAAGAGCCACTCTGGTTGATCCAAGCAGTACCACAGAGGGAAGCAGTGTGGGGGATTTGCCTCAGCCTTGCCTTCTCCCTCGCAGAGGTAAACTATTCAACCCTCCACACTCCAGCCCCCCGGGGGACTTGCCACCCAGTTTGAGAGCAGGCGCATTAATAAACCAACAATATCTGTGTCTGCATCTAGATCTAATCTGTGGCTGCTCAGTGAGATTCGCTGCTTCCCACCCCCAGCAGCATCTTTCTTGTCAGTAGTTCTGGAGCTCAAATCTCCTCCACCTGCAGTTTGACCTTCCCATACGGTGGTGTTGGTTTAGAGCCCATTCCGCCACTGTCCTGTTGAGCAGTGTTAGGGAAGTCCAGGTGATGTCTATCCCTTCAGGGAAGTGATGCCTTTCCTGCTTTCAGTGGTTGGTTCAGCACGTGATTCTGGCTTGCTGGATAGACAAGCCCTTGCTGGATTTTGTCAGCTGAGCTGCAGCCCTTACCTGCTTCACTGAAAGTTCTCCAGAGGCCATTAATTTGGCATCAGTGTTTCCTCCTGAAGTCGCTGTCAGGTTCATCAGGGTGTCACAGTCTGATCTCTGTGGAATCCTCCAGAAAGATCTTGATGGCACACAGGGCCAAGTGGAGTCTCTGCTTCCCCAAGATGCCTTCCTGCCACCTCTCTTCCTCTGTTTCGTCTGAGCTCCAGCTTCACACAACAGTGTTTAGTACCTTCAGATTCATTATTTAGCTACATTTTGGGCAAAACACTCTAAATATTAATGCAAACAAGGCCTGTTTCTTTTAACTGTTTCCCTCTGCTTGCTGATAGAAACAAGAGGAGAGCTATTCCCTAGGGACAGCCTGCCCATCTGGAGTATTCAGGCTTTTAGGGTCTGCTTTTCATCCTCTTCCTTGGCACTTGCTTCTTGCAGGGCTGGGCTGCACATTCACAGGTATATGACATTACTGCTAATACTGCAACAAGCTGGCATTCATCAAGCATCTGGGATGAAAGCTGTCTTTAAAAATGCAGGTAGGGGCCTGTGCCATGGGAAAAATGACCAGGTTTTCTAATCACTCATATGGAGTTATCTGGACACATGGCTACCTTTCATCACTTATGCTGGCGCCAAAAAAAAGGGATTATAAAGCCAACATGCCTGTTGAAATGTCTGTGTGTACTAAGCTGTCATGGACTTGTTTTGGGTCAAAATAACACGTGTACTTGATTTCTTTGTTTTTAATTTTTTTTTTTTGCTGTCTTGATTTTTCTTGTGAGAATGTGAATAAAGAAGACACAACTTATCCACAGAAAATATAAGTAATAGTGTAATAGTGCCATTAACCAACAGTGCTTCTTGAAAGCCATGCATAACCCAAAGCATACTGTAATGGTAGAAATAAATACAAATATCCAAGTAATTTTTCTCTTAAAAACTAAACACTTCAGGAAATGGGTTTGACCGACCTGGTCTAGTTGAAGGTGTCCCTGCCCATGGCAGGGTGGTTGGAACGAGGTGATCCTTTAGGTCCTTTCCAACCCAAACCATTCTCTGACTCCATGAGCTACAGCCTCGTTATCAGCAGTGTCTGTACCACAAACATAAAACCAGAAGAGCAGCTGTACCAGGTCATGCCCAGGTCCATCTAACCTGGCATCCAGCTTTGGACTGCTATCATAAACAGATGCCTTGGGAAGAGGAAGGAAGAGGAAAACCTCTAAGATACATTCCCCTACTAGCATCAGCTGTTCTCAGGTCAGGCACTCCCTGAGCAAGGTGTGTTTTCTCTCTTTAGTAACCTCAGTGCATTTCTCTGCTGTGAACTTGTCCAGTCACTGGTTGAACCCTTACAAACTTTTATCATCCTCAACGTCCTTTGGCAAGCAATTCAACAGATCTGCTATCTATAGCATGCAAAACTACCACTTCTTGTTTGGAACCCAGCTCATGCACCGCAGAAAACAACTGACAGTCCATCCAGATCCAGCTCTTCTGTGATGATATTCAGCAGCCATGCAAATTAACAGCAATGGCATTATTCAGATTTGGCTTTACATCGTTCATGAAGCTATGCTGACATATTGCAGACTGCAAATGCTCATCTTCTGCAGAACTTGCTTGGAAAAGGCACAACCCCCCTAATAGCTAATAAAAGAATGCATTCGAAAGATTTTTCTGGCCTATACAAATAACTCTGAGCAATTTGTACAATCTGTAGGGCTTGGTTTTCCATTGCATGGCAGTAATGGTGTAATACTTGGAGAAACTGTGTGTAAAGCTCTATGGGTTGGAAAGGAAGTAATTCCCATTAAAATCCTATTAAAAAAAGGATTATGGCACAGCACTGGACAATGTAGTTTTCAAAAGTATGCTTCAAGAGACAGAAAAGAAAGAATATATTCATTTTTTAAATGTCATTGTTCAAAGGTATAACGTTAGTCCTTCCAGGTTTTCCTGATGGCAGTGAGTGATAGGGCTCTGCTTTGCTCCCCAGTGAGTCAGTGGTGTGCACCACCCCACAACAGTTATGGCTTTGCATTTATCATTGTGCAGCATTTTGTCCCCATTCTGTTGTGTTTTCCTCTGCTACTGCCATTTTTGTCATTCCAATGGGGGCAATTTTAACTGGGATGTCAATAAGCAGCAGCACAGGAGTGAGGCCCTCTGAGCAGGGAGCCAGCATCTCCGGTGTCTCCAAGGAGAGATCTGCAAAGAATGGCAAGGAGGATGCCAAGCCAGAGAATCACTCCAAGCCAGAGCTGGGAGAGTCACTGTGTCGAGCAAGGAACAAGAAAGGGAGGAGAAAAGGAGGGAGCTTGCCACCTTTCCCTGCAGGACTCATGCAAACTACTGATAATGTGTGTTTTATTCATTCCTTGCCTTTGTTCTCTAACCATCTCTTGAGAGACATTTCAAAGAAAGGGAGGTGAGGAATAGACTAAAAGTCTCCTTTTAGATTGAGGAATGCAGACTCCACCCTTGCTCCCAGCTTCATCCTTTTTGTGCTGCTGCAGCTGGGGAGTCTCCCTTGAGGCTCTAACTTAAACCTGGGGTTGGTCCTAAGCCAAATGGTCCAAGGATCAGAGGAGCCATTTTCTTCCCCGAGCTCAGGGCTGGCCTTTCATTTACAGTGCTGGGAGGTCAAAGTTCCCTTGGGAAAGGACTCCATCCATTGCACCACAGGGGAGCTGGAAAGATGTAGGGTTGACAGTAAGCAGCCAGATGAATGTCATCTCCTCGTGTGATGCTGCTGTGCAGAATGTCCTGAACATGCACAGGAGGAGCCACGACCTGGGTTTATTTCTGTGCACAACAGCACGGGGCAACCACGGGAGCACTCTGTCCCGTTTCCAAGTCCACACTTCAAAACAGATGTTGACAGGTTGGAAAGGCTTCAGGGAAAGGTACATGAGCAGCCTGAGATCTGGAAAACTTTATGGTAGGAGACTGAGAACTCAGTGGAATTCTTCTGTTTGAAGGAGGGCTGAGGGGTGACTTGCTTGTGGTCTACAAGTATGAGCATGGGGAAAATACAACAGATGTTCCAAGCAGAAAATAAACCCATAATAAAATCTAGTGGTTGGTTGTTGATGCTAGATACATCCAGAACAGAAGGCAAGTAAAAAAATTGAAGGTAATTAGCCACCAGTTAGTAGAGTAAAGTTGGATTCTCATTTTCTCCTTTAAATCTAGATTGGATGACTTCCTGAAATCTCCTCTGCAACATCTGAAGATGGAGAGGAGCTCATGGGAGATGATTTTGTATCAGGTTTATACAGCAGTTCAGATGACCATCATGAAAGCTCCCATGGCAAAACTGAATGTACAGCAGAGTTGATCTTCCATGCCAAGGGCCTTTAGTCCTTCCTCTGACAACCCTTGTGTGACCCTGGGTGCACTGGGAAACCCATATGGTCCATATTCACAGTATGTTTGTGTACCCCAGAGGCATGAATGGGAGAAATATTTCCATGCTGGGTAATCAGGATTAAATCTCCCTGAGATTACAGCATTCAATATCAGCGCCTCCAAAACTGAGATAAAGAACAAGAATAAGTAGAAAAAAGAGCCCCCTTTTATTTTCACACAATAGATCTGCTATCAACAGCAGCCAATCTGCTAGCAATTATATTAAAATGTATTGCTATGTTCAGAAAATGTACCATTTTTGGTTATAGTGGGAATCCCTCACCTAAAACCAGTGTGATCTGGCCAACTGGGAGAAGTGAGTGTTGGAAAAACGTTCTGTCTGGTCGCTTGAGCTCGGGGTGATCCACTGGGCTACTCGGAGGCTTTGGCACTGCTCGGATTCAGATCTCCACAAGTCTAATTTTTTTTTAAAAAAAACCAAACCTAATACGTGTGGGTTCTGCCTGGGGAAAGAGAAACTTTTTTGTGTATTTGGCTTGAAATGGTTCCCGGGTGTGTGTTCACACTCCCATTCTGCAGTGACCTCTGCTGGCAAGGGCAGGACCCGGGATCTCCCTCCCTCCCGCACCGCACCGCCGCGTTCGGGACATCTGCAGACGGGTTTTTTTTAATAGCACCTTTATCTGGAGGTGTTCAATTACCCTCGGTGTCAGTGCGGGGCAACACGGGTACGGTAATGGAGCTGTCATAGAAGTGCAAGAAAGTGCCATGGGGCGTATGAAGGTGGTAGTTAAACAGAGATAGTCAAATCTGATTAACAGCAATGATAGAGGAGTGTCAACATACGCCAGTCTCGATGATTAAAAGAGAAAGTAGATGGAAATTAGCAATTGTTATAGGTAGCTTAAGGATATTGTTATTTTTTTCACCTTTTGAAACATCCCTTCGGGCGTGTGTCTGCCAGTGAAATCATTGAGATATTTTTCCAGTGCGTAAGGAGTTGCTGTCATGCAGCGACTCACCAAAGATGCCCCTTGCTCTTCTGGAGGGATCTGTGCTTTTAGTGGCAGAGTCCCTGTTGCTGTAAATCACATTAGTGCAATTTACTTCATTGCTTCCTTACCCTGAGAGAGAATCTGGCTCCAAATATTTACATTGCAGTTGTCCAAGAGCACCTACGAGCACTGGGTTAGTTCTTGGCCCTTGGACGAGTCCCCAGTGTTCACTGTTGCAACTTGCCTTCTCATATCTGCTCTTTTTTTTTATTTTATGTAACTTTTTGTTTCTGTGGTCACCATTTTTTTGCCATTTCAGGGACTGTTTGCTCCCCTGTAATCAATAAAGTCATATTTCCATGCAGAATGCAGAGAGGAGCAGTGTTTCTAGGTAATATCCTCAACTCAGTGCAGGTGGAAATGTTAGAGTCCCGGCTGCCTGCCTGTCCTGAGCTCTGCCCTCCTTACCGTCACTGTCTAAATATGCGTGGCTAGTTCTGACTGTGAGCAGCAACTCGGAGCCAGGGCACGAACAGAGCCCAGAGAGCAAAATTAGCTTACAAATTAACATGCAATGTGTAACCTGAGTTTTGGCTGTGTGTTGGCGCTCTCAGAGAGCAGCCAGGAGCTGGTGTCTGAGGAGGAGGATAACAGCAGGGCAGCAGAGAGCCGATAATCCCCAGCCTGCTCTGCCAGCCACCAGTGACTAATCTGACCCAGGTGCAGTGAGTGGTAATGTATAAGGTGTTGATGAAAAATTACCTATTTTCCCTCACCTGTCTCTATAATGCAAGTAGCTCCAGCACTTGGAGACATCTTGATCTAGAAGCAGAAAGCTACAAGATCCCATCTTCAGAGGGCTTCCCCTCCCTGGGCCAGTTTGTCCCCATCTCCCTGGGATTGCAGTGGCAAATGGGGGTGGGATGTACTCCCTCCCCTGCAGAGGAAGAGACTCATGAATAATTGTGTTCCCCGAGGAAACTGTCCCGGGCCAAGTGCTGGAAGGCAAAGTAAAAGGAGAGGGAAGCTTTATGACTCCAGCATGGCCAGGAGGGTTGAAAGCACCAGCAGACAGCTAAGTTCATGTCTGCTGAAACTCCTCCCATGATGAAGCCCTTCAGGAAAACCCAGTTTTACCCCTCCATGGCAGAATGCCCCTGCCACCTCCAAACTGCTCCATGAGGGCCACCAGGAAAAAGTGGCGCATCAAAGCCTGAGCACCACGATTCCTTCACATGCCCCCTGTTAGAAAATTCCCTGGACATTGTGGTCAGGGCCAAACCACCATACCCCCTATACTGGGAACAGACCACCAGCCTGGTGGCACTGCTGCTTTCTACCCCTTCTAGCTGAATCCCAGTATTTTATCTGGATCACTGGCAGTCCTGGTTAGTTAATGTGGCTCTCCAGGGGCTTGCAGAAGATTCACAGCTCTTCAGGTCTCTTCCTGTGAACTCCTGGGATGTGATGAACTTTGTTGCAGCCAAGGTGCAGGGGAATCTCATAAATCTTCCCCTGCCCTATTGTAAGTTGTTTAGCACATCTTATCACATTCGACATCTCTAGTTATAGTAATCACTTTAAAAAATGTACTTCTGCGATGTCAGTAATTAATCAAATGCCTTTGTTTCATTAGCCATAATAATACCTTTGGTTTCATGTTCTTAGGTGTTCCTCTTTATAAACCCCTCCTGATGAGTCTCTCCTCCTTAGCATCCCGTCACTCCAGATGCTTTAACATTGCTGATAAGGTGCTTAATGGAAAGACTATGAAAATTTATTTTCTCATATCAGACTGGGATCTAAAAGGGTTGGGATCAGCATCAGGTCTGCTTTGCAGCTGTAAATACTGGCTCTGCTCTTTGATCCCTGTAGCTCCTGACTGACTCCAGAGAGCTTCCCCTGCAGCTCCCAACCCAGACCCTGTCCCTGTCCCACCCCTCCTACAAGGTCTCATGTTGGTTTGAAAGAAATAGGATCAGTCCCTAGAGGTAAGGAGAACTCCTGACAGTCTGTAGAGTGTGTGGGGACCTCACCTGTCACAGCAATGTGCACTGCTTCAGTGCACACTGAGCTGGCTGTGAAGCCTGGTGATTCGGTATCTCTAACTTTGCAATCTGTGCCACTGCTGTACACTTCAGAGTCATGCTGTACAGCAAGGCCTTTCTTCTCATCTTATTTTCTTCTTTCTTCTGGGATTGTTCCTTTTTTTCTTGAAATCAAGGAAAGGAAATTAATTCTGACATACTTCTGGGAGTAAAAAAATTGTATAAAGTCATTGGCAAACAGTCTCTGCCCAAACACGCATGCTGAAAGCGAGTTCTCACAATTATGGTTAATGCAAAATGAAGTCAGATTATAGAGGCCTCCAGTGTGATTTCTAGCGTGATAAAGATGAGAAGATTAGTCTTATCACAGAAAAAGTTTGTGTGCTGAGATTTTTAGTAATTCAAAAACAGCCGCCCTGCTACAATGCACTTAAACTGCTTATCTGCAGGATGGTGTTCCCAAATGCTGTAGCTTTGCAAAGTGAGCCAAAGGAGGGATTTTCTGCACTGTTTTACACCCTGATACTGCAAAATGCTGAAGTGCAGGCATCACTTCCATCTCCAGCACACAGAGCAGCTCCCTGGGCTTGGCTGGGAAGTGCTGTGTGCCTTGAGGTGCACAGGTGCTGCTCATTACCTGGGTGCTCAAACAGTTTGGTTTTTTGGTGGGTTTTTGTGTTTTTGTTTTTTGTTTTTTTTCTTTAATTTTGGAGTGAGGCCTTATCTGAACCTCCTGCAGCTCTATGCATCTGTCATGGGAAGGCTGGGAAGTCTCAGAGAAGTGCCTGGTGAGAGCCTGGAGCAACACTCGCCCCCTCCTTGGTTTAGTGAGGAACTCCAGTGCAAAACCCGGAGCTGTTATGCCCTGGTAGAATCCGAAGTCAGCAGAAACTGTTTAAGTTCTGGGCATGGCATGGATCCAAAATCCCTTACACGTCCATATTCCCACTCCATATGGCACTGATTTGTGATGGGGGCTGTCTCAGAAGAAATGATTCTGAGTGCGGTTTCCTATGCCCCAATGAGGTTCTGCCAGAATGCTGGTCGGGTCATGGCAGGCCTGTTTTAGCTCTTTCTCACTGCTTTTCTTTCGCAGCTCCATCAGGACCCTTGACCTCACGGTAGCAAGTTTCTCAGCTCTGATCATTGTGTCTGAAAACTTGTGTCCCTTTGCCTTGATCCCAGTGAGGGTCTGTCTCCGCTGGCAGAGAAAATCCTGTGTTCTGGATAACCCGAGTTACACAGGACAGCAGGACACGAAGAAATGCAGCCTCTGAGCAGCCATCATGTGAATTAGCCCAGCTGGAAAGGAGCCAGGCTGCAGGAAGGGCAGTGCTGAGTCAGGCTGAGGGGTCACCCTGACTGTATCCTGTCTCTGACCAGCCTGTAGCAATGCTCAGCGAAAGAGCACAGGAGCAGGGCAAGTACAGAGATATTTCCTCCACTTCATCCTTTCAGCTTCTGGCAGCCTGGAGTTTAGGGACTTCCTGATCCAGAGCTGTATCTTCATCTCTGCAGTCTAGGGGCCTTTGATGGACTTTTCTTTCAAGAATTTTCTAATTGCTTTTTGAATCCATTTATACCTTGGGCCTCCACGACATCCTGTGGCAATGGGTGTCACAAAGTGCTTATGCATTGGGTGTGTTTGCTTTAAACCTGACACTCAATCACGTAAAGTCTCCCCAGTCCTCACACTATGAGGGATACATTTTTATCACATTCTCCAGGCCATTCCTGATTTCACACACCTCTCTCATCTGCTGTCCCAGTGGTCTCTTTTCCAGCTGAGAAGTCCCAGCCCATATGATCCTTCTTTATTTCGAAGACTTTCCATAGCTTTGATCATCCCTCTTGATCTCCTGTGAACATTTCTGGCCCTGCTCTGTTTTTCCTGGGCACAGAGAGCAGCCCTGCCTGCAGGGGTACACACCATCAATGTACACAGCAGCACAGGGATGAGAACGGGTGTCTTTTTTTTCCCTCTGTTTCTTTCCTAACAGTTCCTGATGCTCAGTTTTGCTTTCTAAGTGCTGCTAGACCCTGAATTATGTATTTACCAGCACTATCCACACTGATTGCAGTGTCTTTCCTGAGAGGAAGTAACTAATGTAATGTCCATTACTGTATAGACATTATTAGGGTGAGGTTTTTTCCCTGTAAGAGTGAGTTAGCATTTGTTATCGTGAAACTTTTATTTGCTATTTCATCGTTTGCTAATGTCAGATCACAGTCACTGGTAGAGAGGGATTTTCTGTGACTCTTCACAACCAGCATAAGTTGTTTTGCTGTTCAAAGTCAGCCTTCACTTTTTAGCAACTGGGCAAGATTAATACAGGGCTAATGGTTAGGGTGTCATCCTTAAGGGAAGTACTGGATAAAAGACATCAGGCTTTGGGTTTTGTGCCTGTAGGATGCTCTTCACAGGACCAAAGGTGTGTTGGACATCTAAAAAGGAGAGGTGACACATCAACACCTCATTTCTTGAATTATAAACACCAATACTTGCCTCATCCTACTACAGGGAGTAGAGTTGAAATGCCTGGTTGGTGAGCTGGGTGTAATGCAGATGCTTTGGGGCTGTTCCAGGCACTGGAGTTAATCCAGGCTGCGGGGTACAGCGATGGGCCCTGAGCTATGCAGGCTGCAGATTGGATTCCACTTTGAAATTAAGCTACTGATTGTCTTTATGAAGCTTTAAATATCCCAGGGCGCTTATGTTTCGAAGGCACAACTCTTCTAAAGCTGGTCTTTGACGGTGGCAAAAAATTGCATAGGTGTGACCTTAAATCCCTCAGGTTACTTGCTGGTTCTGTCTCCTTCCATGAGCTGGGGTCTTCTTTCCTCTGTACAATTTGACTCTGTAAATCCTAGGGGTGCTGTGGAGGAGCCATTGATCGACTGGGCTGCTGCAATTGGGAGCAGGGAAAGAGTGAGGCCAGGGATGATTTTTGAGGCTTACATTTGGTCCTCATTGGCCATTGCAGGGTGGGAAGAAGAAGCTGGCTTTCCTTGTGACAGATGCTGGAGAGGCAGAGTCAGGATAGGTCGTTTCCGATGGGAGCTCGCGGTATGAAATAAATAAGGAGAAAGTGAGAGTGAAAGACACATTGTATAAGATGTACAACTGGCAAAGTGCCAGCATAAATATTCATTGAGTATGTTAATTAGCAACTATTGCTGTTACTCATTAACTAATTTATTCAACAAATAGCATTCAGGCCACTCTAGAACACTGCATACTGTTACTGCTAAAAGGGGTATCAGTTTCCCTGGCTGTCACCTGGAGACATTGGAGACATTGATACTCCCCCATCTTTGCAAGCACTTTGATGTGTGGAGATGAAAACTGCTGCAGGGGGCCGACGGAACACAGCTTCAGGAGTAGGAGAAGTCCAATCTCATTCCCAGCAACCTGTGTAAGAGATTTAATTCATTAGTTCAACCTCAACTGGAGAAGAATGGCAAGTCAATGTCAAGATTTCTGTTAGGACGACAGCAATAGTGTGTAGGTTGGAGAAAGTCTGCAAAGAAACGGATGGGCTCCTCTGTGAATTGACATTTTTTTAAAAGAGAGGAATTAAAGGTGCCGTAAAGAGTCAGCTTTGAGCGTTTCCACCAAATCTGGTAGGTCCTGCCTGTCAAAACTACTGCTGGCAGCAAAGAATTGCAGAAGAGGTTGGCATTACTTAGTGGCTGGATGATAAAACAGAAATAGGATTCAGTGCTGGAAAGCGCAAGGTAATGCACTGCAGACAAAAACAATCTGAATATTACATAGGTAATGAGGGCTTCTAATATACCAATTACCAATCAGGAAAGCGAAACTGGGGTCACTGGGGACACTACTATGAGATTATCACACCACCAGTGAGTGCTCAGTAGCGATCAAAAAGGCAAATGGGATGTTGGTAATTACAGGAAAGAGAATAAAGCGGAAAAAAAAGAGGTGTTATTAAGCCGTTACTCCAATCCAAGTACATTCAAATAGTCTGAAAAATAGTCTCAAAAGCACAGAGCAGAACTGTATTACATCTGTAACTGTGACAGAATATGGTGTGATATTTATGGAGAAATAACTTCTATGCAAGGACTGAACCAGTAGAAAGGAATCTACCTTATGGGGGAAAAAAGTGATGATGAAAGGCAACATCTGAGAAAAAAATGTTTTACATCCCAAATGGCATAGAAGAGGTAAATAAAGACAGCTGTTCTTACAATAGAAGAACTGAGACACATGCAAAGAAATGATCAAGCAGCAGACTCAAATAAGAAGAAATACTGCTTCATACCACATCTAATGGATTGGTGGAACTCCTTGCCCAGGGTGTTACAGAGGCCAAGAATATAACTGGTTTCAGAAAAGGAACAGAAACATTCATGATGAAAAATTCCTTTAGAGTCTGCTAATGCAGAAGTTGAGGGAGTTGTTGATTGCCAAAAGCTGTGAGGAGGCCATGCCCACAGGAGGATTACTGCATCGTGCCCTGCTTTGGGCTCTACAAACCTACTGCAGGTCACTGTCAGAGAGAAGGTCCTGGGGCACCTGGACTCGTGGGGGGCCTTGTGTGGGGGTTATGTCAGTGCTCTGCAGTGAGGACTGAGATCCCTTTGAGGTCCCTTCCACATCATCTTCTCTAATTAGACTTTGGAGAAGAGCCAAAGGATGAAGAATCCTGATCTATCAATCTATCTAGCTATCTACACACCTACCTGCCTGCCTACCTATGCATGCAGATAATACGTGTCACTTAGCAATGGCTTAAGCTTCATGGTGTTTCTTACAATACTTAAGACAAATACACCTTCACATGCAGCTGAGACACCAGTGGTGTGCTGTAATATCCAGCAGACGTGGTTTGCACCACAACACCACCACTCACTCAGATAAGTAGTGAGCTGGTCATTATGGGCTGCTCACACAGCACGGGCTCTGTAGCAAGAGACTCAGACAGCAACACTTGTAAATTGAGATATGGCATGGCAGTGCTGGGCTGTGCCTGTACTAGGAGACTGTTGGAGCCTTCCTGACATGAATTTCATAGAATCCTAGAATCCTAGAGTGGTTTGGGTTGGAAGGAACCTTAAAGATCATCTCATTCCAACCGCCTTGCCAAGGGCAGGGACACCTTCCACCAGAGCAGGTTTCTCAAAACCCCATCCAGCCTGGCCTTGAACACTCCCAGGGATGTGGCATCCATGACTTCTCTGGCCATTTGCCCATTCTAACTCTGTTCTCAGGCACAGCACTTAGACCAGCCCAGGGTCCACTTCCAGTGAGTGGTTGCCATGTGAACAGCTTTAGCCAGGCAGTTCACTAGCACAGGCACTGCCTTTTCCAACTGGCTGCAGTGCCCGGGAGCGCTGCTGCCCATGTTTAATTTACCAGCGTACATGAAGCTTCTGTGTCTGGATCCAATTACAGGCTTAGGTCCACAAGGACAGGGGAGATGAATTTGTGAATCAAAGCAGTGCAAATTTATTTCCTATGAAGGGCAGCATTTTCATGTGAGGCCAAAGGTAGACGAGCTCCTCAAAGAAAACCCCAGCGATTCTTATCTCAGTTGTAAGGAATGCGTGCATTTTGGAACTGCATCATGAATGATAGTAGGATGCTGAGCTGGAAAGTAAAGGAGCTGGAACAGAGGTTTGAGGACTCTGAACCTCAAGAAGGAATGGCCTGAAGGAAAATCCTAGCCAAAAAAAAAAAAAAAAAAAAAAAAAAAAAAAAAAAAAAAAAAAAGGAAATAAAGGAGCAAATGAAAACATAGCTGACATTTATGCAGTACCTGAGACAAAGTTCTAGTAGAACTTCTGAGAACTGGTATATTTTAGATAAAATATAAAGTGAAGTAGCAATTAACTAAAAAGGCAGTCCAAGTCCAGCCCCTACAACAAGTTGAAATACGTAGAGAAATATGTATGAAATTCTTTGATGGGGGTTTAAAGTGTGAGATAAAAGTGGTGTTGAGAAAACAGTATTCTCTCTCTCCTATCTGGTCCATCATCACCAGTGACTGTAGGTCGGTCATGGTAACCACGTAGCATTTGGTACTGCTGATTTTTAGGGTGGTTGAGACGGAAGGAAAAAATGTAGATGCACTCTGTTCCCAAAGTGCTGGATGTGTTTTATTAAAGCATGGAAAATATCAGTGAGCTGACATTACTCATGCTCAAGCTGACAAAAAGCACTGCAAAAGGTTAATAAATAGCTGTCCCTCTCCCTTCAGTAGCAGCTTGTGATGACACAGACTTTCAGAGGAGTGTGGAGCTGATCTTCCTAATCTGTGCTATGCTCTGACTTTGGAGCAGGGTAAATTCACACCAGGATTTACGCACAGAGCCACCACATTTCCTGGTGTGGGGGCAATGGGATGGGTCTGGCATGCCAGCTCACATGGCAAAGGAGTCCCTGTGTGATGGGGAAGAGCCTGGAGATGTGGGAGGACTCTGTACAGCATTGGAGTAGGACTGGAGGGGCAGGAGCTGGGCCAGCAATGCTCAGGCTTTGCCCAAAGAGATCCTTGCAGATCCACTTCAGGAAAGCTCTCCCTTGCTTTCCTGTTTTAATATGCTCGCAGAATGTTTTCTCACACCATACAGGCTCTTTATTATTATTATTATTATTATTATTATTATTATTATTATTATTATTATTATTGTTATTATTGCCAATATTTTCCAGGCTTATTTTTAATTTGGTGCAATGGCTCAAACCTAGAAGGGGTCTTTTTAATAAAATGAGGAATCTTTTTTCTTTGGATAAAGTTTTCATGGGAGAAGAAGGTTTTAAAGTAGCCCAGGGAGGGAGGGAGAGGGGAAAAAAAAAAAGGCAATTGTTCTCTTTTAAGGAAGAGCAACATGTATCTACGAATCAAAACGATTTCTGCAGCCTACGCTTAAAAACCCTGGAGAGTCCCTCGCAGGGAGGATATCACCTCAGGGAGAGTCCATCCTCCCTCCCTCCAGCCCCACCACATGCTGCCTCTGGGTGCAAACGAAGTGTACCCCTGCACTGGAATAGCTGCAAGCCCTGGCTCCAAACCCAGCCAGGCTCTCTCCCCTCCTGTGGGAAGCTGGACAGAGCAGTCCACACAGGCTGGACACCACATGCCTCCTCCTGCTCCCCACCAGACATGGAGATGTGTTGGGGCTCTGTTCTTTTCTAGATAAGCTTTAGAATGCTGTCCAGACCTGCTTGGCCCATCCAGCCTGGCATCCCTCAGGAGCACCAGCTGCAGGTAGCGTCTTCACTAAGGTCCAGAAGGAAATAGCTGAGCAGTCTGGGATCACATTTACTGCTCCTCCCTTGGGAAGGTCCCTTCAAGGCATTATTTTGGATGAACCCAGGCCAAATAATTCCGTAAGAGTGTTTGCAGCAGCGGTGAGGGAAATGAATGGTCCTGAGGGAAATGTATTTCAAATAATGGTAAATACTGTAATTTCTAGGTGATGTCTAGCTCTATTGCACATCCTTCCTTTGTCTAGTTACCAAAATAAAGAGTATTCTTTAGCAGCTGGTTATAAAAAGCAGACAAAAAAAAAAAGTGCTGATTTTTCACTCAGAGAAAAGACAGTGCTGTGGGTGTTTTGTCTAGTGTCATCCATAAAGACTTTTTAATGTCCCCCAAGGAACATCTCTTTAAAGCAGCCTGTCAGCTTTACACTTTAATCCATTAGGCTACAAAATACAGATAAATGAACAGAAAAATACCTGTCTTTAAGCTACTGTTGCTTAATCTGCTTCAGTATTTACATATTTAGCAGCAGACAAATTGCTTGCTCATTAGCAAGGAATTTGTTTTGTGCCACTTTTATTTTCTTTACAGCTTTATTGGGACCTGATTACCCAACCAACAATACACTGGGGGAGATAATGTCATTTCATATGATTTAGCTGCAAGGCACATCTTGGATTTCCAAATGCTTGCATGCATTGTTCCATTCACAGTATGTGTTGTCCCACTCCCTTTTGAATAAGGACAAATATTTTTACATATGCAGGTCATCAGCCAGCTCAGGCCCATTCTGTTTTGACTGGGTGCTGAAGGACCGTACTCAGAAGCCAGTCACATGGATTCCTGCTCCTGCCTCGTTGTCCACACTCCGTGACAATCAGTCAGTTGTCCTTCTTGGCTTTTTTTGCCCGGAGCAGCTGAGTAAAGCCACATGCTCTCTGGATAATCAAACAGCTGATCCTCGGGGCGTGCGTTGCCAATCGTGACTCAGTAGATATGGAGACAGTCGCTAGCTGGCCTTATGATTTGCTCCTCGTGGCTCCTGAATAGGCAGCAGCACAAAGGCATGAGGACAGACATTCAGGTCACATGCACAACCAAAACCATGGCATGGCAAAGCTTATCTTTGTTTGTAAGCCTTCAGCCAGGCCTTCATTTGCTGCACCTGGATGTCACATCCTTGAATACAGTAGCTCTGCACCTACCCATTGCACCCACAGATCCAGCTCTTCCCCATCCTCTCTTTCAAATGCTTATCTTTTGCAGTGGAAACTTGCTGGAGATCCATTGCCCAGTCTAAGGACAGAACACATGCACAGAGACCCCATTCTTCCCTTTAATGAGATGCCATCTCCATTTAACTACTTTCTGGCAGAATTTTCCAGCGTTGCAGAGCTCACATTCCAATTACATCAGTCGGTATTTTGCTCCTTGGCAAAGGCCGCCGGCTTCAGCAGCTTGCTGCATTCACCACCAGTAGCAGCGATTACCTACAGAGCAGGGCGACAGGCCTAAATAAGCAAGTTACACGCAAGGAGCCAGATACTTGGCCCAGCTGGGGCCGCTTTGCCCAGCTCCGGCAGCACAAAGCTGTCACCAAGCCAGCCCAAACAGCTGTTGGAGGATTCCCTTGGCGCAAAAGAATTCCTGAATGGCAAAGAGCCACTAAAGCAACTCCTACACAATCTCACTCACTGGTCCCCAGAAATCCCTGACAGCTGGGACGGCACAATGGGGCCAGAAGCACCTGTTACCATTCAGAGCGGCCTAAAGGCTGCTCTATAGGGCAATGAATGGCAGAAGGAGCACCCAGTATCTTTGGAAGCCCTTTTGGGAGCGCACAGAGGCATGCCTTCATCACCTCGCATCCACAGCCGGAGGTGCACCGTGGGAATGTTTGCTGGAGGCACTGCCACGGCAGAGTGAGAAACTCAAGGCACTCCACGTGTGGCTGTGCTTTCTGACCTTTGTGTGTGTGGAGATGTGGGGCGAGGGAAGAAGGAAGCCTGGAGCCCTGCGAGGGGAAGCGTCCTGGGAGCAGAGCCAGGTTTCTCAGCCCTCTCAGTAAGGGCCCACCAGACCCACCTCAGGTGTGAGCCTCCTTCTGGAAATTTGTAGCCATCTATTGTAAAAGCAAATATTGCAGCTCGGCACCTTATTTAATTCATCCTTTCATGTAAAACCCAGGTTTTTCTCTCAACCAGGAATACCAGAACCTTCTCCTTCATCTTGCTTGCCCTCATGGTCAGTTCACCCTTGCCAATTCCCTATTGTCACTGGCCCCAAAGAGCCATCTTGCTCCCGGCTCATCTCTCAGACTAATACAACCCTCTTTTATTCAGTGCCTATCTGCCACAATATTCCTCCTGGTCAGAGTCATGGAATGCTTTGAGTTGGAAGATCATCTAATTCCAACCCCACTGCCATGAGCAGGGATGTTGTTTACTAAGTTGCTATTCACTAGATCACTGATCCTCTTAGATATTCTGTTCTACTCAGGTTTTGGGTCTGATGTCTGAACTTCACTAATCCTTTGGCACATTGGAACTGATGAGTCCCTTAAAAACACAGAGCTATTTCAGGAGAAGATGCTTGTTTCTCCAAATGACCATAAAATTCTGTGTTGTGGTATGTTTCTAGAGAAGGTGTAAAGCAGAACAAAGCCTCAGATTATGCTCAGGTTCATGGGCTAATGTTTAGGCCAATTTTTCTTTTTTTTACCCAGGATCAATTTGTGTCTGAATTTCTAAAATCTGTGTAAATGGTGCATAGTAAAAAACAAAGAAAGCAGTTGTTATTATTATTTTATTATACACACACCCACCAAATTCCAAGAAAATAAATAAAATATGTCCAGCTCTGTTAATAATCCTTTCCCAGTGCTTATCATGGGATTCTTCCCAGCCCTAGACAGGCTTCACTCAAGTGACAGTATCAGCATCAAGATTTCATGCAGCATCTGAATGGAGCATTGTCTCCGTGCTGTGTTCTTAACAGGCTCTTGCTCTTATTAATTGGGTACTTCATAAGAATTTGTGAGGAATCCACCTTTCATATACTGCCAGTGTGAAAGGGATTAATATAGAAGAGAACTAACAAAGGAAACAAAGACAAGCCCTGACCCGGAGACCTCCTAATCAAGGATTTAGACAGTACACAACAGGTGAATACCCCGGTAGGATAAATGGAGACAGGAAGGAGGAATGGAAGACAAGTGCATTTGCCTAAGCTAATAATCACAGTGATCTCAAGAGTCACAGGTGGTCACTAGCTGAACCCATGACTCAACAGCCAAAAAAGTTTAGTCCAAAAGCTTACAAGATGAATGTGCTCTGTGTGAGCACAATTCAAAGCATTTAAAAGCCACTGGAAAGACTCCCATTAATGAGGCCTGAGGAGCTGAAATATTTACCTCTTGGCTTTAATCGTTGTTGGATGCAAAATTTGTGGATGCAATAAAGACAGTGGTTTTATGGCATGTTCTAATCCTTCAGTAACTATTCTCAGCAAATACCTCTGTGTTCCTGAGGTGACAAATCACCTGTTTCTTTCCCTCTGAACCACATGGACAAATGCCCTTCAGGCCTCCACTTTTAGAAGCAGTCCCTTCTGACACCAACAAGCCACAGGCACCAGCTACCTTTCATCTCAAGTGATATCTCTTCCTGGTGTATTAACAGATTTCAAAGCAACACTTTTCAACCTGTACCTGTTTTTGAATATTGGAACTATCTGAAACTCAGTGGTGTCCTTAAAAACTTGTCTAACCCTTCCAAGCACAGCAGGTGGTCTAAGAAAAGCTATTCCTACTCCTGACAAATTTTGACATTCCTAGCTATTCATTGGATCCTAGAGACTGTAGAATTTTGCCTTTTCTGGAAAACTTGTTCCAAATGCAAAGCAACCTTAGCATTTTAATTCATCAAGTCAATGATTTTCCGTTTCAGCTCAGAATAGTGCAGGTGAGATCAGGTAAGCATGCAATGAGGGAGGGATTAAAATTGCCGTAAATTGCTGATGAAAGACCACTCATTCGTACAAGGATATGTCACCAGGCATCTTTGGTTTGTACAGGTTATATATACTCCCTCAATATATGCCAGAGGGGCATTTCTGCCACAGAGTAAACCTCTGAGAATGAAGTCCTCAGCAGTTTTGTGAAATACTGTACTAGATATAGCAAAAGTAACCCACAGAAGCAGCCAAATTCAAAGCCAGTGGAAACAAACTCTCAGCTCATGTCTGTGCTGCAGAGGCAGTGGTGTAGCCACATCAGGCAGTGCATAGAGACACCCCTTCCTCACACAGGTCTCTACAAACAAAACCCCTTGCTCTGCTGTTCTGGGATAACACATTTTCCTCTGGGCTGTGGGTGGAGGTGAAATAAGTCACACTGCCAAAAGCGCAGTTCCCCTGATATGAGCTGTGCTCACAATGAGGCATTTTGCTGGTGGAGAATACTGTTAGAGCTGTATTGGCAGAGTAGAGGGATGTGGACCTGATCCGAGAGAGGCTGGCAGGTTTGCGTACTGTATATTATCCCTTTCCAACCTTCTCTTCTGAATAAAAAATGGTGTGGAGTCTAATTTCCTCTCTGAATAAAACATGAATATAGATAAGACAAGTAAGGACCCAAAGACCACAGCAGCGCACTTTCTTGTTCTCCTTACTATTCAACATCATGGCAGCTCACATATAGAGCAGCTCTAGAAACCATCTGTCATTGAGCGGCTCTTTATTCAAATGAAATCAACTGTGAAGTAATCATGGTTCTCATTTTTATTATCTCTCCTTACAGTGAACTTGATTAAAATCCAGCGCACGGTATGCAAACAGGCTGTTGTAAATTTGTACTCTGACAAAAGGGGAAAGTAAGTGATCTGCCCACATGCCTAGAACTTTGTCATTATACATGGGGACAAAAAAAGGAAGGGGCATACTGGGTTGCATAAACAAGTTTGTCCGGACACAAACTGTCCTAGCCCTATACAAAGGCCACGTCTGCTGCGTGACACCATCAGAGGGGCTGAGGAGAAGCTAATTTTACTAGCACATATAAAAGGCTGGGGCATGTTCTGAATAAACCAGATAGCCTGGCTTCAGCAGCACGTGCTTTAAAGTCTTTTGCCCAGGAGGATGATCTGAGCTTCGGAGGAATGAACTCAAAACAGACGTGATTCTCCTTTCACTTCTGGCGGTGTAAATGGGGAGTGATTCCATTGTATGGCTGGTATGAATGAGACTGGGAAACAGTCCCAATCAGTCAATCATTCCCTGCTTTGTCTATTCATTAAACCCCTCTTCTCCTCTGCACAGATGGCCAATGTACTATTGTACTCTAAGAACTGGCCAAGTTAAAAAAACAACGAAAAGGAATATGCCTGACAAGTCAGCAATAAATGTTTGTTTTTCAAAAAGAAAGGGGGCATATTAGCCTGTTCTACAGATAAGGCTTAACCTGTGCATGTACACATACATGTGAGTTGACACAGATCCATATATACATAGATATGCCGAACCTCCATAACATGCATACACACAATGCATGTATATGTATGTATATATCTCACCCCAATGCCCACAGATTTCCCAGCACAAGGCAAAGGGTGTGATTTTTTAAAATCACAGTAGCTGGTGCTGTGTTAACAAATCTTTCTTTGTGCTTTGGAAGCAGCACAGCCAAGAGTGAGACTGCAAGAGACATGAATTCGGCACAGCAGCCTTTTGCAGCCGCCTAAAAGCAGGAGCATGTCCAGGAGTGCAGCCACGAAGCATGGAGGCAGTGCCCCAGCTCCTGGGACTGCCAGCTGCAGGCAGCAAGCACTGGGCTGGGAAGGTGGAGGACGGAGGAGAAGGAGAAGGAGAAGGAGAAGGAGAAGGAGAAGGAGAAGGAGAAGGAGAAGGAGAAGGAGAAGGAGAAGGAGAAGGAGAAGGAGAAGGAGAAGGAGAAGGAGAAGGAGAAGGAGAAGGAGAAGGAGAGAAGGGGGAGGAGAAGAGAGAAAAAAAGTGTGCAAANCATTTCTGCCAGACTCCTGGGTATAACCAGAGAAGAGATGGTGCCATTCACCAGTCCCCAGCACATCTTTAGAACCTGTGAGTCAGGGTCTGTGGAAGATTGGATATTTAGCCCAGCTCTCCTTATCCCAAGAGTGCTCAAGTATGAAACCTCTGTACCTTCTTCTAGCAAAATCCTATACAATAACTACGTGGGATTAATACTCACACCGGTTTCAGTTCCCCCCAGGGTCTAAGGAATTATAGGAAGGATGCCTTTCCCACATGCCCCTGTGAGATTAAATAAAATTTAAAAATTAAATCCCTACTAAAATCTTAGAGCTCTGGTTAGTCACAGGGACCCACAACAGGTTTGGTGGCTGTACCATTCACACAGTGCACACTCGTGTTTGCCAAAGTGTTTTACAGGGTTCCCATCATAGCATACAGCTGAAAGGTGATCCAAGTCATCCTGAGTGCTGTGGTCTGAACCAGTGCACCCACCACCTGCACCAGCCAGTGGCTTCTCATTAGCTGGCATGCAGAGATTATTCAGCAAACTTCTTGGACAGCTTGAGTCAAGCCGATGGTGTGCACGAGCCCGAGTGGGGATGGAGTATACTGTGGCTGTGCAGGAGGCACTGACCACATAGATGCTCTATCTGGGGCACAACTTGCTTGTGATAAGAAATACCAGGGTTTGTTGCTCAAGTAAATCTCTCCAGTCAATTGTGTTTTGTGCTGACCCTTGATCAGGTATGCAGTGGCACCCAGGAACAGATTTTCCGTCTGTAGCATCCTCAACTCATTTAATTTGCCATTGCTAGGACTGAGGGTGTCTGTGTCTAGGACATGAACAATCTTCCTGGCCTTGCGTGTTCCTTGCCTTGGAACCCAAGGGCCGATAGTCACAAGCTAGGCTAGATAGTCACAAATCACGTGTCAGTTGAGATGCTGCTTCTCATCCCATACTGAAGGGACCATGTTCTTAAAGATTTGGAGTCTGTGGAGGTGTCAAAAAGATGTTCTCCATCAGCTGTTGCTTTGCAGAAAACGTGAACCTGGTGCATTACTGGCACATGTAATAGATGTACACAGGGAATGGAGTGGTTGGTGCTGCTGACTCTGCTGTCCTCAGGCAGGGCACCTGGCACTGGTGTCACTGCCTAAATCATGAGCTGAGAGTTGTAGGGAACTTCCATCCCTCCCTACAGGGCCTTTGATGCCCTGCAGACATAACTCATTGAGGATGGATTTCAGAGGCTTTTTCTCAGAGAAATATCAGGCCTGATAAGTCTGGACAGCTTTGTCTAAACTAATGAGTTTTCAAGCCATTTTGGTCTGAAAATTTGGAAATATTCTAAGTGAAAAATAAGCATAGGGAGCATTGCTTACAGATAACAGGATGTCCATGGTAGCCCTGGTACATGTCATTGTTTCCTGTGCAAAAAATATGTTGCTGTAGTTCTTCAGTGAGGGAAATTACGCCAATAAAGAGAAAATAAGGAAAAATTTGAGAGAGCACAGGGCACTTCTGAGTATACAGAGTGCAGCTGCAAGAACAAAATGCCTGTTTTGTCTGTGATAGGTAGGAACTCAAATATGCAGAACCCAAGAAATAAAGGGTTTTACCCAGGTGATAAACAGAAGATGATTACTTTGGAGCTGCACATAAACGCTGAAATTCCTTGGCAATGATTTCATACCTTTTCCTGAGGCACACTCTGCTGGTACGTAAAACCTGTATCTTCCCATGTCCCACAGGGATTTATGTTTTTGTCACTCCCTAGAGGTGGGACTGTGGGCAGGGTCAAGAAATCCACCTAGAGGTGAAAATGTGGGAGCAGCTCTCCCTGCAGCTTCTTCTCTGGGGGTTTCATTTGCTGGGTTTTTAATAATGAAAACCAAACCAAAACAAGAACGCAGCATCTGAAGTGTTTAGAAAACACAGGGCCCTGCTGAGATGAAAGCAAACTGTGCTCCCTCATCAGGTGTATGGAAGTCTGCGCCCTCCTGTATTTATCTGCTCCCTGCTAACCTCAATTCACCTTTGTGGCATCCAGGGAATCTTTGCTACAGGGCTCAGGTATCAAAGGCTTCAGCTTCTGAGCGTCTCATTGCCCCGTGCTCCATCAGATTAGGGCGTTGCACATCCTTCCATTGATCCACTGGGCTTTGGATGTGGGTCCTTTGTGCCCTTTCCAACCAGCACATCTCGACTTTTCTCAGAATCCCTGCCTTGTTTTGGACATATGCAGCCCACCCCTCATATAACCTTGGATTCTTTAAAAATGCCAACACTTGGAAACAAGGCCCAAGAGGCCCCCCAGGACCCTGTCAAGATAACTTCACCCTCAGTTAATCCACACAGAATGAGGGGCAGCAGAAGAGAGGTGCTGAGCTGCGTGGAACGAGGGGAAAGGAAGCTTCGGGGTTCTCCTCAAACTCTAAACAAATAATTTATTCTGCTGCTGAATGGCAGGGACTTTTTCACAAATAATCTAGAGGGTAATCTAAGGGCAAAACTAT
This sequence comes from Ifrita kowaldi, assembly GCA_013398055.1. Lineage (NCBI taxonomy): Eukaryota > Metazoa > Chordata > Aves > Passeriformes > Cinclosomatidae > Ifrita > Ifrita kowaldi. The sequence continues at coordinate 549,152 of VZRS01011857.1, forward strand.
GGGAGGTTTGGATCTGTCTGAACTACAGACCTGCCCTGACTGGGTCAGACCCTCTGAATGCAGGATACACACGGCTGCCACGCAGCACTGGGGAGATGTCTTCCTGTTGAACAGCTGAGGAAATAAGACATCTCTAACAAAACAAGATATAAAGCCTGGCTTCTTGCATTAAGTATATATAATCTGGATATATTTATTACTTGTGTAAAAGAGTGACTCACAGGGCTGACATGAGGCAAGTGCATCTCTCAGGAGCTCTTTGAAGGCCACCACTGCTAGCAAAGAACTTCTTAGTTCTGACCTGAAATGTCCTCTGCTGTCCCAGACAGAAGGTTCTCTTCACCAGACACCACCATTTCCAATGAACTGAACTGTAGTTTTGCAGTCTGTGCAAACTGGAGTATCCCAAGGAAATGAAAATTAAAATTACTTTTGAAATTAAGTTAAAAATCGAGCTTGTAGAATTTCCCTTTACACTGTATTTTATTTCAAAACAAACTCAAATTTCCTTTTCCATCAGTCTGTCTGTCTCCTTAATGCACATTTTAAAGCCTAATCTCACATTCCTCATTTTCTCAAGTAATTATACGCATAGAGTCACCATCTCTCCATAGTTCAGCAATGCAGTAATTATGATTATTTACAAGATCAACTGGAGATGACCTGACATGAAAAAAGCAGACCTGAGAAAGGCTTACATTCCCCAAACCTTATCTTTGTTTTTCCACCGTTATCAGCTGTCTTAATAAAGAGATGCTATCTCACCTTCCAAACAACTGCCTTGTTTATGTCGTTAGACCGTCATTACTTTAGCAACGCTCACATCTTGTCTTCACCCTCGGAAAGAGAGACACTGCTCCTGTTGCTGGCTACAGGGTCTGTGCTAAAGCATTACCACCTTCCTGCTTTGCTGCACAGGGAACTAATCTGAGCAGCTTTAGAGAGAATCACAGAACATCTTGGAGTGGAAGGGACCTCTCAGTGTCACCTGGTCACACGCCCACTCAGAGCACAGCCAACTTCAAAGTCAGATGCAACTTCAAAGCCAGATCAGGCTGCTCAGGATCATACCCTGCTGAGTCTGGAGTGCCTCCAAGGATGGAGACTCCACAACAGTCGCTCTCTGAAGCTCTCATTGCTCTCTCTTGATGCTGTGGGATGCCTGAATACATCCCACCATGCAGCTCTTTAGCAGTGAGCTACTGGGAGTTCGTGTACTGGGCAATGCAGTGCTAGTCCTTGGTCCTTCAGAGGATTTGCATTCCTTCTTGTTCCTCATGAAAAAACATTTACCCTCAGCACTGGAGTGACTAGTAAGGACAATGTGAATTGCTGGTACTTTCATCTTCATCTCTGTTCCTCTTGGTTTCAGAAAATATTTCCTGCCGGTTTACCTGAGCGTTTATCCTATTTTGATATTCTTTTTACCCAGGGAAAAAAAACGAAAATAACCCCCCAAATTCCAATAAAACCTCAAACACTGGAGCTATAATTAAAAAAATAAAAACTTATAAACTTCAAAATGAACCTGAGGCAAAATCATAGAGCAAAAAACCCGTGTGCTTAATCCAAAAACTGTTTGCCTGCCTTTGCTTGCCTCCAATTTTACCTGATCTTCATTGACCTAAAAAAAGTTTTCAGTTATTTTACTGTCTTGCTGCACAGTTGTATTTAGAGCATTGTCTGTGGTCTTGGGGACTCAGAGCTTTTTTGACTCATCCACAGTGGCTTGGTTTTGGTTTGAGACATCACTAGGACATTCATAACACTGTGAGACACTGTGGAATCAAGTGAGTGGATAAGAAGCAGAAATAGTGGAAGTGATCAGAAGTTATGCAGTCAGTTTTGGCCAGGGGAAGGAGTTTAGGCATGATTTATAAGGGGAAAAGTGTGAAGCATTGCAGGGTGTGTCCTGCTCTACAAGAACACTATTAGAGTAAATCCATATTTGTAAATGGAAGTAATCAGATACATATAAAAGAGCTCTTTCTAACATTAATGCCACTAATAGCAAAATGAAAGCATATGTACTGTTGGTGATGCTTGCCAGTATTTCAGTGTATTGATTTAGGACTGTACAGTGTATTTCAGGGATAAGAAATCCAAAAAGTCTACGTCAAGTCAGGATAAGAAATCTTCTGACATTTCTGATAGATTGTTGATTTCACCTAAATTAATTTGTATTTTGCCGCAACAATTTCTCTGCTAAAACCTTCCAGGTTTTAAGACAGCAGCCCATATTTTCAAATGAAGCACTGACATTTTCCACAGAGCATTGTGTTAAAAGCAATTTCTTTTCCACTTTTGTCAAGCATTTCCAACAATATATTGCCAGTTTTCTGCTGACTTTGCGAGAAGCAAAGGCCATTTTAAGGGATTTGGATAAGACTCTAATACACTTGCAATTGCTTTACTCCCACTCAGCTGTCCTAATTCCTGTAGTCCAGATTTCTGGCCCTTCCTGATGAGTTGACTGTAACATGACTCATCTCCTTCTTGACCTACCCAGCTGTTCTTATTTCATTTCCCCTCGCTAGGTCAGAGACAATCAGATCATTTATTACAACCTTTCCAAAATGAAGGGAAAACAACATTTTTAAAGGACAACATATGATGACCAATGACCCAATCACATAGTCTCATACACATATTTGTTACCCTGGATTTTGAGTAGGACTCTGTGATTTGATATTGATTGAAAATATTTGTAGGCATTTGGATACCAGAATATCAGAATAAACATGACATATCTTGCTGATTTGTAAGGTCAAGAAAAAATTCCTCTTTATAGCAGTACACCAGAGCTCGGTGTAATACTGAGACTTTTCATTTTCCTTTGAAAGACCAATTAGCAGCCACATCTGAAAACAAGTAGCTGGCCCTAGTGAGCCAAAGCTCTGGGTTTTTACTGCAGTCCCTGTATATATATCACTAGAGAAATATCAATATAGCTTAAGGCTAGCCATTCAGGTTTCTATCTGCCTGCAGATTCTTGTCATGTTCGCTTTTTGCCAAGTCTCTCAGAGGAATTTGTTATGGTAGGCATCAGCCTTGTCTTGGGTGAAACATCATGGAGTGAAGATAACAGGATGGGAGAGTTAAGCTGGGCAGGAAAGAAGGATTAATGAGGGGAATGGAAACAAAGTGGAAAGAGGAGATTATTTCTTTCAATAGGTTGGCCAAGGCAGGCAACATTTTTTTTTCTGTTTTTCTGTGGCTCGATGTCAAAAACTCCATTATCTATGAGCAGGCAGGAGAAGAAACAATTTGCAAAACATGAACACCTCAGCTTTATGTGTCTGGCATAGACCTTCCTGATTTTTTTTTCCATCTATGTTATTTTCCTCCACATTAATAAAAAAACAACCCAATGAAAGAGAAGTAGACCAGGACAGCAAGATCAGCGTGTTGTATCCACCAGTCCTTCCTTGGAAAGTAGAAACTTCTGCTTACTTCTGGCACTCAAGAAAAACATATAAAAAAGAAAAGACAGGCCTTGCTCATATGTGAGGTCGAGTATGAGGCCAGCTCTTGCTTGCCTTACTCTCATGAACAAGCCAGCTGAACTTGCATATTTGGTGTGAACTTAAAGTGAATGAAGCTCTGGAATGTACTGATTTGCGAAGGGAAGTCAATCCCCAAAAGGATCTTCACTCGGATCCAGGTGCCCCTCGTGTGTAAATACAGATGCAAAGTGGTGGTAAGCAAGTCTCTTCTATTGTGTAAATTAGCGAGTTCTAAGGTGGGGATTTAAGGGGAACTTTGTCCTGCAGTGGATAAAAGTGAGGGAGCTCTTCAGTACAGAAAAGGAGCCAAAGGAAGAATGTGCAGCTAATCCAGATGAAAGACCTACAGGCAGTCTTTAAAAACATGTCAGTACAACTGCCTGGGAGGTTTCCAAATGGGTGCCACATCTTGAACATCTTTCACAGCTTTATATCTGCCTTCGGTATGGAAATGAGAGAAGGGAAATGCTGATAGGAGGGCTGAGAGGAATAAGTGAGGTTATTTGAAATGCAGTTGTTCTCTGGTGTTTTTTCCCTCCTCCCCTTAAGCCCCCCACAACAGTTTCTCATTTTTACAGAGATGAATCTGCCCTGCCAATTGTCTGGCTCCGAAGGGCAGGACTAGTGACAGGTTTGCGGCCCTAGATCTCTTTTGAGATGGGAGTTCTCAGCATCAAGGTCAAAAGCAGGGGTCGTGATCCCTCGCCTGCCTGTCTTTCACAGTGCTCCTGGCTACATGTCCTTCTTTTTAGACATGGCAGATGGTGAAATACTAAAAGTACAAAGGATTACCCAAACCTATTCAATAGCTGAACTATTTGTGTATTATTGTTATTTTGGAGCAGGGGCGGCCTCGGGACACCCTCACTGTGTCTTTCACTTTAAGCTGCCCTTACACATGTGAGTTTGGAAGGCTAATGGGAAAAACAGTGTTCTTTGCCCTGTTTCAAAAGGCTGCAAAGCATCCCCCACACACCTTTTCTGCAAATTTTCACATAAAATTTATGACTGTTCTTCACAAAGGCAATATTATTGCAAATTTGAAATGGGCTGTGGCTATCCAGATAATTACCAATAATTTAGCAACCTGGGTTTTCTTTAGGCCAAAACTCTGAAATCTGAATGAGGCCCTAAAACTTTACTTGAGACTAAAATTTTAGTGGAGCTCTTCACAAACTAGAATTGTTCAAAATATTCTGTGCAGCTTTGCTGTTGTGCATCATGTGTGAGCAGAGGAGATTAGAAAGTGGAAGGAGAGGGCTGCCTGCCTCATTCTGTTAGAATGCTGATAATTTTTTTTCTATATTTTAACGTTTCTCAGTGATACCCAAACACAGAGTTTATTGCTGCATTCTGAATCTGAGAACAAGAGTTTTTTGAATCAAACCAGAAAATACCTTTACTAACTCCATGCATTTTCTAGAAGCTTTTAACAATTACTGCAGGACACAGACTGAACTGCTGCTGTGTTGATATCAGTTGTGATGGAGAATGGTTCTGAGACTTCTAAATTATTCCAAACCTCTCACAAGTGTCAAAATACTTTCCATTTCCTTCAGAACTGCCAAAGCTGAGATGGAGGTGTGTGCATAAGGACATGGCAGGAGAAGACAACGTTCACCCTATCATTAAAAGAAAAGGAAAAGATGGGGGAAAAGGACTTGGACTAAAATGTTATGGTGTTTCAGCCATGCTGCTCACAGGCTATCATGCCTTCAAGAGGAAAAGGACCTACTCTGGTGTGACTCTCACCAGAAAAATGAGAGCAGTGTCTCAGCAGCCACGTGAGGAGGAAGCCACTGCTCACAGGTGTTTGGTGGAAGTCGCAGAGCTGCTGGCAGTGCTTGAGCTCAGCACACATTTCTGTTGTCTGGCTGACAAAAATACACAGTTGGCAGCTGATGTAAAGGGAGGGAGCACTTGGAAAACCTTCAGCCGAACCTGGTTCTCACAGACATCAGGGCAGATCTGACCTGGCTCCACTGCTGAGTGAAAGTTTGACTATGTTGATATTTCTTTGGTCCCTGTTAGCAATCTCCCAGTGCAAGGATGTACCTCAAGCAATATCCAGCACCTAAACACAGGCAAACCTGAGACAGTTTTGCTTCTTTTTTTTTCTGCCACATGAACAGAAAGCTTCTGACTAGTGTTACTGTCATTCTGTGAAATGACAGTAACACCAGCTAAGTGAAAGGAGGCAATTTTGGGGGCAATGGGAGTGTCACCAGGACTATATTGTTCTGTGGATAATTGTTCCATGGTACAGACCACAGAAAAGGCTCTGGGGCTACCTTCAGTTGTCAAATTATGTTTGCTGCTAGCAGAAAGCCGCAGCAAATCCAAGACCATAATTTTGTGCTCGTGCGGGGTTGTGAAAGCTCTCACCTGAGCAATCAAAAATTTCCTCCTGAATACCCACAATATTATGCAATGCAGGCAACTTTTAGCATGCAAAGCCAGGCTTATTCAGCTGAATGCTGTGGTGTTCAACCTTAGGGGCATGAACAGGGCTTGTTCTGTCAAACTCAACAGAAGATACTGAAGATACTCGTGACGTCCTACAACCTCTTGGGATTTATGTCTCCATCATACAGAATATGAGAGAACTGAATCCCTTCAGACCAGTGTTTTTCAAACCACAGTCTTATCCATGTGCACAGTCTAAGTTGCACTGACTGAATGCAAATCGTGTATTGACACACACACACAAATTCTAGAACCAGAATCATGCCCAATGTATTGAAATAACCCTGGCTTTAACTTAAAGGTCAAAGGAAAATGAGTAATGAACTAATTCTTAAACAATGCAAAATTGAGAAATGTTTCTGGTGTGCAATGTATGTGGCTGTTATCCTCCTTGTGCCACAAGAGTTCATAAATACAATGTAAAGGAAATGTCCTTTCATCTAATATTAACAATCAGAATTTGAAAAAAAGACCATTGACCTTAACATGAACAGAATTCAAATGAGTAATAATTTCCTCCTATTTTAAAAAAGCTTTCAATAAATTTATTGTTTTTAGTTTTCATAGGGCTTGGCTGGTGTGCTGGGAACACTGCTATTTGCTTATCAAGCTTCTGCCCATATATATTCCGAATTAATGAAAAGCTCTGTAGCCTGGTGCTGGCTGTGATAGGGTTGTGCTCATACATGCTCTGTTGAAGGGTGGGTGGAATATTCTGTATTTTCTCATGCACTATATTTCATTGTGGATTTTTTCTGTGTGGGTGAGGGGGGAAGTGGATTACAAAATTAGGACTTTATTTTAGTTGCAGTGTAATTGCTTCAGCCTCCTTTAGATGTTTTGAATAACTTGCGAAATAACAATGCACAAAAGCACAGGAAGCAATATGAGAAGCAAGCCTTTACCTAGCCCAGTTAAAATGCTTTGGCCACAGTTTACAGAGTTGGGTGCACAACATTAGGCACCAATACTTGCACTTGGCTCCTGAGAGAGGCTCCCTCCATCCCCGCAGGCCCCACTGCCTTAGTTCTGGCATCAGATCCTCGGGGATGCACCCAGAGGACTGAACTCACAGAAAGAAGTGTTCCACAGGATTGGTTTCTGCCACACCTGTCTGGCACGTGCTCATGGACTGATATGTCTGGGTCTGGCCACTGCTGCTGCCCAGGTGTCCCCTGGCAGCACCTACAATCCAGACTGGTCCTACAGGTAAGCAGGAGATGCCCACATAAACAATTCCAACCTAGCTCGTGACATGCCTCAGGCAAAACAACATCAGAGTTCTCCTCATCGTGAGAGGGAAGCAGGACCTCTAATTTATTCCTTTCCTTCGAGGAAATGATTTCAAGAGCAGAAACTGTATATCTCTGGGCACAAAACAAATCTCGCTCTTGTTCTTTCCGGGGCTGTGGGCAAGTCACTGCCTATCCCAGGGACAGAGTTTTGTTCTGGTTTGACCTCACTGGGGTTAAACTGGTTAATTTACTCACTGGGGTGCTGTGGAGAGGCTTTGCATAACTGATGAATTTGGGTTATTTTCATGAAATTGCTGCATTACTGAATGTTGTGTTTGAGCCTGCTGCAGCCTGGATGTATTCTTGAGACATTTTCACTCTTCCGGTCCATATCACTGCAAAATGCTATGCAGCAAGGAAAAAGGCTCTCATTCCAGGCTCTGCTTGAATGCCAGAGATTCAGAGGATGAATCTGGCCTGGGATCTGAAACTCTGCAGTCTGAAGAGAAAGGGAGAATACTCAGATGGGGAAAAAAAGGAACCAGGATGTTCTCACTTTAAGAAAATGTAAAGGGGGAGAAGAAACTGGGGCAGAAGAGAAACAGGAGGCTAAGCTTTTATAGCAAAAGAGCTGTTCTCACAGCAGGGGATCAGAGAAACTGGCTGCATAGGATGGAGAAACTGAGATCCCTGCCTGATCCATGGGAAAAGCCAGGAGCAGCAGTGAGGGCCACCTTGGGACACTCACCAAAACCTAGAGAAGTCTCAAGAGTGGTGAACTTCAGCATGAAGCTCCATCCTGCTCTTCTACCATTTCACCTCAATCTTTATGGTTCTTGCACTGGTGAGAGTGAAGGATCACTGCTTTTAGCACACTTTGTAAACTTTGTCACTCCCCTGAAGGAATAAGTTGAAACCCCTGCAAGCACCTGCAAGGCTGGAGGTAGGGAAGTGTTTGATCGAGCAACTGGACATCTGTGGGGCTGCCCACACAAGGGACAGGACAGCTGAACTGCAGTGCCCCATTTCTAGGAAGGAGACATGACCAAAACATGTTAAGTACAGAAGAAGCACATAGTAAAGGAATAGCCTGGGAATGATCAGCCCGCTGAAATTTAACAGTTTTTGGAATAGAAAAAAACAAAAAAACCCAGCAGCCTCTTTCACGGAGAGCCGCGAGAGTTTTATGAGTCTTGCTTGGTGTGATTGTGATGGACTCTGTGCTTTTTTTGCCCGTGACTCTGACATGCAGGGCAGCCTGGGCGAGGGCTGGGTTCCACACATGAGAACGACCAAGCTGAACCCTGCTGTATTTATTTGTGCTGTAGCGGCACCTAAGGGCAGCCAAGAGCCTGAGCCGCTCTGTGATACGCACCCGCATCTACCTGAAGATAAAAAAATCCTTTGCCTCTAGATGAACTAGGTGAAGCATAAAATGCTGTTGTGGGGACAAGTGGTGGCTGAGCTGAGCAAGCTGGCCCATGGGAAGTGGAAATGTATGTTTATGTGCTTACTTCAGTAATTAGGGCTTCTCCTGCCTTGCAGTTTTTGCACTCGTACTCTTTCCAAAGCTGTCCATGGGTACCAGGCTCCTTTGGTTTGTTTTGCAGACTATGAATCAGATGCTGCCTGGGAAATAACACAGAAAGGAATAATTTTCCTGCGGTGAAATGATTAATTGGGTGATCCAGCCTTCCAGAGGATGCACCAGGTCAGCATCTCCTCTGGGTGATTCAAAAATGCCAACAAAACAGCAGATAATTACTGCATAGATTGCAATGAGGTTGGAAAGCAAGCTCATTTATGACCTATGAGGAACATCCAGCTGGACAATAAGAGGTTTCCCCACCACCTCCTGTTGCTATCACCTGTTCTTTCCACGAGAGACATGTGAGCTGGGACTAGTTCTGATGTAATCAATGCAGTTTCCCGAAGTCCAGTTGAATGGCTCTGATTAGCACCAGCCAAATATCTGGGCCACAGACTTTCAGGGGAGCCTTCTTGTCTCAGAGCTATTGTTAATGCTTCCTGTTTATTGCAGTTCAGCACAAAGCCTTACAGCCTGTCCACAGAGCAAAACAGCCAGAGCAGCTGAAGCACTTTTTAGTAAAGGTCTCTTGCCAGCTTTTGCGTGTTTCTCATATCAAAGACAAGAACTGAAACATCTGCAGTGTGCCCAGTGCCACTGTCCCCTCCTTCCAGGTATTTAAGTATTAGTTTGAGCACTTCACAGAGGGATTTTGGAGTAACCATATCTCTCTGGATAAGGGTTTTTTTACCACGCAGAAGATTAGATTTGGGGACTTTAGTATTTCACTTGCTGATGGCAGACCTAGGATAGTGAGTTGGTAATTTATCAATAGACTGTACAAAGAAACCCAGAGGGTCTGAGGTAGGAAAGATGCATGTTTCTCAAAGGACAGAACCACAACAAGGAGCAGAGTCAGGCACAAACCTGGAGAAGAGAAGGAGCAGGCAAAGCCAGAGGAGTGAGGAGGACACAGTGCAGGGAACAGGGCTCTGATGGACAGGCAGACTTAATCATACTTGAATTAGTGATGTGTCAGGCTCCACAGGGAACACTCTTCCTTCCTCCCCCAGGTTACTGTTAGTGAGACATTTCCAAAGGTACAAAGTGCCTGGTGTCCATGATTACTCAGCAGGAACTACCATTGAAACTGCCTTTTAATGACACTGAATGCCATTTTGGCCTGACAAGAAGCACAGTCTAAGACCTGGTTCCAGTTTGTGGTGAGACTTGCTGTTGCTGATGAGACAAAATCAAATTGAACAGGTGCTCAAGGCAGAAAATGGAGGGGGGGGAAAGCATTGTTAGGGCTAGACAGTGCAGTGGTGCTGGCAGCAATGGGTTTCTAAGCCATGTCATGAACTGTACCACAGCTGTCCTCAGTCTCTTGGCACAGCTGTAGAATATACTGATTTTTGAGCTGTGGGAAGAGAGCAAGGCACACAGGGATGTGAATTACCTGGCCAGGGTACATCTCCAGCCCTAAAACTGGACATGTGATGGGGATGTGGGCAGAAAGTACATGGACCGAACAAAATGCAGCACAAATCTTTTAGATGAGGAACTACACAAAGAAGGGGAGCAGAGCCTGCCTGTTCACTCAGTCTTCTAATCTGGGAGGTAGGGACGGCATATGAAGATGGCAGGGAAAGGCTCTGAACGAATGAAAGGAGACACACTACAGATGGTGTAGATGAGCTGTGGAACTTCTTGGTGTAGGATGTTGTTGATAGCAAAGCCTTAAATGGGAGCAAGAGGAATCTGCACAAGGTCAGGCAAGAAAAATCTGTTGAAGGTTATTGAATAGGTAAAGACTACTCCAATTTAGAATATCCCTGGAGCAGGAATGGCTGAGGGCTGCAATTACTCAGAGTATCTCATAGTTCCTTGACATTCCTATAGTCCTCCTTGGGCATTCCCTGTTGGTTGCTGTTGGAAACAGTAATTAATCTAATCCAGTATGGCCATTCCTATAGTTAAGTGCAATTAAAAATTATATTGTGCAACAAAGGGCAGTGTCTGTAGTGTGATACTAAAAAGCTGTGACCTCTCTGAGCACCTTCAAACTCTAGGCAGCATCAGCAAGGACAAACTCAGGGAAGATGGAGGAAATTAATTTTGTCATTCTGATGACCTAATACTCGGGGGTGTCACAGCACTTTCTCTTAACATTTGACTGAAAAGTACATAGGGTATATGGGGATTGTCATGTTTTGACATATTTGGTTTGCTTTGGGTTTGACAGGCTCCATTTTTGGGACAGTTTATCTACAGTGGACACATTCAGAGGAGAAACAGATTTGGATATGAACCCACTTTGTAAAAAAAAAGGTGCAGGACTGCAAGATCACCCCACACAGACACACACAGACCCAAAAACTGTTGCAGTGGCTTGTAACAGAGCCATCTACTGTCTCACACTGATACTGCCTGTCTCTGCTCCTCGGAAGGGTTCTCAGGACCAGGCCTGTGCTCCCAATCGGGATAATGATTCACTGGAGAAAGCAGCTTTTAATAGCAAAGAGCCTGAGAGTAACACAGCCGTGGGAATGGAAGCAGAGATGATTCCTTGGCCTGGAACAGCAGGCTGGCTATCGTGGAGGCCAGATAGTGTGATAGCTCTGAACACTAGACGAAGAGCACGGCCACGAGAATGGTGTTATTTGATGAGAGCTTGGAGCAGATGGGGAGCGTGGTTAATTAAAGGGCTAGGGATAATGTTTCCTAAATTAAAAAAAAAAAAAAAAAAAAGAAATGTAGTTGGAAAGCATTTTAAGAAACTGTAATCTGCATATACAGGATGTCTCAGAAGGGAAAAACTGAAATAGTGGAAATTTATGAAATAAAATTAAAAAAAAACTAGTTTGTTTAAAGTATTGGAATATTCTCACAAATGAGATAAGTGCACTTAAAACGGGTTGTGTTGGTGATTGGATGGCAAGGTTAGTAGAAATGGCAAGGCAATGGAATAAGCAACCTAGGAGGTTTGATTATTCCTATGTACCTAATCCCCATTAACGTGAAGAAAGCTGATCCACACAACAGCGCTACAGATCTGGTCCAGGGAATTTGCTATCCAAGAGATCTGAAGAGAGTACTGAAGATCTGTGCAGACTCTGAAAGGGCAACAGAGCACATCTGATCTGGAATTTGCTGTTGAGCATTCACTCTGAGGTGGTCCCAGGGGTTTCGGGGTTGCACTAACAGCTCTCCTGCTTGCTCCTGCTGCAGCTTAATTTGCTCCCCAGTCAGATAAAGGGTGCAAGCAGAGGTGGAGAGAATGTTTGTTAAGGGAGCTTCTTTGATGCCATATTTTTATATGTACGACCTACGACTCAGATAACCCATATCTATCCTTTTTAAAGTGTCATATCTTGAAGATTAATTTTCCCTCAGATACTTCTAGGCTGACTCACTCTCTCCTTCACGGGGTGGTTGCATAGCCCACAGATTGCCCATGTCGTGGTGGAAACTACCTGCTGAGGGAGTCTGGGGTGGGGAACAGGTCAGACACGGGTAATGTTGGGATAATAGGAGAGAAGTTCATGTGAAAAGCGGAGGCTGGTGGGCTGTCAAGGAAGAAAGCTCTAGGTTAAATTTCCTCTCGTAATATTCACTATTTAACCCTCACTGTTCCTGAAAGAATTATGGTTTTGGCAGCTAAAACCCAGATTGTACATGTGAAAACATAATAGATTAAAGCAAAGCAAAGCAGACAAAAAGAAATACCAGAGACTTAGTTTTTCAATGTGTAAGATGAAGATAATATCCATCCAACTATGAAAAGAGGTAAAAAGGAATATTGTCCACAGACTTGTTGGTAATAGGGTAAACTGAATTATACTGATGCCGGGCTGCCTTTGAACAAAAGAAATTGCAAAGAGCATTTATGAGATCTGAAGAGTAACAACAGATTAATAGACTTGTTAGCAGAAATGGAAAGGAAATTAAAGTATGAGTAATGCAAACAAATTTCTATGAAATGACCATTATTCTTACCCACTTTGGCAGTTAACATGCCAATTATGCTTTCTATGTAGACAGTCAACATTTTTTAAAATTAACACAGAAGGTACTTTATAAGAAAAATTTCATTTGATCAGAAGTTTCAGGTTGGTAAAAATAGCTTTCATGTACTGTGGGATTGGCCTGTGGTACTTACTGTACCAGACATTCTTGAATCAGGAACTTGGCATGATTAGGGCAATTAGTCATGTTTGAGTAAGACAGCAGCCCAGGTTATATAAGACACTTAGACTGGACCATAAATAAATGAGAAAAACTGTGGTTGAAATGAGAGTTTTGTTATAAGGATCAAAGTGTCAGAATTTTTAACTGGAATTTTGGCTCCATTGGCAGTGACTGGGGTTTTGCATTTCACTTACAACCCATGTGCCTAATTAGACTTCATCCAAGGCCTTCTACTGGCCTAAAATTTGGGGATTAAAACGTGCACAGGGTATTATTTATGTGATCTTTTAAATCTTCATTTTAAAAGGTCTTGGAAGAACAATCTGCGATAATTTCTGAACTATAATGATGGTTAATTTAAAATTTGATAAGTCTGACTTGGCCCATTGGGAAGTGCTTTATACCTTTCTAATTCATGGGAATGATATGACATTTCTCTGTCTCATTAAACCACAAATTTAATTGTACATCGTTGAGCTCTTGGAGAAAAATTAACTTATGTACCCCAGAAGAAATCACTTCTTATTATGCCAGCTGCAGCTGCAGTAGATAGCAAAGCTATTATCAGGATGTAGCTGTCTTGCATTCTTCCTTGGTCTTTAGGGCAAACACTAAGAAATTATGTAGCTATGGAGAAAAACTAAATTGCAAATTGTAAAGAGTGTAAAGAGCCTTTCCAGAAGAAATAGAATTCAGGGGACCCCAACAAGCTCCTACAATGAACTCTGTCACACAAAGTGAATATGAAATGTATTAAAATCTGGCTTTATGTATTTTTTTGTTTTCCCTGAAATAAGAAAATGGGAAAGTAAAAGAGATAATGTTCAGTTTTAAGCACAAAGACCAATCAAGAAAGGAGATTTTCAATAACTTTTTATATTCTGTTGTGTTCTGAGTTTACTGCCTTCTACAAGTTTACACAACTTTGTTTGGAGCAACTCTCTTCTCATCCCATAACCTGGAGCAAGAAACTTGAGTGAAGTGATAGGAGATCTATCACTGCTTGACTCCTCCTGATATAAACATGAAACAAATATCAGATTCCCCAGCAGTCCTTATTTTGGCTGCCACCCAGAAGGTGTTTTTGGAATTTATGAAAGATGATAGGCTGACCCATGGAGGCAAATCATACACTCTGTAGTAAAATCATGAAGTGTATTTTGTGTGCACGTCGTAAGTGGAGATGGGTCAAGTGGTCTCCCTGTAATGTGAGCATTGGCAAGCTCAGCCTGGAGCAAGAATGGGAATAATGCATCTCACAGCACTTCATGTCATTCATTTCAGCAGGGAGATCAAGTGTGCAGCCAACAGAGGCTTCTCCCAGCTCAAAATACTTACCTGCATAAGCACACACACACCAGCTACAGCTGTTTGAACACTGGCACCTATATTAATGCATAAAAAAATCCTCATTTTGCAAGGACCAGCTCAGCACGCTCTTACAGGGCTCAAGAAGGAGTCTTAGTTATAGGAGTGACAGAACACTATGAAAAGCACCCATGAAGACTTCTGCCAGTCTTGAGATCTATTTAACTAAAAGAAACGTACCACTGCAAGCATTTTTTTTTTAAAAAAAGGCAATCCCTAAAGACTCCCGTCACTGTCAGCCAAAACAGACTCAGTGGCAGTAACTATGAACACTAACAGAGCATATACTGGGGTTCTAATTCACACAGCATCCTTTGCAAGGATGAAGAAGACAAAAACATCTCAAAACATTCTTCCCCATGGAACTGCACAATCACCTCTCTCTCTTTCCTTCTGGCTCAGTGAGAGCCACATCAGACAAGTCACACAAATATTTGTTTATCTTGAAGTGCGTAAGTGGTACAAATGAAGTGCATGGGATTAGCTGCACACTGAGAGATAAATACGTGCTTTGTTGGATCACAGCCACAGATTGCAGCAGCTTGGGCTGAGCTGTAAACATGGGCTGCAGAAAGATCCCAATCCTTTGACCAGATATTGCACTACTGATATTGATCCCTTCTGTAGTAAGCATGTGTGGTTGCCAATTTCTGTGTGTTTCACCTTGCTCTGTTATTTGTGATTGAGATTTTTGCTCTGTTATCTGTGGCAGGTAAGACCCAATTATATCTCCTAACATGCATAACATGACACACCTTCAGAAAAAAGATAATAAAAAATCCTATCAAAGAGTAATTAACTGTATTTTTAACCTCTTTGCCTGCTCTCTCACAGCCTTAGCAAATGAGTGACAGTCCCTGGTAGATGAGTCCTATCACAAAGAAGCCACATCTGTCTCAGAAACTTCCTGAGCCATCACAAGCAAGAGGGGAGAAGGAGAGTCTCCAGGGAAGGATCTCTGTGTGCTTGAGATGTCATTCAGATCAGCCAGAAGTATAGGAATGAATGGTCGTTCTAGCTCAGGCAAAGATACCAAGCTTGAGAAAACTACCTGTGGAACATCTCTCTCTTTCCTGACCCATTCTGAGGCTAGAGCATAATTCAAGGTTCACACATTTTGTTCATGGCTGTCATGACCTGCACTGTCACGGATGAAGAGGTGAGGGAACAGAAAGCAGATTAACAGGCAAAGCAGTAAGAGCTGGAAGAGAGCATGGGGCTGCTGTGAAGGGAAGGGATCAACAGGAATCCTGGTAGGGTGGAGAGGATTGTTGGGTGCAAAAAGTGAGTAAAAGACAGAGAAAAGGATTTAAGGAGTGTGGATAATCTGAAGTTGTCTAGTTTCTGGTTTTGCTGGGGTGTATAAACCCTCTTATGTGGGACCCAGAAGCATGAGGCGTGTGGAGCAGTGTTGATGTCTTAGATCCATGTCTGTGAGGTGTTCTCACTCAGGTGAGATAAGGGGGTCGCTGTGGGGTCTCTTACACCTTCAACACCGTGAACAAATGTGTGAAGCCCTTTCCCTGTGGACTTGGCACACATTCTTGGAAGGGATGTCCTACAGCCCTCTTCCCCTCATCACCAAAGTGGTTCTGTTTGGATGCTTTGGAGAAAGCTCTCTGCTCACTGACTGAGAACATCCCACCCTGACACTGGTGGCTCCAGCCAGAGGCCTGCTGGCAAATCCTTGCCTTCTTTCCAGAGCTGATGTCCCAGTAGGAGCTCAGGGCCCCATGGGGGATGGTTTGACACCGTCAGTCCCCACAGGCTCCCAACATCCCTGGGGAAAGGGGAGGGTGTGCAGAGTGGGGCCCATCAGGGTGTACTGCCATGGTGCACTACAGCCACCTGTCCAGGGCTGCATCCCCTGACAGTAATGAGGCCCTTGGCAGGTAACAAAGGCACTGGAGTTATTACTTCTCCTTTTCATAAGCATGTGAAATTAAGGGCAATTATCTGTGGCATACGGCACAGGAGGCAATGTTTAATTAATGTCTAAGGGAGGCACGTGCTTCTCCTGGAGACATGCAGCCCTCCCTCCTGTCAGGTCATCAGAGCTGTTCTCCTGGAGATATCCTGGCCTTCCGCCCCTCAGGTCACCAAGGCTGCTGTCCCTCACCTCATGGTGCAGAGATGGGCATGGTGCCGTGGGGTGATCCCACAGAGATGGGAGTTTGGCATTAAGGATGCCATGCTGTGATGACACACTGAGAGACCTGGGCATCCTCTCACACTCAGGGAGTTCAGTGCTGTCAGCATGAGGTGGCTGCTTCATGGGGTCTTTGGTTTGGTGGATTTTTTTTTCCAAATGGCACTTTTTGACATAAGCACCAAAACTCCGTCCAGGAGCTTGTGCAGTGTTTGTCCCAGTGGGCAGGGCAGGAGGGGCTGCAGAGGTCAGGAGGAGCAGTATCAGGGACGGTGGACAGGCAGGAGTAGAGGCACTGGCTGTGCTCTGAGGGAGCCAGAAACTTCCAACACCAACCCTGGCCATGAATGCAGAGCAAAAGCTGAGAAATGCTGTCCCTTCTCTCCTGCTGGACAGCATTTCTGCTCTGAAAAACAGCACTCACTCACCAGCTGCAGTGAGGGCTGGGCACTCAGGGTTCCAAAAGCACCCTGATGTGTCCCAGCACTGCCACTGCTCCTGCCAGCTGACTGCTCACTGCAGGACAGTCTCACACACCAGCCTTTTTTGGCCTGGTCCTGCATGCTGTTTTTTGCATTCCAGGCTTCCAAAGATTTTTGCAAGGAGGTTCATATTCCCCCGCTCCTCCACTTCATCCTTCCCAAGGCTATCAGTGCTGTAGCAGTGTGGCAGGACCTGGGGTCTCAGGGGGTTTGATCTCCTTGCCTGGCACACCCCACAGAGCTCTTCCTGGGATGGGCACTCCTGTCGCACCAGCTTGGTGACAGTACTAAGTCAGGATCCATCATGCACGGGTTTGCTTTCAGAAATGTGGTACTGAGTGACAGTTCTCTTTATTCTTAGTGCTTTTCCTCACCAAATGGTTGATGGAGTATTTAACAGAGGAGTAGCAGGGCACTTTATAAGAAGAAAATATTATAAATATATGCAAAGGATGTTGAAAATGGATGCTCTGACTGCAGAGACTTTCAGGCTCTGATGTAATATGACAATGTTGAGCAATTGGCAATTGGCCTGTTAATAAGCTGCTGGCAGCATTGCTGCAGATGCTGGCAGGCCCTAACATCAACCTACATTGAAAAACGTTTGTGAATGCAAAACAGAGACAGCTGGCTATGAGTTCTGTTATAGCTACACTTAGTAGCTAAAAAATGGACCTTCCATCCTCTCCTGAGGTGTGTGGTTGGGATGATATGTATCAGCACTGCAGCCTTGGCAGCTCCTCTCCATTTGGAACAATTACCTGAAAAAAACACAACAGAAAATCAATACTGTTGAGGATTAATGAGCCAAAGCACATACTTTAAGTGAAAATGCTTGCAGTTTTTCTTTAACACGAAGCCTCGTGTAAGATAACAACCAGAGGGATGAGTGGCAGAAAGACACTGGTTCTGTGCTACCCCCACAATCAGAGCAAAAAGTGACACAGTCTGGTGTGTGAGGGTCTGCTGCGAAACAGACAGCTCAGACACTGCTTGGTGAGTCAACGTTAGAGATAGGAACTGAGTTGGATTTATTCCTTTCCCTTCCCTTCCCTTCCCTTCCCTTCCCTTCCCTTCCCTTCCCTCGTCTCCTTTTTCATTTCCTTTCCTGGTTTCCCTGCAGAGGTTGTAGGTATTTTGCTATTATTTCTCTCTGATTCATTCAGAACGTGATACCGATTCTTCAGCCATCAGCACAGGCCAGCTGGAAGAGTTCCTCTCGTCCCTCTCGTGTTGTCCCTCTGTCCCCTCCGCGTGTCCTCCTGGGACAGCTGCACATCCAGCTGTGCTTCCAGGTGAGAGTCCGGACCTGCTGCCCTGCTTTGGTACAAAACTCAGCACACACGGATTCTTTATTAGCCGATCGAGTCCTGTCTGATCCTCGCGGCGCCGATCCTGCCCCCGAGAGCCCTGCAATGCTGCAAAGGGACAGACGATGGCACTCCAGCATCGCCTTTCCTCTCCTGCTGCCATGGGCGCATCTGAGGGAGCCGCTCATCCCCAGAGCTCTGCCCCCCTGACTTCCAGCTTCACTTTACTACTGGTTTTGCACCCGTTCTCCCTTGGAACAACATTGTGCGTGGAGCTAAATAGGTCCCCTCCGCCGCTGGTGTGGGGAGCCTGGGTTGTGCGCGGATAGAGCCGCATTCCCGTCATTGCGCCAGGCTGTGCGAGGGAAAATGCTCAGAGCCTCCCTTTAGAACGCACTTTCCTCCCCCTCGATCGCTGCCTCTTTCCCAGCGCAGTTCATCTGTCTCCATCAGGGCCTGTTGCATACCACAGGGGTGACGTTTTACTGTCAGTTTGTGCAACAGTCAGTGTCTCTCCTGACACTGCTTAAGACCACATTTTCTTTTTACACAGCTACATCACACTGGCAGCATGTAATCATCCCATAATCACCTCATATGCACAGGTCTTTATCTGCTTCGCTCAATTCTAGCAGATGAGTTCCCAGCTTATAGAAAAGGTTTTGTCATCAGTTCCTTATTGCGAGACCCTGAGCATTGTACAGTGAATTATGTACTGTGAATTTCATAGCATTTTTATAAATACTCCAGTTCCTTAAACTCACTCAGTTTTTCTCATACTGCATCCCTAATTCTTCTCTCCATGGATGATGCCTCTTCCCTTTGTGTCATCAACAGATGCCATTAATAATGCCCTTAATATTTTTTTCGGTTCACTAATGCAAATATTAGTCATTGTCACCTCTGATGATCTCCATTAACAACTGTTCTCTGACATATTGCACACCGTAACATCAGCCATTGCCACATCCCCTTAGCCAACTCCTTCTCCACCATACAGTTTCCATAACAGTAGTTTGAGTTTCTTGTGGTTTGCTCCCAAGTGAAATGAAACCCAAACAGGGGTGACTTTTCACCCCGCTTTTGAACAGGGCAATATCAGGTGAATTGGGAAGAACACAGCAAATCCAGTCTCCACTTTAGTGTCTTTTCATTATCCATTTCATTGCACAGAGCAGAGCTCTGAAGGCTTTGCCAGGGAAGTGGTGGTGGAGTGGTCAAGCCCTTTGCTTACAGCTCTCTCCCGCTCTCCAGGGAGCCAGGGAATGCTGCAACCAGTAACTTGTGTGTTGGGTCCTGTGCTGCCCTGGCTGGCCGGGAAATCTCTTTGCTCCTGTAGAGCAGCCAGCTCTCAGAGCTCCAGGAGTGATCACAAATAGTGCTCAAGTGACAGCATTCAAATCCTGCTTTGGCCACAGGGAAGGGCAAAGTGAGGCACAGTGGCTTGCTCAAGGTCACCAAGCCAAGCTAAAGCCAGTGCTCCCTACAGGAAGGGTGGGAATGGCATACTTCCTTCTTTTTCACCTTCCCACTGCAACGTGAGGCCACCCAAGGGCTGCTGCTGGCTGGTGGCTGGGTTGGCTGCGGCTGAGAGCTGGGCTCTGATGCACACAGACATCCTCACGTGTGCCAGGCGTACAAAGAAAGGGCTTGGCTTAAGTTTTAAACTGTTGCTGGTATTTTAGACCAGTGTGCTTGAATCAAACTGGCAGGCTCCACTGAGAGCTTTTCCAGACAGTAGGGAGCACACTTCCTTTATTTTTCAGCAGCTCAGCTGGAGCCACCCAAAAAAATCGTCTGCATTTCAAAAGAGGCTATACATGAAATGCTTGTGATGTGGCTGCGCCAGCTAGACAGGGAGCTCACTATGTGAAAGAAACTTTATAGCTGCACTGCTGATGGGGACTGGCTTGTGTGGCTTTGTGGCAAACCCTGCTTCATGGACCAGGGACGTGATTCTGCTCCCCACACTCTGGGGCCACCACTTAGTTAAATAATGCACAGCTTAAAATCTTTATAGGATTTCATTTTTAGAATATGTAGAAATTTCTAGCCTAATGTACTTATGATTCAAATATATGCAGTTAATTGATGTTTCCTGTGGCTTCCAGATGGTCTAAAAGGAACATTTTATATTGCCCTGATTACTAGTACAAGAAAGAGATTTTAGGAAGGAAATGGAGCACTTCAACCTGAGACAAGTATTTGCAGAACAGCAGACAGGGAGGTCACAGGGAAAAGGAAACTGTCTGGGTGTTCTCCGCTGCCATCAGGATGTCATTCTTGCTTTGGTCTCATTCTTTAATGATTTTTAGTATGGGGAAATATAACTAATTTTATGTGTTCTTGCCTGATAGAAGAGGAAAACAACTGCTGCAATGACTAAACTGCCTGTAGTAATATGTATTTAAACCCTGATGGTGTGCACTAGCCAAACTCTCACTCAAGACCAGGATTCTACACCTGAATCCAATTGGGACTACCTCAACCTAAAGTGCTCGTTAACCTGCTCCAAACAGCTGTAGCTGCAGGGCAGGCACAAGCCCTATAAATCTAGCCCTGGGAGGAGCTGAGGTTGGATGTTCCTGGTTGCTGTGTGTTGCTGGAGTTCTGCTCTGAGAAATCATAATCCAAGACTCAGAAGACTGTGAGCTCTGGCACAACTGCCTACATGGAAATTATGGGCAACTTGGGCATCCGTGTCTCCATAAATGAAAGGAATGTGGTGGGTGTGGCGTTGTTCCTGCTGGTGTCTCTCACAGAGATAGCAAGAGTCTGGTCCATGCATCTTGAATACAGTTTGATCAGGAGGAAGTGCAGAACCTGCTCAGGAGCGTCTCTAGGACACCAAAATTTTGCCCCGTGGGCTGATACAGATAAGGCCACTTTAGGAGAAGGGTCCTTCCACAGACTGGATGTCTCCAGGGTGCTGCACTGTGTTTTCAGGACATTGTAGTGGGTACTGATAGGTGGTTGCACGTGAGTTGAGGAGTGTATTTCTTAATCACTAGTGCCCCTGGGCTAGCCTCTAGTGTTTGTTAGGATGGGGTAGTGTTACTTCACAATCCTTGGTGTGCCCTTTCCTATTACGGGTGGCAGGACACAGAGGTGACACTTCAACAGAAGCCACTGCAAAGGGGGCAGTCCTGTGCTAAGCAAACCTTTTCTTTACTTTTTCACCTTAAAGCCTGAAATTATCAGTGACACAAAAAGCCCTCAGTTGGACAGGTACCGCCCCACATCACCAACACCCTCTCCCACTTACATTTCCTCATCTTGTCTTCTGAGATATTATGATGACAGTGAAACAGTCAAATCTTTCTTCTCATACATGTTTCCACACACACACACACCACACACAACAGCACTCTTCCTCCTTTCCAATGTCTCTGATGGACCATGTGGTTTGTCCTAAGCTGAGAGCACCAGGTGGGTATTGCAGGAGGTAGTGTCAGGATGCTCACATAATTAATGAATTCCAGAGGAGGGGAGGTTGAGCTGTTTGTGATTGACTTGGGTGCATATTGGCCTGTAAAGGGGGATAAAATGCTGCTGGAGACTGGGTCAGCTGGGCAAACTGGTCTCGCAAGGTTGCAGACAGCTTTGGGGTGGATCCCATCCCACTCCACCCTCCCTCCCACACCATATACCACTCAGTAAAAATGCAAAGATTCTGGTCAAACACAGAGGTAAAATTCTAAAGTAGCTCCATAGGTGCTTTGAAATTGTGAATTCTGCAAGGGTAAAGACTGCAAGCATGTGTTTTTCTAGCCAAACGTGCTTATATTAGAACCTTTTAGACAAAGATATTGGCCAAACAAGAGACTAAGGGCACCAAGCTACACCAAGATTCTCTGAGAAGTTCAGAGAACAAGGAGGTCTTACTGAAGACCATGACTCAACAGGAAGCACCATGACCTGATTATATGACAATCCATTGTAATAGATAATAGAGTTGTTATTTATGTACTTCAATGGCAATATTTAAATACTGTATTGGCAAAAAACCTAATCATAATCATCCACATAATCACTGTGTTCTGGTCCTCACAACTGGCTGAGATCTTTCCCTCAACTACTCTGCTACAGGTATTCTTTTTTCACTCCTCCTTCCAGCCAGCCTGTGAGCTTCTGGGCAGGTTCCATCACCTCAACCAAAGCGGTAAATCACCAGTGAGTCCCAGACCTCTCTTAATCGCTTACAGACAACACATAATATAGAGACAGATCCTCCTCTCAAACTGATGTGTGCATCCCTCACAGGCCCTGCCTTGCATGGCTGGATGTAATAATCTGTTTTTCTCCAGCCTCTGATAACCTTTCCCAGATAAGCTTTGTGAAAGGCAGGACCTTGGAAAGACCCTCCTTTCCATTATATTTTTTTGCCTTGTTACATTTTTCTTCAAATGTGCTCCTTTCTATTTTCCTTTCCCCTCCCTCATTGATAATGTCTACCCATGCTCAGTTCTTCAGACATGTTTTAGGATCAGCTCTAAAGTGCACACAATTCCCTTGGAAAGGTTCTTGTTGCCATGTTCAGAAGAGAACTGAGAAGCTAACTCTGGAACTAGTGCCAATAAGATCAAAATTGGATCTTGAAAATCCTTCCTTCTTGCTGCTGTTCTCTGGAAGTACCTGTTGTGCTAAAACCAAACACTGTTGGTTTGGACACTAAGATTTCACAGCTGCTTAAAGCTCATTCTTGTGGCATACTCAGAGGCAGCTCAGCCTTGGCAAGACTGGTCAGATTGCTGTCTACCCCTTACCTGGGCCTTCTGCTTTTCAACTGAAGTGGTAACACTTAGAGTACACTGATACATCAACTTAGTGAACAAGTAATCACTGACTTTTTAAGCAACGAAATGACTGACTTTAGCTCTGAGTGAATGCAGCAGATTTGGTGCAAGCTCTGTCTGTCAGAGAAGAAGTACAGTCAACCTAGTTTGAAATCACTCCTAAAGACACAACAAAAGGAAAAATTTTAATATTGTCAGAAAATTATTTCAAAATTTATTCACATGAATGAATGCTCTAGATGTTGCCCAGAGAAGCTGTGGATGCCCCATCCCTGGGAGTGTTCAAAGCCAGGTTGGACAGGGCTTTGAGCAATGTGGTCTGGTGGTGGTGTCCCTGCTCGTGGAAGAAGGGTGCAATGAAATGACCTTAAAGGCCCCTTCGAACTCAAAACCATTCTATGGTTCCATTATTCTGTGTACTCCATGTCCTAGAAGTACTTGACTGCGTAGCTGAGGAACAGAAATAGCTCTACCTGACCTATCTTCCCTTTTCAGCACTTCAGTTGAAAGGTTGGGGTGTTAGGCACTCACACTGTACACACACTTCTGAAAGGTAAAAACGTGCTTGGGAAACAGGGTCATGAAGCACAGTTCAACCCTGGGAAATGCCAGCTAGATCAGAGGCTTTCTGTCTTAGCTGCCCTAAGACAGAAAGGGGCCCAGTTCTTCCCCAGCCAAACAGTTTGCTGTGAATATTTCACACTGAGCTGGTACAATGAATCACAGAGCTCCTATACTCGTCTGCACCCCGGGTCACCCAGTGGGGATTCCTCTGCTGCTGCTATTCAAGGCTAGATGCTATAATAAACCTTACTAATAATACTGCATCTTTGGCTGCAAGCACTGTGCAAAGTTCAAGGAAGCCATTTGTCTGGAAAAGGGTGAAAAAAGTTTGGACAAGACAGTTTCCTCAGCTCTTGCATGTCTTTGCTTGCTATCAAACAACCTTAAGCTGTTTAGCATTTATTTTGTTGTTTTGTTTCTGTTTGGTTTTTTTGTTGTTTTTTTATATTAAGATCTTTTTATATTGAGATCTAATAAGATCTTTTGGGAAAAACACAAGAATATATTCAAAAGGCAAAAAAAAGCCCAGTTTCTCCAAGGCATTCCTCATCTTGACTGGAGTATTTCTGTAGGGCTTTAAACAGGGAAAAGCATACACTCTGCAAAGCTCACAAACATATGTATTTCTTTGCTGATGCACACAGGGGCAGGAGAAGTTAGCATCTAAAAGCGGGGGCATTTTTGCTGTGTTATCTGTCAGAGCTCTGATCATCTCCTGATATTTCAATTAGTTCTGTTATTAAGGACAGAGCAGAATTGGGGTTAGAAGGTGTGCCAGGTCAGAGCAAAGGTTTGCTGTCTCTTCAGATGAGTTATTAAACCTGCCCTTTAGCAGCAGCCCATTTATTTGGCATTTTTTTCTTGCTTTTGCCTGGAGAACTGCTGGGGACTGGGGTGAAGACCCCTGACGTGTAATGTGGCAGCAAGTCCTGTATGTCCTTTAGTCCTGCCTGGCCGAGTGGGAGCTATGAAACTGGTCTCCATAAAGGTGTTTCTAATTGAATTGGTCTGTAAGAGGAAGGCAACTCCTTCACTGAAGCCTTTGGCCTCAGTCTCATTTGCTCTTTGCCCTCCATTCCCCAGTTCCCTGCTCGGGAGAAGAGAGGCAGAGCACGGGGTCAAGAGCTGCCCACACAGTCCCTGCCCTGCTGCCCTGCACTCCCCCATCCCTGCAGCTCCTGACAGGGACAGCCTCCTTCTCCTCCAGCTCACAGCTCCAGAGAGGGGGGGTGCTGGCAAAGCAGCTAAAGAGGAAAAGAGAGGGGGGTGCTGTTCTCCACTGATGTTCACACACTGCTCAAGATGCTGCATTTGCCCAGCTGGGCAGAGCTGTGGGGAGCCAAGTGCTTTGCCCAAGCATTACTGGATTTTGCCTGGCAAGGGATTTCTTTTCATGGAGATGCTCAGATTAAATTGCCTTGTGGAACACCTTGCAGTACTTTCCCTTTGCTTTCACCCAGAACCATCTCATGCCAGTGTGAATCTGGAGCCAGTTCATTGGCTTCAAAGGGGCAACAGGTTTGCCTGAGAGCAGAACCAGGCCTCACCACAGACCATGAAAAATTTGGGATGTGTGAGGTTCCTGCACAATTAAAAGCTGCATCACAAAGGCTGGGCCAGATTATCTGTCCTTTCCTTCCAGCTCCAGAGGAAATGGGGAACATCTTGGTCCTTCAGGGCTGACAAACCCCGTCAGCACGAGGCTGACCACAGAGAGTGAGAAGTGGGTAAAGCCAGCTATTATGGCAGGTCCCAAAATAGCATCTGAGGGGAGGACATGTGGCCAGGCACCGCTGAGCACTGCCTGGGCTGGGCTGAGAGGGCAACAGCCTCTTGATTTGGCCCAGAATAGAGCAAATGGGCTGTTTGGGAAGGAGAAATGCTCTTCTTCCTGCCATTACCAGGGAAAGGGGGACAAAGCCGAGGACACAGCTTTGTACTTACAGAGCACAGAGCTCAGAGAGTCCAACAGATGTTAACCAGCCAAAGGTTGTGGAACTGGACACAACAGGATCCCCTCCTGTTGGAAAGGAAGCTTTACTGTTTTCATTGTTATAATGAAGCATTAATTTCACTAGGTACCAGCCTGTTGTCCTTCCCAGCACCAAACTGGGTACTTTACTGAACAGCTGGAAGCCACATGGCCCTGTGGGTTTGTTTTAGCAAAATACTTTCACATCTTACCTTTGGATCCTTCCTAGGCAGGTGGTATCACTAATGGGGGGTCAGTCAGCTGCACCATGCCTCATTTGCCTCCTTCAATAAATAGCAGTTTCCTTCCTCTTCAGTGGTTTTTTTTTGGCAAATAACAGCACTAAGAGACTCAAACAAGCCCGGGATTGCCTGGTCTAGGACACACCACACCCTGTGTTTTCTGAGAGAAGCCTAGCACCCCTTCCCCTGGCTCTGCCCTGTCTCTATCCTTAGCCCTTTTCCAAGAAAGGTCACTTGGTTTGTGAGGCTGCGTTTGTGCTTAGACTAATGCAATATTATTGTTATCACACTAATTTTTCTTCCTTTCTAACACTGAAGTGTAGTGTGGTGTGGCGCTGATCTCTGATCCTCCCTGCACACACCATTTTTAAAATCAAATTAAAATGGACTTCCCCAGCAGCCACATGTACCACTGAGGTGAATCGCTTCAATTAAACAATCCTAGTGTTGGGCAACTTTTCCAAAGAAACTCTTTCTGGCTTGAAACAGACGTTCTGTTGAATTTGGTCCAATCGAGGCAGTCCCAGCCTGATGGGTTCAGCTGCCTTCTCCTGCTTGACTTGTACAAGCAGATCCCAGCTGGAATTTGGGTCCTTGCATAACACAGCGGCAGCTGCTGCTGGTCTCCAGCACCTCATCCCACTGCCTGCCATGGAGACTGTGTTCCCACTGGCAAACCTTGCTGTACAGGGTCAGGCATGGTGTCTCTGGTGGGTTGTTGGAACAGGGAAGAGCACAGACTGCTGTTGCCTTGTCTCCGGATTCTGGAAGTAGGAGCTGGTGGTACATGATGAGACAAAGGTCTGGAGAGCGAACACAAGAATGGTTTGGGATGAAATCCATCTCTTTCTCTGAGCTGGATAGGATTCTTACTCCTGTTACTGCGTATCAGCAAATGGCATGCATTTCTTCAGAAATGTATGCTAATTGGAGCTTTTAAGTTATTAGCAGCTCAGTTTTATTACAGCTAGACATGGTGGGCACCGAAGTGACTGACTGACTCTGCAAGTCAGTCCCAGCCATGACGACTCCGCATATCAAGCACTAAACCATGGCTGCTGCTGAAAGTTCTTTGGTGGTTTTGCTTTCTGTTTTCTTTTTTTCATTCCTGTTTAAATGAGTTAGGGCTGAGGCGACAGCATTTTTATTTAGTCCTGGTTATTAGTCCCTAAAGTTTTCTTTAATTAAAGCCAGATCCTGATGCTGTTACTTCTTTGAATCGACCCAGACTCAATGGGGTGACACAGGGAGTAAAGAGTGACACAGCTTGAATCTGGCCTGTGTAGATTATGAATTCCCTGGGTGTTGAGATTCTCATATCATTTGCCTGTGAAGTGCCGTGGTGCCGTATAAACAATAAATAAATAAACACAATTTTTCATCATCCCTTTTAATGTTTATTGTCTTACAGGCTTGGATAAAGCAGCATTTCCCTGTCTTGTAAGAGCAGCAATGTCCTGGACTCTCAAGGAGTTACACAGGCAATATTATGCACCTGACTTAGTTAATTAACAAAGGAGAAGCCACGTTGAGAATGCTGCATTTGCTTCCCACTGGCTTCCTACATGCTGTGCCTATCAAAAGAGAACAGCAAACATGTGTAGAGAAATGAAAGAAGCCTCTTTGATTGTGTGGACTTTCTAATAAGTGGCACTTTGCATTTTGTAGATCAAGGTCTGGAAATAACACTGGCAGTAATTATGCACATGTGGCATGTCACCTTGATGCACTGGTGTGGAATTGAAGGGGAGAACAAATTTACATAACTAATCACTGACAAACAAGATAAAGTGATTGCTATTAGCAAGTTAACTTTTCTCTACAATTACCACCCTGTGCTATGTGAGATACCCCACCTAGTTATCTCTGTGAAGAACAAGGAAGGCCTGCTGTGCTTCAGATATCAGCACACTGCCTTTTTTGTGGCAAATCATAGAATATCCTGTTAATTTACTTTCCATCCTTGGCTATGAAACTTAGAATCATCGCCTGGGAAGAAGCAGAGAGAACAAGGCTCTTTCCCTCTGGCATATAAATGAATGGAGATTGTGCACAAATATAAGCTGGAAAACTTGGTGGATGGTCTTTAAAACTGAGTTCATTCAGAACACAACATATGGAGGGCCCCAAACGACAAGTTTTGCATGGGGTTTGAAGCTGGATTATTTCATTCTTTTCAGGTTTCTAGAGGACACATTTCCGTGTGTCCAGCTTCTCTTTGCAGCTACTGTTGCAGGAAATGTTTTTAGCTCTGAGATTTTTCAGTCAGTGACTGGGATCCCAGATGTTGAGGTGTTGACATTAAATACTGTGGATCTCATCATTATAACAGGGATTCCTTGCAGGATGTACTTCTCTTTGTCACCTGGATGGTTCCTGTCTCTGGCAAACACACATTTCTCCTTGAAAAGAAGGTGACACACGTTGCTGTGTCTGGATGTGGATGTGTGCAGCTCCTTAGATCATGGATGGGATTGCTGAGATGTTGTTTTTCTGTCAGCACTGA
This sequence comes from Ifrita kowaldi, assembly GCA_013398055.1. Classification (NCBI taxonomy): domain Eukaryota; kingdom Metazoa; phylum Chordata; class Aves; order Passeriformes; family Cinclosomatidae; genus Ifrita; species Ifrita kowaldi. The sequence continues at coordinate 577,467 of VZRS01011857.1, forward strand.
CCTCCCTTTCCCCTTCCAGATGCTTCTTTGTGTCCCTGACTTCTCACATTTACACCGGGAAGGGAAATGCTTTCTGCCTGCCAATCAGCTTCTCCACTTAACACATCCTGCTTATCTTTTCCTGTGGTTCTCCTCCTTGGTTTTGTATGTAGGACCCAGATGTGGCTCTTCAGCAGATCGAGAGCTCGGAAAAGTTTATTTTCAGGTCAGTGGCACCCTCATCTCTGGGTCACTGAGTGACCAATGAAGTTCTTCCATAGAGTGAAACAGCTGGAATGAGTGCAAGGTGCTGCCCAGGTTGCTTGGCTCCATGGCAAGCTCTGGAGAGGTGCCTCTAATTCAAGGGCTTTTCTGGTCTGCAGAGCTGTGACTGGGAAGTTTTGGTCTGTCTCATAAGGGTTAGAGGAGAAGTGGGTGTAAAGATATGCTAGAGATCTTCATGGAGTCTTGGAACATCATGAAGTCTTTCTGAGTTTTTTGTGGTTTTTTTTTTACTACTATTGTTTTTCTGGTTTTATTTTTAGCTCTGCTTAGAGAAACAGAACTTTCAGTCCCATTCTTTGAGAATAAAGAGAGTCGGGCCAAAAATATTTCATTAACTACGCCATCATCTTTCTTCCTTCTGTCTGGAACGGCCCTCAAAGAAAGGGAAACCAACTGCGGACAATTAGCACAGACTATGCCAGATAATTGAAAAACAGAAATGGAGTGAAAGAATAAATAGCTGAGATGAAGAAAAAGAGCTTCTTTCTTCATAAAGACACAGAGAGAAACCAGAGGATGAGGCTAAGGTAGCACAGATCTGCTGTGGCTTCAGCTGGTAACCTTGTAGTTCCTTTCTTCTGCCGATTTCAGAGATGGGAGAGCTCTGGAGAGTCAAGGAAAGAGCATTAACTTTTGATGAGTTTTGATGATCATTGCTGTGGGAAAAGCTTTATTTGTCTGTGGTAAGAAAAGAATGACTTGGGTTTATATCAAGTTTATGTCAGGAGACATTTTGTCTTTATTGCACATGGAGGAGAAGAAATGGGGTCTATATGGAGGACACTGGCAGTGATTTAAGTGATTCTCTCTGGAAATCACCCCACCCCCAGACTGTTGAATGAGCCACTTCCCAAAGCAGACAAGAAGGCAGCAAAGAGATAAGAGAATAGAAAGTCAGTGTGACATCTGTCTTGCGTGTATGCTTATGTTTCGCTTGCTGATCTGTGAGTTTTTCAGGCACAAAATGACTAAATTTCAACAAGTTCAAATCATGCCTCGGATCATCCTATACAACGAGTTGTTTACCCACTATATTACAGGCAAGTAATTTCAATATTGACAGATTGGCTAAAGCCCAAATTTGATATGCTGCTATTAGCATATTTTTACTGTTTCTGGGCTTACAAAAGAACCAGAATGTTCCCTGGCAGTCAAGGCTAATAAGTATGCAAATCATGATCTGTGCTTATAGGCACGGTCTTTTTTTGGTACATGAATCAGTATGCCAATTTGGCACTCCCCCTTCTGATCGGAGATAAACAGAGCTGCAGGGATTAGGGTGGCAGATAATTTCTTCTGAAAATCGTCTGGGTTTTGAAAGATGTAGAACTGTGCTTAATCCTCCTTGCTCTGCACAGTGGATTTGCTAGAGGAGAAGCTACTGGCTGAAGGGCCAGCACATGGGTCTCTGTGCCAGAATATGTGAACCCATGAGGCTTTCTACTTTCTTCGGGTCACTTTTAAGTTTGTATCTTCAACAGCTAAGAAGCGGCTTTATGTCTAACGATTTTAGGGCCTGAAAGGAGGTTTACAGTATTAAGGGATCTGTATGAACCAAGAGTATGTGAAACAAGATCTTAGCACAGCCAGGGATCATGAGTAGCATGCATATATTTCTCAAGCTCGCATATTCCCTACCTGTGCTCTCTCTTCATTCATCACTATCTCATTATAGCTTATCAGACTTCCTCGGTAAATCCTGTCTCTTGAGTAACCCCTACAAACCACTCCTCCTTACATTGCCGGGCTCTGTCACACGAACCTGTGTGACTTGAGCATCTCTGTCTCTTCCAAGGGAAATACATCACCTTTCCTGTTCCTTTTCAGTGCTGTATTTAACTGTGGGGCCACTCTTCCCCGCCTTCAAAACAGCACTTTGAGAGTGGACCTCTGAAAACCAGCCAGGCGTTTAGACATTACAGCAGTGGAGGCCGCTGGAGTGCATAAACAGACAAAATTGTACTGAAGGTTACTAAAGAAGATCAAAAGGAAAATTTAAGTCTCCTTTCATGTTGCAGGTATTTCTTTCTCTCAGCCTCAGCCAGTCCATCGTCTCTTCAGCTCTTTGTTATCTGCCCCGGGCTGCTCTCTACTTACAGTAATAGCTGCTGTTTAAGTCCCAGAGTATAACTCTTTTATCTCAACTAACACTCCTTGGAGAGCATCAGCAAAAGGGCTCCTAAGTGTCGTCCCTGTTGAATGTAAATGGGAGTCTCTCGTGTGTTTGAATATCAATGCGTTTGATCTTGAGTCAGACCACGTAGCTGATGGTTTGGGAGCTTCTCGGCGTGTACTGTTGCTGATAATTCCTTTTATAATTCTAGTCATTGTCTTCTCACTTGGAGAGCTTGAATGCGCACTTCGCTTTTCTGTTGCCCGTTTTGCATAGCGAAATAAAATGGCCTTATTTAATTCTTTTTCGTTTTCTCCCGGTCTTTTTGGGCCAGATGCAAGCCTTTCTTGCCAGCATTGGAAGTCCTGTGAACTCACGGTGTAAAGCAACCTGGACTGCAATACATGAAGAAAGGCAAAAATAACCAGGAAGCCCTGAAATGCCTCCGCGCTAGGGGAATGCCAGCTCAGAAAATGCATCTTTAAAAGCCCAAGATACGTTTCCAGCTGCAAGATTCTTGCTGAACATCTGGTAAGACCATGTGCCATACCAGGACTACGTGGGACCTCCCAGGACCTTAATTGTCTGGTGTGATTTGTTCGGCTGGTGAGGACCTAATCTTGGACTTAGAAGCCCTGATCTCAGTTTTCTGCTGTGTGACAGATGTACTGAGGCTAATAATTTAATCTCTATGGGCTCCATTTCCCTTCTTCAAAAGGGGTGAATTTTGTACTTGCTGTGAGAATAGGAAAGAAATTAAAGCACTCAGAAATGACTTAAGGCAAAAAAAAGGTACTTTATGCTGGAAAACGTTTTAAGCAAAAAAATTGGCATCTGAGACAAATGGGGAAGTGGAGTTGCTAGTGAAGATACAGAAGAGTTCATTGAGATAAATAAGGAAAAAAGAGGAGCTTTTGCAAAAATAAAACATGTAAAACAATCCTCACTGCTGCAGGGAAAAGAAAAAAGGAAAGGAAGAATGGATTCCATACTTCCTGAAGATTCCTAACTCACTAAACATACAGCAGTCGTGGGGCCATTGGTTTTACAAGTGATAATTCAAATCCTGAGGTAAATGCCAAGGCTTCTGATGAGATATTGTATTTGATACTTAGGGTGTTAACCACATGGTGAGTAACTTTCTGTCAAAGTGGAGCTTCTATTTCTGCCAAAGATCCAACTGTGCAGAACCATACATGAGCTCCATACCCTTAACAAAGTGACCCCTCTCAAGCTCAAGGCTGAATGAAAAGGCCACACTCTATTGCCCTGGTTTTACGTAGCATTTCAAATGTCAGTAGCAAACATCTGAGACTCCCGTGCAGAAAACAGCACTGTAATGGAGATGTTCTCAGTCTTCCTGTGGGATCTTGCAGTGTCTTCCCAAGGAGAGCAGGTAATGGAGTAAGAGGCATTATTTTATGTTACTCAGAGAGAGGGAGCAGAGGTGTCCATGAGAAGGTATCTTTTTAATAAAGATGTGCCTGACAGCAGTGCAGCTGATACTCTTCTTTCATGGGGATATAGTAAGGTCACTAAGCTTTGCACAAAACCCACCCTAGACAGACCTTCCACTTGCCCACATTCCTGATGGAGAAAACATGAGAGCTACATTATTGTAGCCAGAAATTTTGATGATCTAAGCTGATCTAAGAACTACACCTAAGAGAGGTGAAAGAACCTATCTCATAACCCCTCTTTTGGAAGTTCATCACTGTTATTTTTGTTATGTGTTTGAAAGACATGCAACTTAGGCTTCAATGTATCAAATACATGAGGATCTATGATATCCCTAGATAAGTTATCTAAACAGTTAATTAGCCAGACAGGTCTTGTGTCTCATTAGGAGAGTGACCTGGTCCAGTTTCATTTTCTAACAACTGGCTCCCAACATGAGCTCCCAAAGGCTGCCTGGCACTCCCCTGGGTAGACCTTTGCAAAGTATGATCAAGAAAACTTTTAACTTCAGATAGAGGTAAACTAAATATATCTTGAGGATCTTGGATGAGTGAGATGTATCACACTGAGAGATATTTCTAAGTTTTAAGTAACCCTGGAGATATTTTCGGCCCCTTCTAAAATTTTCAACTTATTTTGTGAAATGTGGAAAACAGGATTGACCTAACTCTTCCAAAAAGGGCAGTGTGAGAGCCATTTGCAGAACTGAGGTTGTCTCCTTACTCTTGTAGCATATCCTATTGCTTATCCCTACCATATATATACTTAAATGGCTACAGCATTGCACTTGGAGTATCTTAAGTGTAACTGCTCCTAAATTGGTGTAAGGCAATCTAAGTATGACCTGCAGCCAGCAGAGTGAGTTGGAAGGCAGGCAGAGGCATTGTACTAACTTGATGGTAGTAATTCCTATTTTCATGTTATTACCAGGTAATACATGCTGTTGGTTTGTAGGTGGTTTTTTTTTTGCTGTTGTTGTTGTTTTAAAAAATATTATTTTATTTTATTGGATAAACAAATGTCACAATCCTTTTCAACCCTTAGCGAGGGAAAAATCTCCCTTGAGCTGAATCTTTCTGAGAATCACCATTCACTCCACCTTTGCTTTGATCTCTCTGACATGGAGACCCTCATAAGGATTCTTTTGGCTGCTCTGTGCTCTTAGTCTGGACAAGACTGACATCCTCAGCACTACAAGCATTGTTTTCAGTCATTCTAATAACTAGGAAAGACTGCTAAACTATCATTACAACTCAACTTCCATGCTGACTTTTGTCATGGCAACTTTTAGTTGTGAGAAAAGTGGTAACTACATTAAAGAAGGAGCTTTTTTCCCCAAAGTAAAAGGTCAACTTTTCATAGTTTTCCCATGGCACCATCTAAGAGTGTTCCCCACCCAGGCCTTCTGTCTGTACACAGACTGTGGGATATTACCGTGCAAAGAATTCCTGATTCAGCAAAATATTCCTAAATGCTCAGCTTTACACATGCTTGAGGAAGTATTTGCTGTAGCAACAGAAAAATATTTGTTAATTGAAGAAACTGTTAGAAAAATCAGGATAAAGGAGGATGAGATGTGTGAAAAGATGAAGCAAAATCAAGCAGAAATAAACATTGCCTTGCTTGAATGGCAGAAGGCTTCTATGGGTGATGTATAGATACTGGATTGGGCACCTGCTCCAGAGGATCCAAGTGAAGAGAAGCAATAAGTAACGAGACCTCTTACGTGATGACCTCCTAAAATCACATACAGAAAATGCCTGTTAGTAGCAGCATATGGTCCCCTGAGGCTCTATTGCTCCTCACAGTTGCAGCCAGTGCTGGTTGAACAGCACAAGGCAAAGGAAGGGAAAATGTTCCTTAGAAATGCCACTTTCAAGTGACTATTGCTTTTAAAAGGTGTTTCTGTTAGTCATACTGAAAACATGCTTCGGAAAAGCTTTTAGAAAGCACTTCTGCAAACCAAAGAATATCTCTGTAAAAGCATGCAGTGCGAATTTAAATCTCAGCCAAGGCCGGCAACAATGCAGAAATGTACACAATACATTTAAAATGCAGGGAAAATACATCTTTTGGTAACATTCTTCTCTAGTTTGCCGGCAAAAGGATCTTCTTCCTTGTCTGTGATATGAGCAGCTGCTACCATTTCATCTTAAGGCTTCTCAAATCCTCAGTCCTGGAACGTATTTTGTCATACATCCTTGATGACCCACGGCTTAGACAGAAATAAACAGAGCTGCCTCCAGCCCACTGGCCATGAAATCATTCTGTAGTGATTCCAATCTCTTCTGGCCTTGTTAAATTGCCCAGGCCAAATCATTTGTCAGAGTTACCCAGGAATAAAATTATTTTATGCTCTTGTCAAGTGTCACCCAGTTCTGACAGCGGCAGTCAGTGTTCTGTTTTCTCCAAACCCAAATTGGAAAACAAAGCCACCATCACCTTTAAAGATGGGAAATTACTGTAGTGAATTTTACAAGGGCTAAAATTCACATGGCTCATTGGTTCAGTTCAATGTTTCCTTTCAATGTCCTCTGGATCCAGATGTCTAGAACAAGAATATTTCATGTATTTTGAATTGGGCTCAACTGCATAAGTTGGGCTTAACCTTTTTCTATTTACATCTGTGTTTGACTGTAAAAGATTTGAAGCTGTGCCACTGCTGTTTCTTTCTTCTTTATTTCCTCCTTTTCCCCACTTGGAAAGAGTGTAAATAAATGGGAAAACAACCTACATACCAGAGCACATTTCTTCCCTAGTTAAAGCACTGAAAATCACTGTGAGCTTTAGGCACGAGAGCAATTGGATTTGAGGTAGAGAACGATTGCACTAAATGGTGTCGGTGCTTGTTGAGCAATGGAACTGCTCTGCTGCCACTGCTCCTTCAGAAGCAGCCTCCAGTTGCAGATCCAGCAATGATCAGGGAGCACAGGATTTCCCAAATAATTTCATATCAGATACTGTTTTAATATTTCTTGTGGAAGCCTGCTTCCCTTTTCTTTTCCCTTGTTAAGGGGAAGCTTTGGAGTCTTGTGCACCTTCTTATCTTTAAACAAGGCTCATCTAATGTAAAGGCAAAATGGATAAAGTGAAGTGTCCACGTCCCTTCCCAAGGTGAAATCATAGCCTTGCCACGGTCAGTCTCCCACTGACTCTGCTGGGCTTAGGACAGCAGCTGGGAGGGCTCAGCCACAGGTTTCAAAACTGTGTAAATGCTTTCTCCAAAGACCTTTTGCTTGGAAAAGAGTCAGTGGTAGAAGTAAAACCCAAACGTCAGTGCAACCACCCACATCTGCAGCACATCTGCATTACACAGCAGCTGGGGCAGGTGCATGACAGCCTCTCTCCCTGTGCCATGTCCCAAAACCACTGCAACTTTCATATACAGCTCTCTAAAAATAGAACAAAAAGCACAAACAAGCTGAACGCACCACTCTTTGGCTGCTGTGTCTCGTGTTCCTTCCTTCACATAGTTCTGCCCTGTATTTAGGAAGTGTCTCATAACTGGTGATCTTCCATCAACTTGAAAATACTCATGAATTCAGGACTGCAAAACTCTCTTGGTGCAGTTAAATATAATTACTCCTTTGCTGTCTTTTTCTCTTTCTTCTCCAACTAGAGAAACAAAGGAGACAAATTAATCACCAAGTTCTGCCACCTTTATTTAAGATGTACAGCTCTTTTGTCCCTGAATAGTCATCTCAATTCCTCCTGGCTGAACATTGTACTGCTTAATTTGGGAAAGAGGAACAGATGCAGGTGTGAAATGCTTTGTATCAAGACTTGATAAAGGAAACAGAAACAAAACCTACTTGCCCTCAATTTGCTAGTCTGAAATTGTTAAGAGTAAGTAATTCATCCAAGAGGATTTTTCTGCTGGGCATTGTCAGTAGTAAGCTGTGTTTTAAATTATCTTTCACAAATCCACCATGCCAACCCAATCCAGAAAAAATTTGGGCTCTTTTTTTTTTTTCTGATAGGTTGGTATCTCTTTTCTAAATGCATGATGATGATGAAAATAGATGAAAATAAGTTTCTGTGTATAGCTTAAAGAAAAGAAAGAACTGGAACTGTTGAATTCTCTGTAATTTATCACTGTTTCCAAAGCAGGGGCTGGCTTTCTCCCAATGCCATCTCCACCTTCCTAATGAGTGCTGAAAATGGTGCAAAGGAAAGCCAGGCATTCTCCCTGTAGCGTTGGCATAGCAGTTGATGATGGTTTTGGTAGTTTACAGGGATTTTGCTGTCCTCAAATCTGCAAGAACTTCTTAACATTTCCCCAACAATTACATAACCCACAGGTAACATTTTTCTACCGAAAGTGTACCCCTTGAAGAATTATGCCTTTCCACAGATTTTCATGGATTATGCATTCACCTTGATCAACTTCCCCATTCCTCCCTCAAAATGCATTACAAAAAAAAGAGAAAAAAAAAAAAATTGTTCCCAGATAATTTGTAGGAGCGCATTATGCTTGCTCAGTGCTGCCTAACAATTAGTGTCACTTGGCATGTTACTGTCTTTTTCCTTCTAGAAGCAAATTCAATAGCTGTTTCAACAGAACGGGGGTGGTTTTGGCAGCTCTGTGACCCAGATACAAGCCTCAGTTTGAATGTATTTTCAGCCTTGCTATCTTGGCTTGTCTCGGGTTGGGAATCTGAAGCTCTCTGTGAGCATCCAGCTGCAGTGGAGTTAGGCAGCTGGAGTCCTGGCTGCTTGCTTAGGGCAAAACGTTGAGGGCCAAGCTGCATTGCAAATGCCCTTGGCAGCTGCTCAAGGGAGGGAGGGGAGGAGAGGAGGCAGCAGTACTTGGTTAAACAGATCCTGGAAATGAGGAAGAAAAGAAGGCTTTGCTGCACCTGAGCTGGGGAGATGCTTGTTTTTTGCGGGGGCGGGGTTATCTGAATGAAAGGGTTTGGGTTTGGTTTGCTTCGAGGTCCCTCTTAGCTCAGCAGATTGCAGGGCGAACAGACGCAGCACAAAGCTCCTTTCTGCTCTTAGTCCCGGACCAGGGAGCTCTGCAAAACCTCGAATGGATTCAGGGGGGTGTAAACAGGGGGATTCACACCATCCTGCTTTCATCACCTGGTAGTCCGGGAACGGCAGTGTCCTGTCAGAAAGTGATTTAGAGCAGGGCTGGATGCTGCCCTGAATGTCTGTGCTCTGCCATGTCCACAAAGGGCTCCACAGGGACACGAGCCAGCAAGTCAAGTGCCTCTAATGGGACAATGTATTCATTTTCCTGCCTCCAGCTGCTGCCGCTGCCAAGGATGTGCCAGCGTGCCACACAGCCAGCCTCATCCTCTCCCCGGCTCGCTCATTATACTGAATTTTATAGGCTGGCAGAAAGGTGACTAAGCCAGCTTGTTGTCACCTAAGAAAGCTCCTGTTGTTGTGGGGAGTTTCTGACAGCTTCATTTGGGCAGCTTTGTTTGTTCTCTGTGCCTTATTAGCAGCACAAATGAGTGGAAACTGGATAGGTGGAAACTGGACCAGCTATCCAAACTCCAGCATATGATCTGGGATAAGCTAGTTCTGTTAACATTTCCCCTGCATTTTGTGACCACCTCAGGAGGTGGGGGTTGACATGGCTCAGCATCCCCTGCTTGTGCCTCACTGTGCTGTGGATTGGGTCCAGCAAAGCTGAGGAGGAAGCTTAGCAGGTAACAACAATGCAGACAGATTGAGAGGATGATTGTGGAGCGGGAAGACATACCAGTTATCTCCAAATCCAAATGTCTGCCCCTAAACATATCAGTCATAATAACTGGACCAAGAAAGCTTGTGGTGGTTCTCAAACCAGGTGGAGCTGGCTCCAACCTATTAAAACTTTCATCACCTTGATTACTGCAGTGCAGAGAGGTGAGGAATTAGCCAGTTAAGAGACGTGCATATCATGCAAACCTTAAAACAACATTTTTGCCTACTCATACCCCCTAACTGATGACTTCAGATGACAGAATGAATAAATGGATAAAGGTTTTTTTCCGAAACCTTTAAGCAGAAATCTACTGTGCTTATCTTCTTCTTCTTTAAGCAAATGGGGAGAAATTAGCCAATGAAGTGTCCAGTTCTGATGCACAGAATTGTTTAATCCCAGAAATGGAGGATGTTTTAAAGAGAACATGGTCCAGTCAGTTAAAACAAAATGTTCATTATGCATATGGTTGATACAGATAAAACTTATGCATATATATGCATACTGGGCACTCTTTTCCAGCTACATGTTGTCATCAGATTTCCCTAACCCTGTGACACCAACTTCCATGCTCTCCCTTTTCTCCGTCTGTGTCAAGCACGTGACTGGATTTATTCATTTAAAGTGAAGAAGGATTAAGATGCTCAAAGTGAAGCATGTCCTTCAGGGGTTTGCTGGACAAAGGCCAGAGATGTGAAATGCTGCTCCTGTCTTATCACACACATGAGACATTCACTAATAAACAAATAAAACAGGCTCTGTCATGTGCTAATGGAATTTCCCCCCTCAATTTGCTAACCTACATGTTATCCAGTGCAGATCTTGCTGGATGCCAACAAGGAGAAAACTTCATTAAAGTGGTCAACATTTCGGTATTCATTTCATTCCAAAATTACAACTTTAAAAATGGTTTCCCCTCGAATCTTGCTTTTGTGTGTGTCTTGGCACCTACAATGGCACCATTTGTAGAGCCCTGAGAGGAGCAGAAGTGCTGACACACAGAGCTTCACTCCAGCTATGGGAAAGTGCCATTATAATTAACTCCAGGGTTTCTCTTCATTGCTGGTAAAATTATGATGTGTTTTCCCCCTGTAACCTGAAAAATAGCTCTGGGGTTGAATTTTTGTCCCAACCCTTCTTTATCATTTCACATGCATTAAAAAACAAATATATATTTTTTAACTGCTATCTTCTGCCAAAACTTGTACAAGCAGCAGTTCACGAAATAATATGTTTCTCCTAATTTATGCAAAGAATGGAAAAGCACTTGCACTAACACTACAGATGGCTGTGCCCTGTCTGTAGCAGCCACGTAAACACTTTGGAGGAGATGTGAAGCTTCTGTGGACTTGTAACACAGCTACAGCACCTACCAGCTCTATTGGTCTGAAAACAATGTCCTTGCCACTCTGAGAGAGCCTGATGGACAAACTATTTCTGTTACGTTACTGTTGTGTTTTCCAAAGCACTTGAGAAATCAATGATGCATGAGCCCTGGCTAATGCTGAGAAAAGCTGCTGAAAATCCATATGGACTGTGTGTTGAATAACCCTGTTTTCCCAGCGTGACAGGCACATCCTGCACCACAAAATATCACTAATATTAGCTCCTGCCCCTGGTTAAAAATAACCAGCTGTGAAAATGGACAGGAGGTTGTGTCCACGTTGAGTGGGAGGGACGGCAGTGTGATCAACAAGCAGGGATCTTTCCCCTGGGGTCAACAAGCTTTGGATAAAACCTACAGCTATCAGGAGCTGCCTGTGTCCATCAATCCCACCCTCGAAGGCTGTCCTGGTGGAGAGCACAGTGGACCATTCAAGTCTAGAGAAAACAGGGTTGCAACATGACAGCCAAAACACAGGGGGCTGACTGGGTTAGCCAGCTCCTCTGTGAAATGGCTCTTCATGCTACTTATTCCTCTTAGGTGGCAGCTCAAACAGCTTTCTTCTGGTATTTAAATAGAAATGTAAGAAAAAGATCCCCTGGAAATAACCACCACAGTCCCAAAGAGCTGAAAAGACCCCATTATCATGCAGTATTTGAGCAAACACCTTCCCACCTCTAAAACATTTAGGTGCATTGAGTGGCTCAGCATCTTGGGTGTGTGCATGTGTCTCTGGCAGGCTCAGCATCTAAGCAGTGTCCCTAGTGAGCAGATACCTTCTGCTCACTTCAGCATGTTTCACTGGAAGGGAAAGATCAGTGTCAGATAAAACATCTGCAGAGTGGGTAAGTCACTGGTAAAACCTATTTCAGCCCCCTCCTCCTGCTGTTTGGAGCATACGCTGCATACTCTGTAAATTAGGAGCCTACTTATGCACAGAGAAGAAGGGGTCTGGTGAATGGCAAAGAGATATAAATTGTAGGGAAGTAACCTTAGAAACTGCACTGGAATCCCTTCTCCCATAAATAATGTGGCTTTCAACCTGAGGATGAGCATCCAAGTCCTGTGCTGAAGCACGTCAGTGAAATTCCTCGCTGTGTTACCTTGGTGGACTTCACACAGTAGAGGCAATCCAGGCTTTGTAATGGCTTTTGATGGAAATGCAGAACTGAAACACTGAAGAGTTCCCCTTTGTTGAAAATTGCTCTTCAGGAAAGAGCCAAAAAATCTTGGGCTTAAACAGAGGCCCTGTGGGACTTTGTGCCCTGGGCCAGCTGTTTGTCAGGGTCCGTGACAACAGCCTGAGTGCATGAACTGCCCAGATCTCACACCCTCCCAAGCCCTTTCCTCCACTGTTTATTAATCTTTTTTGTAAGGCTCCTACCAGTTATAAGCTCCAGCTCTGTCTCCCATTAATTCCACGTAAGGACTGGACTGGAGGTTTGGACAATTAATAACCCAGTGAGTGAAGGAGCCTTTCACCTCTGGGCTGGAAGTTCAGACCCAAAGCACAGCAATAGTCTGGAGAAGTCACTAGCAACAGATGGCTCATCTGCAGCCAGCTGACATGTGCTGGGTACCCCCCTCACTCCCCTTCTTGCTGCACAAGGTACGATGTCACCAGCTCCCACGTCCCCTGAGCTCCCATGGTTACAGGGAGAGACTGATCCAGGCAGGGAAAAGGCTCCTCACCCCCTCTAGGCTCCATAACCTGCTGTTACCCAGTGCTGGGGGTGACACCAGCTTGTCCCAGTCCTGTGCTTGAGACAAACCCTGTGCATTCAGCAAGCATCTGCAGGCCAGATAGACTGACCAGGGCTTGTGTCCAGCACAGACTGTGCTCGAGGTGGATGGACGGGGCCAAGGCTTCAGCTTGCCCAGCCCACCCTTGGACAAATTAAAAAACTTTTTCACTCATATTCAGACTGAAGCCTTATTTCTTCTGTGGCTTAAGTTACATTCTAGCCTGGAATTATTTATTCTCTGTGAGCCAAATTAATGTCTGTTTTCATTATCTGTGTCAGGCTGAATGCAGAGAGAATCCAGTGCTGCAGGAAGCTGTTGGATTCCCAACAGTACTGGAAAAAGCAGATCCCCTGCCCCATGTAAGGCTGCCTGAAGGACCATGCAGAGCCATGCACCCCTCATCTACCTCTAGCCAGGACTGGGAACCCTGCTCATGCCACCCCCATGAGCCTGTTCATGTATGCACTGTCTGTCTGCAGATGCTGCAAACAACATCTTGACGTTTCATTCCTGCACCTACAATGCTGGACACGTGGGGATGTAATAAAAAATTCAATCATCATCTCGCAGTCCAATTCACATTCAAAATGCATTTCCATTCTGCCCTCTGCACTCCACACAGGTGACTCCAGGTGGATGCAGGAAGCTTGCACCTGTATTTCAGGGGGAATTGCTCCCCTCAGTATTCTGCTGACTGCAGAGATGCAAAAAAACTGCCCAGAGAACTCCTGGGAAGCCATACCTTTTTGTTGTGTGGGCTACTCTGTGCAGGTGGGAGTCAAACTCACAGAATCCCAAGTGCCCCCTGCAGCCCTGTGCCTGAGTTAGAGACCTTGCAGCAGAAACAATGCAGGTCTTTTCCTCAACCGGCAGAGCAGTTCTTTAGAGCAAACCTGTCATCACCAGTGTCCTGGGCTGATACTGTGGATGGTGACAAGCATGGGGAGGTTAAGATGAGGACATCCATTTCATTCTATTTCTGGTACAAGGACAATAAGCACTGGTCAAAGGGGAGGGCAGACAGTTCAGCATGGTGGCTTCTCTAAATGCTGCAGCTAAATCCGACTGGGCTCATGAGTCAGATGTCCTTCTAGCATGGCATCAGACAGATATCTGAACTGCAGCCTACAAAGAGTCCTTTCTTTCTATTTTAAGACCTGTGTGAACAGAACTAGAATACTGCAGCTATTTTCCATTATGATTTATCTCTCTTAGACACTTAAGAGTCCGCTCTGATCGTGCAGCAAAATCCCAGGCTTGGACAAATCCTCTTCACACGGTCAGTGACTTCTGTTGAGAAATCCCAAAGCTGGGAAAAAGTTTGAAAAGAGGACAGAAGTTGGTGGTGAGGACAGAGAGGGGAAAAAAAGGGAAGATAGAGAAATAAATGCGGGAGATGATATGTCCAAATTCATCATTGGAAAGGAAAGAAGATATCAAGAAGTGCAATCACAGACGTGAAAAGACAGCTAGAGGCTATTTGAGCCATCAGAAAACATACAGGGTGTCATACAGCTCTGTAAACGAGGTTGGAAACAAATGACAATGTGACTTGAAAAAAGCTCATGGTGCTTTTTAGATCAGCTGGACCTGACATGTCCAGCCTCAACAGCAGGGTGCCTCTGGGCACTAAGAGAAACGAGCTTCAGGTCAGACCCAAAAGTCTCTTTGGTGAAGCCTCCCTTCCAGGGCAGTGGCTCTGCCCCCCTCAGTGTTAAATGTCTCCTGGCTCCACCAGAAATTGCACCAGCCTGCAAGGGAGGTCTCCTCCACCATCAGTCTGACTCCAGAACTTTTCTGATTCTTTTACAGAAAGAAGCTTTTTTCTCAATCCAGGCTGAAAATGAACAGGTCTCTCTTTTCCTAACCTCCAAATTTTATGAAGTCACTTAAGAAGTTCAGAGTCTCTACTGCTGTTTCCTGAGGCAGGGCATTTAATTCTGCAGTACAAGAGTCTTTTGAAGAAGATACTGTCTGCTGAGAAATGACCCATTCTGCTTTAAAAGCAGGAAATAAAGCTTCAGGTGTCAAATCACGGTACTTTTCATTCACTGAAACAGGACAGCACATTTCAAAAGATTCACAATAAAGCCCAGCAAATAACTTTTTCTCGGAATTTGCCCATAATTGACTGAATTCTAGCAGAGAAAAGAGATAATGGGAGGCTGCTTGTCTCTTGACCCAGGCCAGCAGCAGCTGTAGGGCTGTCTCTAGAGAGCAAATTGCACCAGCCCTGTCCCTCCAGAGCAGGGTTTTAAGTGTTCAAACTCTTGCAGCTCTCCCACTGCTGGAGCACGCCCATGGGGTCTTGTTCCAAATTTTTCAGACTGTCACTTGCCCCTGAGGGAGTATTTCTTGTTTATGTTTCAAATAAAAAGTCACCTTTTTCTCCCCCCCTCCCAATGAATTCACTAACACAAACATCCTCAGTGCAGAATTTCTAGCACTGACAGTACTGTACATCTTTCTCTCTCCAGGGTATTATTCTCTTTGCAATAAACCTGGTCTGCCACGGTGGGAAAATTCTCAGCCTTACCTTATACACAGCAGCTCCCTTTTTGCTTGGGAAGCAATAGAGAAAGACACTGGAAACTGTTCTCATTCTCTGTATTTATTTTATTATTCACACAAATGTGAATCACTAATCAGCATCTAGCTTAAATCACCACAAACTTCCTGACTAGCTTGCTTTGTCTTTTCTCTAGGCAGCCAGCCCAGCTGGTTCCCATAGGTACTAGCAAAATAAAACCCCGAGAGACAGAGATCTAACATTTGATTTTGCAAGCAGAAGCTTCTGGTACTGCAGCCCAATAAAGCATCAATCAGCGCCCAGCAACGTCCCTTTCTTCTGCTGCATCAGCCCAACCCCTCCCTGACCTGCAATCCCATTGGAGGGTAGGAACCTCATTGAAATATTGACCAGAATGAAAACCATTCCCATCAATACACACTGTTACTGTGAGTTATAGTTTTGTTCTTTCATTATTATGTACAGTGACAGCCAAAACCCAGTGTGAGTAAAGGGCTGTGGTGGCAGGCTTCAAAGCTATCCCTTTCCACGTGGTTTTTGTGCTCAGGCAGCATGGGAAGAAAGGACCACATGAGCTGGGAGAGCTCCAGTAGCAGTAATGGCACTGCATTGATTTTGACTTGCTCACCTCCTCATTCCTTGTGCTGAAAGAGATGTTGATGGCATCTGTACTGCACATTTAGGGTTTCCTTTGCTTCCCTCTTTAGGTCATATTTAGAGAAAATGTTGGTCCGTTATCCCAAAATGGTTCACAAGACTCTGAAATGCATTCACCTGGCTTGTCTCGGAGGGTGTAGCATTGCTCTAACGGCAGAATGTCACTGGTATCATGGAGCCCATCACCATCACCTCATTTTATATGTGACAGAGAAAAAATCTGGCCTGGGATGGTACTTTCTGGTAGAATTAGATATTTAAGGTATTATTTGTTCATCTTGGGGACCAAACCGCCTTTGAGAGAGGAGACTGACCATGGGCCAGATTACATCCATCTCCTCCTGAGCCAGTCTGAAAAGAGTGCCCAAAAAGTGTCAGACACCAAGCCTGGATGGGAAACAGAAAAAAAGGGATCCAGAATAGCCTGCTGCCATGCCTGACATGCAGAGAGTGCTGCTCCACGCTCCGCAGGCTCCATCAGCTCTGGATGAGCAGCTACGCCTTAGTGAAACAGCAACCTTTCACCTGTGACCCTTGACAAAAGAGATGAGTATCCATAAATGCAAGCAGCAGCAGCAGCCCCCAGGGCTTTTGCATGGAGCCTGACAAACTGCTAAGTGCCACTTTGGGTCTCTTTTTGGCCTTTGCCAGACAGGAGGGACCAAGCATGTTAAAACACCGAAGAAGAGGTTGTCATGCTTAATGTCGTACATGCTGAGGGAGAGATGGCAGCTTGACTGCACCTGGATCCAGGAGAGGAGGTTGCAGTGAAGAGGAGAGTTACTCCAGGTCTGCTGTGGGTTTTCTTTATCTGAGCAAAATGACCAGGAAGCTGCAGACTGTGTCACCCTGTGCATGGCAGAACATATGAAAAGTCAGAGGTTATTGCTACTGGGAATCTTCCGTATAAAAACAACAGGGGAAAGAAAGTAGGAACAGAGCTACGAGTCTTTGTGCAGCAAACGCAGACAAGCAAAACTGAATGCCCCGGAGGGGCCCTGCAGGCTCCTGCACTTCAGCTGCAGCTCCACAGGACCAGGAAACCAGAAGGATGAAGCTCAAGTAGTGTGATAAAAGGTGCTGATGTCTGCTGGGAGAGACTTGCGGTGGTGGCAGGAGTGGCCTCCCAGCAGATTTAGCTCACCACAGAGGTGCATTGCTCTACTATGGCTCCCTCTAACCTGTGTAAAACCATTTTAAAACCAAGAGCAAGTGAGAAACCTGACCCATCTGGCTCTCATCGTACTTTCTTTTAGTTCTGTGTCAACAATGTTAATATCCTGGATGTTTTCCACAGCCTTTGTTTGGCCAGACTATTCCATTAGTTACCTTTGCTACCATCTTAATGAAATGGGATCTTGCCATTCATTTTAAAGTGTTCAGGACAAACACAGGGAGAAAGAAAGACAAATGGAAGAATAAAAGGGCAATCATATGCTTATGAATAGGAGTTCTGATGTTTTAAAAGTACTGCTAGAGACATGTATAATGCAATCTATTTCACTGAATACAAATAGCTGTGGTTTTGGGTACAAAACAAGTTAAAGCCAGGCTTTGGATGGAGCACTGGGCTGGGAGTCAGAAGACTTGTCTCTCCCCTGCAGGGTGCTGCTGACTTGCTGCATGAGCTCAGGCACGTCTCTCAGAGCCCAGAGCTGCAGCAGCGTTTGAGTATCGCTGTGCTGAGCCCTGCAATGCCAGAACAACACCACGTTCTTGCACACGAGTCCTGATGGTTTTGGCAGAGGCAGATCCTCACTCTCAGCATTTGTCTCCCTCCTCTGCCAGGGGTCTGTGTCTCAGGCAGGGGTGATGGAGGTTGCACTGCTGCTGAAGCCCCAAACAGAGGATCCACATCCCAAACTCCCATCCAGCTTTGGGCCAGCACAGGCAGCAGCTGGAGGAAGCAAGTGGCAGAAGCTGGCAATACCTCAGGTGGCTGCAACTTCATTTGCTAGAGCTCTTTAAAAACCATAAGCAGGGACATCAACAGTGACAGAGCCAAGACTCCGTCCCTCACCAGCCTGCAGGGTGCCATGGGGACCAGGGCTTGAAAGGCATTTAAGATCCTTAGAAATGAATTCAGCTACTTCCAAAGCATCTTTCTTAAAATGCTCCTGAAACTGGATGAAGCTGTAAATCACAGAAAGTTTAAGTAGCATGAGGTGTTACAAGGCCTAAGCAGCTTTCAGAAGGTGACATCTGTCCATTCACCTTCTCTGTGTGTGCTCTCAGAGGCAGTGATGTGATACCACAAGCCCACCCTGAGCGTACCCTGGTCCCATTCGTGCACTGATAAAATAGCAAGTTGAGAGTCCAGGTTTCCATCTTCCCACCCCTTCCTAGTTAAAACCTAAGGCATCATTCCCATCTCCAAAATCTTATCAAGAA
This sequence comes from Ifrita kowaldi, assembly GCA_013398055.1. Lineage (NCBI taxonomy): Eukaryota > Metazoa > Chordata > Aves > Passeriformes > Cinclosomatidae > Ifrita > Ifrita kowaldi. Next base: position 595,708 of record VZRS01011857.1, read on the forward strand.
CTTTTACCAAGGAGCACACAGAGGTTTTTTTGGTGCAGGACACTGGGAAAACACTGAGTCTTTTCAAGATGCATCACAAACAAATATTTTTGTTCTTACAGTCATCAAGCCATTTGGGAAAACACTTTGCCACTCACCTTCTGGAATGCAGATGTCTGATCATCTATTTAATTTACAAGCCTGTTTATCATAAACTTATGAAAGATTTTTCAACAAGCAAAGGAGCAAAATCGTTAGATGTTTCAATAATCACTTCATGAGAGAATAAACAAGTATGGCACAAAGGCTTTCTCTGTGATTGAAGAAGAAAGATGTAAAAAAAATATGTTAGTAGTTCTTGAAGAGTTGAGGCAATCTCTAGGAGTCTAATTAGCTGGAAATAAGCCCTTTCATTGACTTCTAAGTCAGAAGAAATGAAAAAGAAAGATCTATCTATTCAGGATCACAAATGGGACAGAAGTAATGTTGTGTATCTATTCCTTGGAGCATTCTGGATTATGCACAGTTCTTCAAGACCTAACCAAATCTGCATTTTTCTGGCCTTTAGCAAGATAAATTATGAGATGGTGAATGTTGTACATTCTATCCTGAAGTAAAATATCTATGTGTCTTAAGAGTGTCTTATTTTTACAGCTAAAATGAAGATTCAGGTTCAATCAGCACACATAGATTTTTCAGCTGGAGCCAATGCTAAAAGAATATTTACTTTCTTCATCTGATTGTAGAAAATACCTAGAAAAGCTGCTCTTTGGTAACCGTGTCAGGTTTCAGCACAAACCATGACACAGCAACATAAATTCCTCTTTATTAGTCCTTTTTTTCTGCCAGACAGCACACAATGAGTACTTTATAACCCCAACAAGCTGTGCAGAATTAACATGACACTAAAGCTCTATTTGTTCAAGGAAGAGGCACAGGACTGAGGGCCCAGAATTGGCAAATTTGACTTCCGTGGTTAATTGTTTTTTCCACTGCGTGTTATCACAGCAATTTGAAAGCACTGGCTAATTGGTTCCTACAAGGGGGCTGTTACACTGATAAACACAGCCCTCCCCACAATCTGCTTTAGCTACCCAGGCTGCACACCTGTGCATGACTGTTTCCATCCGAGCCCTGAAAAGAGCAGTCCCCCATCCCTCCCCATCCCTGCTCGCTCGTTCCCAGCTGTTCTCCCGGGTGTTTGTGAAGGTCGGTGCAGCTGCTTGGTGGGCGCTGAGCCAGGGGAAACCTCGCCCTCCCCATCTCTGTGCTCCTCCCTGCAGCTCCTGAGAGATGGGGCACCCCTCAAACCTGTGTGGGCCTGCAGCAAACCTTGGAAGAGTTTGCTTGCAAGGTCAGGGGAGACCTCAGGTTCTGGAAGGAGCCCAGGAGCAGGCTTGGCATGCGCACATGGGGGTTTTGTGTGCCTTCTGAGCCTCCTGGTACCCTGCAGCACGTGCACCGTGCCAGCTCCCAGCAGTGGGCAATACTGCCTTCGGCAAGCTCGGGAATGAAACGGAAATTACACTTGGATAAATTATTCAAATAATTGTTTCTATTTAAGGGGATTTTATGGACTTCTCAGTTAAATAAAATATGAAGGTGGCATGATGAAGCCTATAAGCATCCTCACCCAAGCTGGGTGGGAGCAGGGGAGCAGGGCTCAGTTTAATATCCTCCCTTTGCTGACAGTTATGGGCCAGACACCAAATTCTGTAGTCTTGCCCCAGGCAGAATGCTATGTTTTATCTGTCTTTCCTTTATAAAGGCAGCATAATGAGGGTCTGTTGAGGAATATCAGCAGCCTCCTGCTGGCTGTTGATTTGGGGCTTAGCCTGTTGTAAGATGTTTCAAATACTGATAAAGGAACCCTACGCACCAAGATGACAATGATGGCGCACTTCAGACGTTCTCATTTGGTTCCTGGCATGGTCCAACCTGCCCCAGAGAGCCTCTCACAGCCTTGCCCAGCCACAATTCAGGTCTCCAAACTGGGAGACATCCCATAGAATCACAGAAAATCCTGAGCTGGAAAGGACTCACAAGGATCATTGAAGTCCAACTCCTGGCCTTGCACAGGACACCCCAAGAATCACACCATGTATCTGAGAACATTGTCCAAACACCCCTTGAGCTCTGTCAGGCTTGGTGCTGTGATAACTGGAACTGTATTTTGTAGAGAAGAGTAATTAAAAGCATGGGCTTGAGCTATACTATTTTGTAAAAGTCAAAGAGGCTTCAACCTATTTTATACCCTGTTAAAGAAACAGCCATCACCTCTTCACCCATCGACTCTTCACACGTAAAAGGGGAATAAGAACGTCTTTTCTTTCCATGTCCATCTGTAAGTAGGAAGGCCACCTTATCTGCTGTCTTACTGTGTGAAGATCCAGCATCAGCTACACCACCCAGTTTCTCTTGCAGCTGGTAGACATTTCTGCAGTTTTATCAGCACTATGTCGAATTCCACATGGCCCAGTTTTCACAAATGTGGCTGTCTTGGCTCTGGTTCATTCTTCGTACAAAAGCATTAGCTAAACTGCTGGTGGTTTTCTTTCAAATCCTATTTATACTTCCCTCTCACTAACTCTCTAAGCAGAATGTTTTTTTGGTGGTGTTTTTTTTTATAGAGCAATTTATATCAACACCCCACCCTCCCATAAATATTGTTGTTATCTGTGATTAAGAGCATATGTCTCAGTCTGGTACATCCAATGCTGTTGCAGAGTTATTTCCTAATTGTTCATTTGCAGTAGAGCGGAGAATTGGATTTTAAATACGAGCTTTGTTTTGTAGGTCATGGGGTGAAATTGGTTAGCAAACCTCAGTAAACAAAATCAGCTGGGTTTTGTTATTGTTTTGGATTAGACAGATTTATTACTTTATCTCTCATTGGACAAGTCTTTTATCTCCAAGTGTGGCTACTTGGTTCAAGTTTCACATACCCAAAGCTGAACCCTTGCTCCTCAGACACACTAAGAATTGCAGGTATTCTGATGGGGCCTCATGCTGCAGCTTTATGTTCCTCAACCCTTCCCCATTCAAGCATTTTAAAAGATGCCCATTAGATCTCAACATTACTGCTAAAAATTGAAACTGGCAATTTTCTAATAAAAATGCAGTGGATGTTAAATCTCTTCCTTGCAGATGAGCTGCAAAATCTGAGTCTGCGGCATCTGGAATTTATACAGGAGGAGTTTCAAAGGTCTGAGAGCCATCCCCTGACATAGTTAGGACAGCCAGAGAGCAGAATAGCATCTCCTGGGGCCAGAGATCTGTCCCTGCCTGTGAGTATTCTGTCAATTTCTGTCCAATTTTCCATCCAGGGCCACCTTGTGAGACATTTTTAAAAGACCCACAAAATCCAAACACCAAATTTTTGGCTGTACCCTAATTAACATCTCCTTAGCTATCAAATTCCTTAATCTGTAGTTGGCTGTGCTCCTCTTGGCTAATGAATTTGCCCTACAACCAAATTTACCCACTGCTGTGGACAGTTTCGTGTTGTCTCACCCACTGGCTTTGTCCAGAAGGGGCAGGGAACCAACCCTAGATGTGAAACTGCAGTGTTTGCTCCCCTTTTTAGGTGTTTCTCCTCTGCTCTTGGCACAAATTTGAATTTTAATTCAGAGTGCCTCAGTCTGGAGGCCTAAATGCCTACATATAGTTGATGGAGATGGGCATTTTTTGCTGGAAGTCGTGCCAGGGCCCCAACAATTGCCCAAAGCTGTGCATGTCTCCCACCAGACTGCCGCACATCTCAGCTCTCCAAATGGAGACAGCAGCCAGGAGCAGAGCTGTGTTCCTGAACAACTAAAGGCTCTAAGATCATTGTGGCAAGTCCCATGTTTTCTGCAGCAATAGGGTTAAAGGATGCAAGGGAAAGCACTTCCCAGGGACCAGAGGGACTTGGCTGAGTGCAAGCCTGGAAGGAAGGATGCGGTGGGCAGAGAGAGAAATAGGGCTATAAATCCTCTTTATTTCTGCTCTGCCTTACCAAGTGTCTGTGCAATTTCTCTATTTCAGAAACCAAACATTTAGTTTATGTGCAGTAAAGCCTGGCTTTCCAGAGCTGAAAGGCTTTATCCTGATCCCCCACAGGAAAGTAAGTCCTGGGCCTGTTTGCTATGAGGATTTGGCCACCCCAGCATCCACTCTGCGTGATCCATGGTGGCCTTGGGGTCTGAACACATCTCCTGGAAAGTTCCTGGAGCCAGGCAGCCATGCTGGCAGTTGGCATGTCCCTTACAGGGGAAAAACACAGGGATGCCTGGAGAACTGGCAGCTGCCACAACAAGCGTGTGAGGTGGGCAGAAAGACAGGCAAGAGCTTCATGCTCTCCAGTCACGCTGAGGAGTAGAGCTACCCTCCCTCTGCTCACAGGCAGCTGAAATAAAATTGGAGAAATCTACTCTTTCAGAAAATCCAGGGAGATGGGAGAAGTACCCCAGCTGTGCCATGTCTGAAGGCAGTAGTAGAGCTGCTTGTCCTCTTCATGATGCAAGGGAGAGAGACAATGGAGGGAAGGAACACGGCCATCTCCTTCATGATTTATCTCTCATGTATGACTTATTGGCTAGAATATATGTTCAGGTGACAAGGCAAAGGAATAATGTAATTACTCCTGCCTTAGCTGCAAGCACAATGAATCTACCTGTTGTTCTCGCTGGGGACATCTAATTAAGCAAGGCAGGGACTGGGGAAGGAAGGAATGAAGGAGATAGCATGAAATACACACATCAGAAACCTACATATGAAGTTGAGGAGCTTATTGCATGGCTCATTAAACTCTTACCTCTCTACTTCTTCCCAAAGTCCATGTGAATCCCCCTCCCCACAGCAGCAATCATCCCAGGCTCTCCAAGGAAACGGGCGAGCACCACTTGATTGCGGCCTGGTGCTGGTTCAGCCCACTCTGCCCCCACCACACCCCCTGGAAAGAGGTTGTGTCAAACCAGAGAGCGAAAAGCAAGCCAAGGTGCTGCAAATGGATTTGGCACCATCCATCAGCTCCAATTTGAAGTGCTTGTTTCCTTCTCCCTTCTGTTCAAAGCCCTTCTGGAGGCCGCCAGCTGTGCCTTGCGTTAGCAGTGTTTTACTGTTAACTGGGGCCATGCACACTATAAAACAAAGGGCTTTGCATCAGGACCTGCAAAAAAACACAGAAAGCCCCAAAACTCGCAGATTTAGGGGTTGCAGGACCTGGCCTTGGGAAAAAAACTTCACCCCACACACTATCCATGGACTGTTGTCTCTGTAAAGGGTAATACATGTCTGTCTTAATTTATTTTCAGGCGCTCATAACTCTGTAGTGGGAGCTTATTTTTATTGCCCAAGTAGGGTGTCAAGCTTGTTTTATTACATTTTTGAGAACCAGAATGTGTAAATAAAAGAAGAGGAAAAAAAATACCACTGGGCCATTTGGCCTTTTGGGTTTTAAATGATTGTTAGAGTTTTCTGCTGAGAACACCCAGCATTATTTTCACTGGGGCCCCTAAGACTTCTTGTTCTATCTAGTTTTGTCAGGCAGGGAGGCTTTACCACATGTATTCCAGAAAACCTGAATGAGAAAAAAGAGAGAAAAGAAGGGGAATCCACACTGGCTACTCTAGATAATTTCCCCCTTGTTTCTTGTCAGCAAATTACGGAATTTTGACCAGCTCATTTAACGTATTAAAAGGGCCTTTTGAAACTTTAAAGTATCCAAGATACTGTAATAATACCAGAAAACCTCACACAATAGTAGACAGAAAAATGGATAAGAGCTTTCATTATGGAATCATATGAAGCCAATGGACTGTGCACAAAAAGGCATTTCAGCACGAAGGCACTCTGTCCATCACTGGGGCATCAGCCCTCTGGCTATTTGTCCTGATAACAGCTCCAGCAAAACTGGGGCTTTCTGGGAATATGTGATTTTTGTCATTGGCTCCAGCAGAGCCATGATTTGGCTGCTGAAGGTCTGAGGCTAATGGGACTGAAAGGTGAGCAGTGAGTGGGAAGGTGTCAGTCAGATGGGTAAATTAAAGCAGCCAGAAGGAGGAGCTCAAAGCATCTCTTTGCCAGCACTGAACGATTTGGGATGGCAGAAGCAGAGGACTGTCTGGGTGGTGCAGGGTGTGGGACTGACCAGTGCCAAGGGGAGCCCAGATAAGGAAAGAAGCAGAGAGGTATTCTTGGCTCTGACATTATCTGTCCTGCAGGAGGAAGGAACGGGCTTCATTTCCTGCCCTACATATTAACAGAGTTCAGCCCATTTTGGGCAAGTCCATCCCAAACTAGATGGCATCCAAGTGCCCTGCCAGCACCCAGCAATGAACTTAAACTTGCATGATGATTCCTCGGGCAGGGCTGTTCCCACCTGCCTCATTCTGCAGGGACTTCTGCATCTTTAATGGGATTACACACAAACATAAATGCTTTGCTCAAAGGGCCATGGTTTTATTAGCAGTGTGAGTTTTGTGTGGAGCTTTGAAAAAGCCAGAAGTTCCCCTTGCAGATTCAGGCATGGCTCAATTTTACTCATCTCATGTTATCCTTTGTGTCACATGACCATCTTGTTCTCATTTGAGCTCTATGAACTCACCACAGGTATGCACATGGCTGGAAAAGAAGGATTTTGGGTTGAGTAACAAAAATGGTGAGTTCACGGGAGGTTTTTGGCCCTCAGGTGCATTTAGTCAATCAAAAGCTGGACTTTGAAAGGCTTATGGAAAGTAAATATTGATAAAAATGGGAAGGAGACTATGGTAGTGCAAGAGGAGAGGGAAGAAATGATTTATGATGAAGCTAAGGCAGCTGATCTGAAAGAGATAATTATTCTTCTATAACTGGCCAGGGAATGGGGGAGCCATTATGTGGATGAATGGAGACAGCAGAAGCAATTAGTCAGTCTGACTTGTTTGAGTGAGTAACTTCAATTTCTCCTTGTCTTCTCCTAAGTGATTTTCCTTTCATCGTCACATAGGAATGTGTTTTACATTTCAGGCTCTCCTGATGCTTGCCTGAGTGAGGGAAGAGAGAAAGGAGGACTTTTGCATGAATATCAGCCATGTTGTTTTGCAGCAGTGCCCACTGGCACTACAGAAACTACATGCACATTGTGCCAGTTGTTCCCAGTTTTGGGGGATTTCAGGTTTGGCTGTAAAAGAAAATTTGGAATTCAAAAGGCAGTCAAGGAGCAGAATATTTCATTGCTCTTTTCCAGTGGATATAATTTATTTTCTTTTTTTAATTGAACAAAAGGTGTTTCTAAAGTTTTCACTTTACAAACCTAAAGCCACATGGCATGTGAATATTGTGCATTACACTCCCAAATAGCTGGGTTTATTTCTGAGGGCATTTGTGGCAACAGCTCCTACATATTCTACAGGCTAAATTCTTCCACTTTCTTTAAGGAGTGAGAGTCACCTCCAGGACTGGGAATGAAAGCCAGACATGGGGTTGGATGGAGATGAAGCGTAGGGATGGAGGTAAAGCACAGAAAGAACTCCTGTGGCTCTGCACCTGAACACATCTGTGCCCCTGCACTACTCCTGGTGGCAACCAACCCCAAAGGTGTTCCTCTTGTAAAAGTTTAAACTGGCTGGATGCCATGAAAAAGGTCCTTCAGGAAAGATGCTGACAGAGCTCACCAGCATGGTGTCTCTTGTATGCCAAAGACCCGTGTGGATTCAAATCCATTTTTTGCTTCAGGTCCCCTCAGGGCTGGTGGACATTTTTCTGGGCAGACCTGGCACATAGGGACATCCTGAGCTCCCAGTGTTGTCTGCTCCCTTCCTGGTGTAGGCTGGTGGTTAATCCACTCTCTAGGTGAGGAATGTCCACTCAATTCCTCCTTCTGCCCAAGGAGGCACACACCAACATCCCTGACTTACACAAGAGTGTTTCAGCTGACACCCAGCACTTCCTCACATTCAGGTTTTGGGTTTTGGTGTTCCTGCTTGCAAGGTGGAAAAGAAGGGCTTGGATCACCTCAGGTGAAAAGCAGAGCTGCTCCTGACTCTTCTGCTTTGGAGGTGCATCCTTTAAGACCATTAGATTAAAGTCTAGATGGTGATGCAAGGAGAAAGCATTTTTCCTGGTCGTGTTTTAGAAAAAAAGAGGGAGCCCCATGCTTTGAATGGAAGAAGCCCTCAGGTGGACACCTGATTTTTCACTGGTTTGGTCTTTTAGTGACTCTAGGGATTAGTGAGAATTTTAAGAGCACCTGAAGTTATGACAGCTTTTGGAAAATGCTCCCTCTGGCATAAGCCTGGCTTTAAGCACAGGGAGAGCCTGTCCTGCTCCAGAGACTGCACACAGTCATGCTGCACCTTTCCAGTGACCCCAAAGAAGAACTGAAAGTGCCCCCTTCCAACTACTTTCCATGCCTGCTCCTTGTTACATGCTAAACTAAACTCTGACCTCAGTGGTTACTCAAAGAGCAATTATTCCACACCCTCATCAGTCTTGACAAGGAAATTCAAGATTGGGTGTCCTTATGGTTTCCTTTTGAGGCTCTGGCCAAGCTCACAAGCACTGTCTTCTGTCCTCTGATGCACTTGCCTGTCCCCTTTAGAGACCTCGTTCTCACTCACCTGTAGTGTGGCCACAGCTCCCCAGAGGGAAACAGGCACTTCCAGGCACAGAGCTTCAGCTGGCCTGTTCTGGGCACCTTCCTTAGCATTAAATAAACTGCATGCCAAAAATACCTGTTGTTCACCACTGGCTGTAAATGTGAGATGCAACCAGATTAATTGGGAATTAATTATGTGTAGAATGATGTAACTTCCCTGAGATCCTTCTTGCAGCGGTTGGGGGAGAAATAGCAGAAAATCTGATGCAAGGCTTTGTCACCTTCTTTCTCCTAGGTACAGTACCAAGGAGGCAGGGAAAAGGAACAGCAAAGGAACAGCAATGGGGGGTGTGTGATTTGCTTGATCCCTTGGCTGCTTTTGGTGTTTAGATAAGTCACGTTTCTCATATCTTTTGCCTGGATGAGCTCATAAGTGCAAATACTTGCAGCTTCAAATGTGTCCATTCATTATTGAACAGGAAAGGGTAGTGGAGCACTTCTGTCAGGGGCTGGAAATCATAAAAGACATAAGTGATGGTAGTAAAAACCAAGCTGTTATCAGAGGAAGAAGGGGGGCGGGGGTGAGGAAGGCAACCCTCCTGCATTTATTCCTCCGAGACACAATTAAAACCCTGAACGAAGATTTTCAGAAAGGACCATGTTATTCCCTCTGCTTCGTGTGCCACACTCAAAATGAATTATGAATTTGCAGCAGAAGGAAAATCTTTCATCCCAGCTTTAGCTATTTGATTCAAAGTTTAAAACTAATGAACCTGTGGGGCCCTGTTCTCCACGTGCACCAGGGCAAGCCACTGGTGTTGGAATGGTGCAAAGCCTGAGGAGGGGAGGGAGAGCATCACCTCGGTGTGGGGCATAGATGTGCAAATTCAGACTTGATGTGGTTCAGAGTGAGACCAACCGTCTGGGATTAGTTCAGAGTTGTTGCTACACACCCAGAGGGAATGCCCTCTCTTTCAAAGGCAGCTAATTCATTTTTCATGATGGTTTGGACTTGGCCTTCTTCTTCTCCGCCCCCCCTCCTCCTCGAAACTCTTGGATTTGTGATGGAGCAGAGCTATTAGAGGTGATGCATGATTTATAAATAATAATCGTCAGTCTCAGGTTGGAATATGAAGTAGGATATTTGGAAATTAAAAGCCAGCTTTATATGGCAAAAACTTTCCATTCCTCTCCCTCAAAAGTAAAAAAATAAAAATCTAGGCCCAATGGTTGTAAAGATTCAGATTACCCATGAAAAATTGACAGTGCTTTTCTTCAGCTAAAAGAGTTACCTTCTGTCAACCTAAATGCACTTTTATTTAATGTATTAAACCAGATCAGCACCCCGGGTAGCCTACAAATGAAACACCAACCACAGAGCTTATGCCTGGAAGCCCTAAGACATCTTTCTCTCTGTTTGATATGACTGACACATCCCATCCTTGGCATAATAGAATCATCATTATGTTTCTAAACAGTCAAGGATTGTAGAACTTAAAATTCCCTGGCTGGAGATGAAGTTTTCTGTTCATTGTAGGAGTTAACGCTTTTTTATTAGGGAAATTAATGTAATATTGATTTTGTGCAGGGGAAAAATATGTTGCCATATTGTGATAGATGCAAAAGGTGAAAAGCCTTCATAAAAAGAGATTGATATTTTTTATTCATTTAAAAAACATTCCCAACAAATGTGCAATTGCCCAACATGTGAAGATTTTTCTATGAGGTTAAACATTTTACCCTGTTCTTGCAGCTACAACTCTCTTTTTTCCCTCTCCAAACACACACATAAGAGAAGAGTAATGTTATTCCTCGCTATGAAGTGTTAAAGTTAGGTAGCAGCTGTGATGGTATCAGCCAATATGTTGCTTTTAATGATCTCACTCATACATTATGAATGAGGAAATTGCAAGGCAGGAAAACATAGTGAACATAATCTTTAACTGTTCAGCTGCTAAAGAGCTTTCTACCTAAAAGTTACAGCCCTCTGACTTTCCTGTTTGCAACAACAACTTGACATCATGCTTGGCTTTACACCAGTGTAAACCAGAGATGTGGTCACACCACAGGCCATGTTAATATGTTTTCATGAGTTAAAAAACCCCTCAAAATCCAGCCTTTAAATGCAGTCCACTTTGTCACACCCTGATAAAATGAACCCCTTAATTTCAAAGCAGCATGTTTGCCCACCCCCAATAAAATGAACCCCTTAATTTCAAAGCAGCATGTTTGCCCACCAGACTTCAGCCTGGCAGGAGATGTGTCATGAGTTTTGATGCCTGTGTTTAGCAAATGGAGGTTCTTCAGCGTGGGCTGCTTGGTTTGCAACTCCTGTTTGAGATGGCACCAGGAAAGAGAGTGCTGAAGGCTCCTCTGTCAGCTACCAGCTCTTCCTTATTCAGGGCTGGGCAAGCCAGGCCAAGGATGTTGAAACATCCAGCCTGACCAGCAGTGCCTGCCAGGCACCAGTGGATGGGGCCCCGTCCACACCATGACAGGGTCACAGGGACTTCCTGGCCCCACATCCCTGCTCAGCTGGGTGCCGCTTTCCCTGGCAGACAGGTGCTGCTTCTTCTCTGCTCAGGGTTTTGCCTTCACTCTTCTTTTCCTCTCCATCTATTTCCTTTCTCACCCTAAACAACTGGGAGCTGACTGTAAAGGCATCCCACAAAACTCTCCAGACAATTGCATCATTTGTTCTTTCTTCTTGGACTGATATTTTAGCCCTGATCCCCCAGAGACGAGAATCAGCTGCAGACTCCTCTAAGGCTGCAGGAAGCTGCTGTGCCTTACGCCCTGTCCTTCCTGCCTTATCACTGCCGGATGTGAGGAAGAGATTATTGCCTCCTGCCTCACAACAGCCTTTTGGGTCCCTGAAAACCCTGACATCCCCACCCCCTCCAGCCAGGTTTCTGGCCCTTGGGCTCTTGGAATGGTTGCTATTGGCTGGCCCATGCCATGACCCATTGCCCCATCCCTGGGAGTGTTCAAGGCCAGGTTGGATAAGGCCTCGAGCAACCTGGTCTGGGGAGAGGTGTCCCTGCCCATGGCAGGGGGTTTGGGATTAGATAGTCTTTAAGGTCAGTTCCAACCCTCAACATTCTATAATTCTGTGTCCCACCACAACCATGCCTGTGCAGGAGCCCACTGTGAGCACTGAGAGCTGTCAGTAAATTACAACCTGACTCCTCTTCTTGCTTACAGGTTATTTTTCTGCAGCATAAAGGACATTCCCAATTCTCTTTATAGAAATTAGTCTCTTTCCATGCTTCCACTTTAATAGTCTGCTAAATATTTTGGGATGTATCCCCTTTCCTTCACACAGGATTGCAACACTCTCCTTGCTCAACAAAGGATTTGGAAGATTTTTGCTTGTTTGTATAAATTGCATAACAAAGGCATTTCCACGTCCTCCAGTTTGGGGGCTGCTGCGGGTCAGAGAACAGGGAACACAGAGCTTCTTCCCTTGCTTCTCTCATGCTTTTCAACCAAGAGCAGTGGAGGGGAACACATCAGAGGAAGAAGAAAGGAAAAATAACTCCACCAAGCAAGGAGAAACTTGGGAGAAACTTCTGCAACGTTCAAGCCTGAATTTTCTTTGTGTGCAATCATCTAAAATCAAAGCAGGAATCACAGGGAGAAATGGTGCAGCTACTGCTTTGCAGGAAATTAAATTAGATCATAATTTCTCTTACTAATTTTAGGAAACCATGACTCTAGATGCCTTTCTGGATTATATTTATATGCAAATATTTTAATATAGATGATATAATGGAAGAGGAGTATTCATTACCCCACTAAAAAAAAAAAAAATTTACTACTGCTTCAGGAGACAATTTGTATATGGAGGGCAGCCAGAAGGAGAATGTCAGAAATGTTGATTTTATCCCTTGTAGGCAGGTATGCTGAGCTACTCCTGTCTTCACAGCACGGCACACACTCGAGAAGAAAAAGAAAAACATAACGCAATCACCTCCCAGCAGGGTTCCCTTGTTCTTGGCATAAGGATTAGTGAAGACAAGATGGGAAACGCAACATGCAAAGGAAGAGGATGGGCAGAAAAGCAGCACACTGTTCCTTCTGGTGCTGCACATGCCTGTGGAACATCCTCACTTACACCATGCAAGCACCAAATAATGTGTGGCATGGCTGGATGCTTGCAAACATCTGGGGCAGCCAGCAAATCTACACCTGTGTCCTCTCAGACATGGTCCCTGCTGAGAACACCGTGTATCAGACCATGTCCTCCCTCCCCACTGACCATCCAGGCAGGCAGTGACCCTGCAGGGATGTCCTCTCCAGGGCTTTATCCCTTGGGACACCCCACCTCCTGCAGCCAGGATCAGGTGAACACAGTGGTCCTGAGCTCCTGCCGGAGCCCTGATGGCAGGGGACCTTAGAGAGGGGCATCTGACCTGGGTTTGATTAGAGGAGGAGTTCCAAGTGGTGCTGGGCTGGCTCTGGGAGCGTGGGGAGGTCCCTGCCTTGGGAGGGTTCAGTCCTTCCTTGAAGTTGAAGAGCAAATAGAAATTGCTACAGGGGGAGCATCTGCCATACAAGCTTTGTGTTGGGGTTGCCTCTGAAAGTCAGAAGATGCAAGTTTAGGATTATGCCTTAAAGAAATCCACTCTTGGCCACAGCACCCGCTCTGTCCTCCTGCTGCTTCCTTGCAGACACGTTGCCTCACAGCCAGCGGCAGTGATCCAAGGCTAGATGTGATAAAGTGTGACCTTCCTTCCTATTCCTCGTCACTCTTCCTTTTTTTTCATTAAATCCCTCTGCCTCCCGCTTGCCCCTTAGAGTGAGACAATGACTCATTTGTTTATAAATTCGTTTACTTATGCTTTGCTTTCCCATTCTCTGCTTCTGTATATTTTATGTCTCTACAACTTCCACGACTAAAATGATCTTTAATTAAGATGCTTCTTCTAATCTGAACTCTTGACACCTTAACCTGCTTTTTTTTTCACCCTTCATTATTATAGTTAGTAGCTTCTAAGAAGAGACAGGGACCTGCTTTTAGTCACTATGCTAATATTTACATATTGGAAAAATGGCAGTGTTTAATTACTCTTAAGAAAAAAATAGTGAAAGCTCTTAAAATAAAAGACAGAGGATCTGTAGAGAAGGTTTTGTGTACCACTGTACACCTGTGATGGATGCACAGCCCTTAACCAAATTAGGTAGTTTGGTGCAGGCTCCAGAGGGGATAAAGGCCTGAGCCGCAGATGGGCCAAGAACTCCTCCAGGAAGCACACAAAGGAACAGGGTGACCCAGTGAGCATCGATGCATATGAGCTGGGAACACCAATCATGCAATTAACAGATGAATAGAGGGTGGTTTTTCCAAGACTCATTTGTCAAGGAACAAAGAAATGTGTGAGTACAAGGAGTTTCATGCATACTTTTCCCATTGTATGCAATCTGACTACAGGCCAACCACTTCATTCCATAAATATGACAGCCTAAGTGAGCCTTCTCCGAGCTCTCCCTGCCAGACAGGATGGCTTTGTGGTGGGGATCTGCCTGGAGCTGGGACACCTCTCAAGGCTGCTCCTTGAGGCAGAGTGACCTTCTACCAACAACAGATCTTGGGATGAAGCCAATTCAAGTTCCCTCTAAATTGCAACTGGACTGCAGGCCAGGTGAGTCTCCCCTTGAGCAGGGTTTGATGTTCCTGTCCTGAGACCGAGATCGTTCCTAGCCGAGGGCAGAGCGACCCCTTACTCACAACAGGTCCTCGGGGAGTGACTGACAGCAAGCTGAATTCACACCAGAGAAATCCAGGGAGCCAATTCCATTAGGCATAAACCTTGGAATGCTATAGCTGCACCTAAGCTCCATCAGGAGTTTAAAAAGCAAGGGATCCACTCTGAACCTTGTGACTCGACAGGAAGACCTCACCCTTTTGCATCTTCAGTTTCTGTTTAATAATAATTCTAGCTCGATTCTAACTTGGTTTTCCTGTCTACGTTGTTTCCATGTGGTAAATCATTAAGTGAACTTTGCCATCGAACTTTGTTAGTTGCACTTTCACAAATTCACGTTAAACCCGCTTTTTCTAATAATACCTTTGGTGGTAATTCTTTAAAGGATTTCAATCACTCATCCATGACAATACCATCCCAACTATTGTTCTCCATGAGGCTGTGCAGTGCAGACCTCTTGGCCCTGCTGTGTAGACTCCTTGCACTGTAATGACGTAGCAGCTCAATCACGAAAAAAAAATTGGAAAAAAAAAAAATCTGCTGAAGGTTTCTCATTACAATCTTTGGGGTCTTTTGATGGCTGCAGCACATTGCAGTTCATCTAACTGCATTCTCTCTGCCACTTGCTTATGTTTGCTTCTCCTTCGCAGGAAAAATAAAATATTTTCTCAGGCTGACAGACAAGGATTCATGTTCTGCTCTTTCAGTAATTTGGAAAATGAAAATATACTGCTCACAGCTTTTTGTTATTTTTAACAGAACTATATTTTATCCTTTCATGTCAGAAGCGAGACAGATTAATGGCTTCTGGAATTTATTTCCAATGCTGATTTTGTTTCCAAAGTTTTGAGAGCAACAAGACAGATCTGCAGTCCTTTCTCTGTTGGGAAAGGGAAGTGGCATCTGTTCCTGCTTTGTCCTCAGAGCTGCCAGTGAGGGTGTCTGGACCAATCATCCATTCTCTGCCAGTGCATGTAGTCAGCCAGAGGGCCCTTTTCTGCTGATGTAAATGAGAATTGGCCTGAAAGTGCTCTAACACGTGGGAAGGAGCCAATAACCCCTCAGCTTTCTGAAGGAGCAAGAGAGTTTTAAATCATCTTTACTTTGCATGTCCTTTAAAACTTGTTCTGAGCAAAGCTTAGCTGGACTTAAGGCCCTTGGCTGACTGCTCTGGCCAAACTCTGGTTTCAGTTTTGCTGGCCATCCACACATAGAGATACTCAGCAGGAATGCTCAGCTTGTGGCTTTCTGTCCTAAAGGGATTGCTGTGCTGAGCTTGACATGTGGCCATTCTTCCTTACCAGTGAGCTGCTACCTCTGCCCTGTCCTGCTGCCAGTGGGAAGATCCATGTCATGATTGCTCAGTTCTTCTGCCAACATTTTGATCAGATGTGGGTCTCTGGATGGCATTTTACAGGGCTTTCTGGAGACTGCCAGTCCAGAACTGTGATTTTCCAGATACAAAAGGCAATCATAAGCAAAAGACAGCCAGAGATATCAAGGGTATGTCCAGGCAGCTTTCCCAGTGCCCTCAGCCAGGAGAGACCAGAGGTGAGGCTGCACAGAGGGATGAGGGCAGGAGCAAAGGCTGATGCTGCCTGCATTGGAGATGTTTCCCTCTCATCTCCCTGCTCATTATGATTTGCCACAGAAACCAAATGAAATCACAGAGTGTTTGCTCCTGTGCAGTTTTCTGTGTGAACTGGAGCAGGAAGAATAGAATACCTGAGCTCCAGAATAAACAGTTTTCACTGAATTTCTGACACAACAGACCCCAAAGCCTTCCTCACTCCTACAGTAATTTCTGCATTTCCAAGGTTTGTAGCTGAGCTGGAGCATATTTTGTAATCCAGACTTGATTTAGGCTCTTCAGGTGATGGTGAATTCACAACCTCATGAACTATATTGTTCTAATCAACTCAGTGGTCAAAAATTTCTGCCCTATCCTTTACCTGAATTTATCTGTCTTCAGCATCCAGCTACAAAATCTCATTATGCTATTGTCAGTGAGATTAAGGTGTTCCCTCCACACAAGTACACAGGGCAGCATTAATCTGCCCAGGTTTAGACGTCTGCAGTGCACCCCTATATCTGCATCAGTCGTCAGTGATCCTCATATGGTCAAAGGAGAGAAATGAAGACTAGCATGATGTGAATCACCTCCCTTAAAATAGATGTCTGGCACACATCAGCAGTGCCTCTTTCTTTCAGACTGGATGGACAGCTCAATCAAAATTTAAGGCAAGTGCATCTTCACAGACTGGGAGTAGCCACCACTTAATCTACCAAAGTTATTTGGAGCAAGTTATCGTTTAACCTATGGGAGAAAAAACCCACTATGAGACACTGATAGAGATGCTGGCCATCAAGAGTACTTCCTAGGATGATTCAACCCTGTTCTTCACTCTGTATCTGCAAATGGTGGCTGATGGCTAGAAATTTCTTTCTTCTCACTGCCAAGAGTCAGTGCCATGTCCATTTGTCACTTTGGTCCCATATGAGCCTCCAGGTTTATGCATGTGCAAATTATGCCTGTTTCCAGCTCTCAGTCTTTCAGGGTCACCTGGAATTTATCTTGCTTCATCTCAAGTAGATTAAATAGAAGAAAAGTTGTTGATTTTTAAAACTGAGGAAACTAGTAGGCTAATGTTTCCTTTATTTTATCTGATCAGATTTAGAAACTGCTTCTGCCTCAGCCGTGGAGGAGAATAAAGTATTGGGGTTATATGCAAAGCGAGTTCAAAGTCTGGTTTATCACTGTATGGAGAAATGGGTTAAAATCAATAAGATTCAACTTTAATTGATTTCCTATAGGGAAGAGTCTGCTCTATAATATCTGAAAGCCATTAGTCAATGTGCCTTTGAAGTATTAAATTTATTATGAAAACCCTGAAGATATTCTATTTTAAATACATGGAAGCTTATGTGCTTACTGGATTATAGGCATGTATTAAATATAACACTCTCTAATGGAGCACAGTTTTCACACTATCATTATTCTGAATCTCATCTTGCTCCTGCAAATTCACAGAAAAGGCACCTATGAAATGCCTATCTGGCATTATGCCCACTTAATTATCATCTCAGGTATTATCATAATGGGCACATGGGGATCTGCTTTGAGAGTACAAGGCCTATAAAATAGCATCTCGTTATGCTTTGATGTTTAGGACCTTCCTTCATATGCCCCAGGTGTCTGGAAGAGGGTCCTGAGCTTGGGGTGGTATTAGCGGGTGGTTTTGCACTTGTCTGTGTGTGTTTATATTTAGTGTGCCTCACACAACCAACCTTTTGGTAGCTCCTTTTCTTGGAGATGCAGCTGCTTTCTGAGGAGAAAAATTGAGCCACCATGCCCAGACCTTTACAGGTCCAGCAGTGCTTGGGCTTTGTCATACCCTGCCTCACACTGAAGCTGCTAGAAAAACACAAGCCAGGCCAAAGTGTGACTCAGTGAATGTCCCTCACCTGTGCTCAGATATTACCTTATTTCTTTATGTCTTCAGTCAGGGTTTCTCCTGAAAGCAGAGAAGAAACATTTGTAGTAAATAAAAACACTGTGCTTCAAAAACTCCTATGGGGTAAATTTACAAATATTTCTTCTACTGATGATGAAACGTGTCCAGGTCCATTAACAGAGAAAACAATTTATTCCCAAGAAATAAAACTACTGAATGGTGACATATTAATTTAGATCACATGCTTTATGTCAAATAGATTGCTTTTCTGTTTATGAACTAGGAACAATGGGCTTTCCTATTTATCCTTTTAAAACATCTTTAACAATGTTATGAATTGTTCAAGATGTAGCTTTGACAGTCCTAATTCATTGGAGAGCTAGTTATTAATTCCTCTTCTTGCCTTAAAATCTTTAATAAATCAGAGATTTGTCTCCTGTCTTATTTATTTTTGGGCTGGGGAATGACATTATAGGGAATGTTCATGGCAAGACAAGAGTCTCGATGTAGAATGAGCAGGGCACACTCAGGCACACAAACAGGGAATTAATTTACTTTCTTTCAAATTTACTTGCCATTTTTGCCCTATGATCATTTGAGCTGGAAGAATTTACATCAAAGTGTTAGAAATAGGAAGCTGATGCTATTCCCACACCTGGAAAAGCAATGGAGCTGGATTAACACCATAAAGCTGCAGAGGGGCATTTCGAGAAGATGAGGCTAAAACCTTTGTTTCCCAGGGCCAGATATGGAAAAATACATCCCAGTGAGGGGGTGCACCATTTCACTGGTGTCTCAGAGAACCAAGCTGCTTGATATGGAAAAAATGTTCACAGCTATTTCTCCCATCCCCAAGGACTCTTCAGACTGGTTTTGTTCATGTACCTCATATTTATTCTCGGTGAACAGAGAGCAGAAATAGCTGTTCTTCAGGAGTAAAACCTGTCCCCAAGAGAGCTCAAAAACCTTGCACGCTTCTGTAGAAACCACTTCATCCATTCCTGAGCTCTCAAGTTCAGTGTAAGGAGAGTACTGGTCCCGGGGGAAGAGCAGGGGAGGGATGAGAAGGAATTTCACCCAAACAGGATGGGTTTGCTGTTCATTACTCACTCTCATTTCAGGCACTGCAGTTGTCCTACCAGGACTGAAGCAGCCGCACCCCTGAGAAGTGTCTGTAGCAACCACTTCCTGATGAAAAGTGCTTAAAAATTATAAAAGTAAAACTGTGAACAAGTTCTAAAGGCAAGCAGAAGATAATTTGACTGAAACAAGAGATACTTTTAATGATACACTGTTTGCCTGAAAGAAATTTCTCTAGTGGTTAAATAAAATCTTTTTAATAGTGAGCAGAAGGTAAGGCAATTCCCTACAGCCTAAATAATTTTACATACGGATGCAGGCAGTGGTTGGCTGGGGCAAACAACTAATATTCATTTCCTCTTCAATTCCTTAGGAAAGAGTAACATCTTAAGACTTTTGAAACAAGTTGTATGAACTTAACAGGCTTCATCCCATTATGTAGGGTGATTTGAAAAGTGGTTTGACTAAGCAAATGTTTCTCCTTCTTTACAAACTGAACCAGAGTATTTTCAGTAACTATTTGGATTATGCAAAGGATTCCTAAATATTATTGGAGGTTTCTGACCTTACTGTTTGTGAAGGCTTTGATGGGAATGGAAAAATCTGGGAATGACAAAACCTTGGTGCTTGTAATGGAAGCAGAGGAATAGAGATAAGAGGGGCGTGATGTGGCAGGGAACTGAATGTCTCTTTCATGAGAAAAATCATCTTTCTCCTGCTTGCATGTCATGGCAAGAGGGCATATATAAATATAAGGCAAGAAAATAATGTATTGATTTTGCTGTTAGATGTTATAATACATTCTTTGTTGTTCCAGGAAAGGTTAATCGTGTTGCCCAAAAGAGAAACATGCAATTATGTTCTGAACTATTCCTGAAGGTAATGAAAGTACATTTAAAAGGTATTGCCCTAAGCTACAATAGAGTAGGAGAGGCTAATGCTTAACTTAGCATACAACATGATGAGAAACAAACTTCAGTGCTTATTTGGAGAGCCAGACTTTCCCAAATGGGGTTTCAAAAAAAAGTTTATTTGTTAATGTGCCAAAGGCATCACCAACCCCCTCACTTGTCACCTACCTCTAGTTTCCAGAATACCAATAAGTTTCCTTCATTTCTCCCCTTCCTCAGAGTGGCAGTAGCCGTTAAAGTGGACTGAAGCAGAGACTTTGAAGTAAACAAGAGGAATTTTGCAGTTCACGTTGCGGTGATGTGTCACTGCTCTCATGTCCCTCTGTGCACTCCATTACTCTTGGATGCATCCCATGTTTGACTGGTGCCACTACTCTGTGGTCACCCTCTGGACCAGGCATCGAGTCAAATGAATCCCCTGTTTGTACCTGATGGAGAGGAACAGGCACTTGCAGAAGGTAGTTTACCTCTGCTCAGATGCCTGGTTTAGGATGGGATGTTTGACCCCCTAGCAAAACCTCCTCTTGTCTACAGTCTCAAGAGTTTAGAACAAGTAGCTCATTTTCAGACAGCCAAATGTAGATGGCTTATCTTGAGGTTAAAATACCTAAATGAAGGTGTTTGCATAGGAACTACCTGCCTGAACTGCTATTCCAGTCAGGGCAAGTGGGTCAATGCCATCAACAGAGCCAAGGGAGATGAGCATGCCCTGTGTCTACTACAGCTGTGTCAAATCCTTCTCCAGGCTTCTCTGACCATAAAGATAAGGGTTGCAAGGAAAAACCGATCAATTCATGCATTTTAAACCAAAATTAAGATTTAGTTAAGCAATTAGGTTGTTGAAAATCCAATTAATCAGCAATCCATGAACCATATATTCAGGGTTAATATTAGCAATACAACAAAAAAAACATGCTTACACATAGGAGACGCTTATACAAGGTTAATGTAACACTGTGGACTTCTAAATACTCCTCTATAATCAATCCCCCAAATCCCAGTTTTGCAGCCACACCCTCACTGAGTTGCATGCAGCCCCAGGCCAGGTGGGACACAAACAGAACCCCTGGAAATGTGTGTTCCCCTGCTTCACACCTCTTCCCATGGAGGTGTAGGTGCACCAGCTTCACGTGTGCCTGCGCTGCAGCCTGCAATCCCCTAACACACACACCCCATGATGAGAAAGCCGCCGCAAGCTCCCCTGAGGCCTCTGAGGTGTTTAGAAGCAGTTCACATGCTGTGAGCTACCTGAGACATATTGGGAAGGACAGTGGATAGGACATGGGGCCTGTGTGACATTCACACCATGCTGGGACAGCAGCTGGAGGTCAGATAGGATAACCCAAAACAACTCGGGTAACACTGGACACCTGCATCTGGGCAGCCAAAGCCAGCCTACATGTTCTGTTCTCTTCACACATGCATCAGTGGCTGTGCTCACAGGGTTTATGATCAGTCCTGGAGGGTGAATCCCATGATCCCATGAAAACATTCAGATTTTGTGTCTTGCTGCTTGTATCTACAGGCTTTCTGATTTTGAAATGTCTAGCAGCTTTAGCTAGAGTTCCTCCCTCAGTGGAATAAAAAGGTAGCTCTGTAGGCTCCATGCTCCAGTCCCTCCATCACCTTTGCCATTAAGCATAATTTTCCCAAGAGCCAGTGAGGGAGTGATGGAGAAACAGGAGATACATCCAAGAGTGCAGGATGCTTCTGAGTGCTGAGGCATGCCCTTTTTTGAGAAAATGTCAGTATGAGAATTGATTTCTATTTCAAGGAGATCAAAGCTGGCCAGCAAATAACCATTTCCAGGAATTACTGGCTGACCCCTGCAGTGTAATGCACAGGGAAGACATTTTCAGTGCCAAGCCTGCTGTTTCATTCAGTGTTTTGGGAATGATTAGCTAGGCAGGGTCAGACCATGGGACCAGTGCAGTCGGTCTTGCACCACCTGCCTCTCTCTCTTGGGGTCCCCATGTGAGGGAAAGCAGCCACGTTGTGTGTTCTTCACATCTGGAGAAAAACCCCTCCGGCCTCCACCCCTTTGGCTGTCATTGTTCCCCTGCCTCATAACCACCCATTTCTCCTGTGTCTTTTCATCTGTACTTCTTCAGGAGCATTTACTGAATTACCTGGAGATTAGTGGCTGCCACTCAGTGGGAACATGCTCCTTGCAGCTCCACACAGCTGTGGCTGGCACAGGAACACCGCTGGTTTCTCTGGAGTAGGAGGGAGGAGGGAAGACTCACGCTTAAACAGATATTACCCCAAACTGGGAATTTGACACTGAACGCTGTGTAATGGCTAAAGGAACCTCTTTTTCCTATTCCTTTATACCCTGGTTTTGTTTCTATAATGATCCTAGTCAAAATTACCATTTAAATCTTTTTCAACTAAAAGAAAAGACTTTTTAATGACATGGAAGTTTTGATGGAACTGTTTCCATTGTCATTCCTTCTAAAAAAAGAGCTTAAGCAAACTTTTTAAATTTGTGAAAAGAAATTTAAATATATGACAAAAACCAACATTTTCAATGACATTTTTCTTTCTTGTAATGTAAAAAAGATTTTATATATATATATAGATATATGTATATACATATTTATATCTTCCCAAAGCTGCTCTCACAAAGAAATGCAGAAGAAGCTTTCAGAAACCTTACAGCTGAATTTTCTTTTTCAAAGATGGAATGGGGAGAGATAATGCTGATCCTTCTCTCTCAGGACCCCCCACCAGGAGAGGAAGGATGGCTGAAAAATTCACTGCATTAATCTATGAGCTCCCTGTGGAACGTGTCCTGTCACACAGGGCTGGGGTTTTGCAGAAATTCAGGTATTCTGGCATGCACTGGTAGTGAATGGAAGAGGTAAATTAAGAAGAGCTATTTTAAGACAACCAAAATCCACAAGGCAGGTCAATGGCTGGGAGGGTGCAGTGCCTAGCAGTGGTGCTCACAGCATCTGCAAATTTTCTGCTGGTGGCATTGCAGCAAAAACAAGGCTTCATCAAGAATTAGCCTGTCTGTCACTTCTTTCAGCTCCTGAACATCCCTGTCTCCATCCTTCTTCCTCCCCTCCTGCTCCCCCATCTCTTCTCTGGACCACCTCTCACATACAGACTTGCCTTTCAAGGTGCAGAACTCAGACTCTTGGCTGATAATCACAACTCAAGAATTGCAGTGTCCTGTTCTGTGTTCTTTGCAAATTTCTTTCTGGATTAGGTACTTTAATGCTGCTGTAAATTGTGATTTCCCTGGCCCTTCACTTTGAGATAGATCTTTCTCCACCACCACTGGCTCCATCTTCTCCACTACTTTAAACCTTTCCCTTCTCTTCTGGTAAGGCTCCGGGGTTTTTTCTTGGTTTGATCTGACCCTTTTTTAACTGATCAGTCTTCTTTGCTTCCACATTATACCTTCACCTGAGTGCTTTTGGGGGTTTTTTGAAACTGCCGCTTCCCATTAAAAGGAATTGTGTGTTGCTATCTGCACATCTATCATCTCCTCCTCCTCCAAATGCCATGCCCTCTGACTGCCCACAGACGTTACAGGCTCACTAAGCCCAAGAGCAACCACCAAATCCTGTTATCTGGCTTCCCATTAAGAGCTCAGAGTGTTCCATTTCACCGGTTTAAATCACTACTTTAGTGGTCTGTGTTTTGTCTCCAGTAGCATGTCTACATACTGCAATCAAGATCCCTCTCATATTTCTTTCTGATAATCCAGAGGGATCCATCTCTCTAGAACTTGGTGACACAGGCATTTTCAGGAGCTGTCCCATGATTTCATACATGTTTTCTACAGTTCACTCAAATTCTGAGAAGCTGTAACACCAAAAATTGCATGCATGTTCCAGCAATGCGCTTTGCACTGGATTTCAGTGAACTGCATGGAGAACAAATCACTTCTCTGCTCCTTCTCACCACTCTCCTGGTTTTACACTAAAGATTGGGTTAGAAAATTTACAACCATGACATCTTTTGGAGTACAGGATGTGATACACTTGAGCAGCCTCTTCTTCATGAATCTGACAACCTTGTCAGAATTAGTGCTTTGCAGCATATAGTTTTGGCATGTTCCATATAAGTTTAATCTGCTTTCTGTGTTTTCAGATTTTGCACCTTTCTGTGATAAAACTCAATTTGTTAGAGTAACCCCAGAACAACATGCAAACAAGATTGCTTTGATGACTGACTGATACTTTAATTTATTCCATTAACACTTTTGCATGATATAAATATTCCTTGGCAGCTTTGTGATATTTTAATTATTCATTTGATAATTTAATTGATTAGTTGTCTGGATACTGCTAAGCCTAGAACAGAAGAAAATTTGTGAAGCGTGTGAGACATGGGTGCATCTTCCAGCTCCTCCTCATAACAGAGCAACATTGCTTATGGTACATTTATGTCTATTCTGGGCCCCAATTACCCATCTTCAAACCTCCTTCTGGAAACTGGCCTACCTCAGTTCTTGCTCTTCTCTTCTTCCTGGCAGCCCTTCTTTAAAAACTCTTCATAATGTTCTTAGGGATGGATTTGTCTCTGGTGCCTTTATATACATTTATAATTTTTCTGCACCTCATTAACTTCTCATTTATATTGATTGCTAGCTACCCTCCTTTCTTTCCCTCCATTTATTATATATTGCTATTTTATTTCCAGTTGCTGCCTTCCCTCCCTGCTGAACTAGGGTGGCCTTTTGCCAAAGTTCTCAGCTTGACATCAGTCAGGCTGCTGAGATGTTGAGACTATTAGCCGCCATCCTGACCAATACTGTCTCCTTATTTCTTGCTTTCTCCCTTTCTTCCTAGTCAGTCTGTCTGTCTCCAGCTACTGTCTCTTATTTAGACGAAAAGCTTTTTAGTCAGAGATTTCTGTCTTTGCACAGCATCTGCCAGGGCTTGATCCACTGCAAGAACTCAACGACCCGAGGCTTTAAGTGGATGTTCATGGGAGGAAAAGCGGTAACTGCTCCAGAAGGTACCACCCTCCAGCTGCAACACACCAAGTGACCATGCTGAGATCATTTCAGCCTGAGGAAAGCAGAGCAGCTGAAAGCCCTGCTAAGGTGCTTTCAGTAGCCCTGCTTCTGTTTGTAGTGAAGTCAGGCTTCTCGCCTGCTCAGCTGACTTGCCTCACTCAAGAAGCGTGGTGAAGAACATCTTTATGGGCAATGAATTCACAAAACATCTTCAAACATTGTGTGAGCAAATGATTAGCTGTACATAGTATTACAGAATCACGGAATAAGTTGAGTTGGAAGAGACTCAGAAGGATCATCGAGTCCAACTCCTGGCCCTGCACAGAACCATCCCAAAAGTCACACCACATGCCCCAAGAGTATTGTCCAAATGCTTCTATTGCTCCAACAAGGAATAAAGAACTGAACATGGGGACAGGACACTGCTCCCTTTGGCCCTGGCTTTCTTTGATTGCTTTTCCCATGAAGGAAGTGGGAGAAAAGAGGATAAAAACACCTTCACACTCTGGTTAGCATTAGAAGCCACCCTGGTGATGTGAATACCTGTTTTCCTTTCTCTAAATAACACACTGCTGCATGTCGTGACCAGTGACTTTGACTAATGTAATTATTAAAGACTCAAAAGTTCTACTTGTGTTTGTCAAAACAGATCAAAGTTATGCTTTTATTAGTCTCCATGCAAGCAGTGTGGCTCTGATAATACATTGGTTACCACTTATTATTCAATTGGTGTGAAGGGAATGAAAGAAGAAAAAGAGGGCTCGTGTGTGTAATGCTATTTTTCAATTAGTTTCCTTGTTGGTTTGAGAATTAAATTGGATAAGTAAAAGATGGTGGATAGGACCCATCTGCCAGGAAATTGCTTGCATGTGGCCTTCTGCTGCTCTCCTGCATTTGATCAGTGGTAGGGTGTGTGGGTTGATTAATTCATTCAAGTCCCTCTGGGATACACAGCCTACCCAAGAACATACATCCCAATAAATAAAAACTCAGTCACATCATCACAGAATGGCTGGGGATGGAAGAGACCTCTGAAGGTCATCTAGTCCAATCTCCCTGCTCCACCAGGGTCCCCTAGAGTGACTTGCACAGGATCGTGTCCAGGCAGGTTGGAATATGTCCAAAGAAGGAGACTCCACAACCTCTCCGGGCAGCCTGTTCTAGTGCTCTGTCATCCTCAAAGTAAAGAAGTTTTTCCTTGTCCGTGAAAAGCACTTCAGGCAAATATTGAGTAAAGCCACACTTGTGTGGACTGAGGAAGAGAGGAAACTTCCCCTCTCCCTCTGCTCCCCATACCAGCATGGCAAGGATCCCACCTGACAGAAAACCCACTCGTGCTCAGGAGGAGCCCATCCCACACATTGCAAACTCAGTGTGATTATCTACATGCCACACAGAAAACAGACCAAATTCTTGGCAGTTTTAAGCTCAGTAATGACAGGGCACTGTCACCCAGACCCAGCCCATCAGCTTGTCTGTGTGACCCATGTCCCTCCTTTCTTCAGGGTCCTGCAGGGTCAACGCTGCTTGGAGGACACCTGCTGAATTAAAGCAAATCCCAGCACTCCCTCAGGCCATATCAGAGGCACAGCTTAGATGGGTAAATTAGATCTTTTATTCTTTTTATGTTGGTTGCAATTTTCAAAAACTTGTACCCTTCCCCTTCCAGACCTTATCTGCAACATCTCCTGTACCTCTCCTCTGGTTCACTCCCAGTCTCACCTCCCAAAGTCCTTTCCAGTTCATGCAGACCTCTCCATGTCCAGTAGAAGTGGATAATCAGGGGATCCCATCACCAGTCCACAGACTTTGTAGGGAGTCAGACATTTTGGGATTGCAGAAAAGTGGATGGAGGTGAGTTTCAAGATGCCACCAAGTTGTCAGACGCAGGTAGAATGCAAGCAGTGGCGATTGATGCACTGGGAATTGTGCAACTATTGTGAACTCATGTGCTTCAGCCATCAGACAAAAATATTAGCAGGTATTCAAATGCTCTGTGATGTTCCTCTATTCTCCAATATGTTATCATGGCACAGCATCCACTCACAAGGAGACCAAGGTCAGACTTCTAAATCCTCCAAGTGAGCAGCTAGAGGACTGAATATATCACAGTATTTACTCTCTAGAGTGCAGAGAATAAATATCTCCACTTGCCAAAGAACTGCTCTAAATAATCTTTCTCATTTTGTGGCTGTTTGGGTAGCACATCACAGCTTGCTTCTCTAGACTCATCATTGCTTTCACAGCCCTGATGAGGCTTATGATTGCTTTAATACTCCAGATCCTTGGGTAAGCCCAGTGGTACTATCTGAGGCTTTCATTAGGGATGATACAGCTAAAAATAGCAGGCATGCTCAGAACCCGTGGTGATCAACTGTATCCCTTCTACACTGAATAATACTCTTCTTTCTCTCAAAACATGCTTTAAATGTGGAGGTTTTTTACAGCATTTTACTCTAATGGAAAATTCACAGCTTTTATCTTTACTTTTGTCATGCTTAAACTTAGGGCAGCAACAGAAGGACTGAGCAGCAGCAAGAGCTGAGCTAAGAACATCATCCTCTGCAAAGAAAAATCAGGGATTAAGTTGCTTCTAGGGAGAACTATTTACAACTCAGTCTTCAAATAAAAAAGACAAGGAATAGTATCCCTTAGCAACCCTGACAAAATCCTTGCTTTATAGCAAGAAATAAATTGTTTTATTATATAAAATCATGTTCAGTCCTCAAATGAGAGATAATTCAAAGCTCGTATGGTCCAGAATGGTGTATTTGAGCCCTCCTTATAGCACTGTGGTTCAATTAAGCCATCTTTGCAGAATTAGCTTTCTCAAAACTTGTAAAATGTCAATCTGTGTCATTGACGAAGGAGCAAAATTCACCCAAGGTGACAGCAGTCCCCTGCAGCATCCCTGCTCCTGGGCCCTTCCCTCCCCATTCCCCACCCCAGGTGCTTGCAGGAGTTACCCTTCTTCCCAAAGCAGCTCACCTTTCAGCATAGGGAAACTGAAAATGCAAGCATGGAAAATAATCAAGTTCCTGATCCTTTCTCCTGCAAACTCATTTCTGCTCCTGGGATGTTCTAACCTGACATAAGTAACAGTAGAAGGAAAGGGCATGAATAGAAAATTACTATCCTTATACATTTGTTTTGGCTTTCTCTAACATCCAGGTGGGTGTTTCAAAAGTAGGTAATTGGCACTTCAAAAGGTAGAATGGGAGTCAGTGGAATAGCCCTGGAAATGTATTTTGGTTGTGATCCTTGTGAAATTGCTTTCCAGCAGCACCTGCAAGACAACTTGGACGGATAGAATGAAACAAATTAATTGGACTTAATTTTAATATTTAATAGGAAATCCTCATGAGTGGAATCCCAGAGAAAAATGTCAGAGTTTAATTGCTTTCTGCATTTTTGCACACACAGCCCTACACAGGAACAGCTGACACAGATTTCCTTTGCAATTTCAGGGCTTCTGTGTTCTTTCTGTTTCTGGAAACCTAAGCTGGTGGCCTGTGGACATCCAAACCCTTCAGCACAGCAAGATCTCACACCAGCATTGCAGGAAGATGAAGTAATGCCCTGGTACCTTCTGGACATCCAAGCGCAGGGCTTTGTAGGGCTAAGCCAGAAGTTTATTTTATGGGCACAACTAAACCCAGAGGTTTAATGGTTTCTTCATGCATGTGGCAGTTACCATGACATTTATCCTTAACAAAGTATAGATTTAGGTAAAAGAAAATAAGTTGAAAAAATAAAATCCAAAGTAGACAGCATTTTTGTACATTTTCTAAAACCAGAAATGAAGAGAGTTCGAACAGCTCCGCTCACTGCTCTTGCCCCGCTCACATCCAGCACAGAAGCTGCCGGACCACAGAGCTCTACATAGCCCTGATGTGTCTGGAGACACTGATTGTCACATTAACTCCATCCTCAATTAACATACAAAACCATCACGGGTAACAGAAGACTTTCTGTACCAACGACCCGGCAGTTTTATGAGCGTTCAGCAGGCAGCAGCCCCACGTGGATAATGCAGGACTGTTTGGTTCCAGCCCTGGCTTATACTGTTCCCCAAATGCCTGTTTATTACAGGATGTGAGAATGATGGGACATACAGACATCTGTGTTAACCTCACTGTGTTCCCTGTCTGAGTCCTGCCCTAATTAAATTTGGGAGCCTGCTAATTTCTCCACGGACCAGTTTGCAGCACAGACAGCGAGTTCTCTGCTGAGATAATGAAACTGTTATAATCTGTAGGACATGTTTTCCTGGGCAGTAGAGATTATACTTGGGGTTAAAAAAAGAGCTGGAAAAGCTTGAGTTTTTACCATTTTTCTAAGATGGTAACCAGTATTTTTTCAGCTCCCTGGGAATTCCCACCATGCCATTGACAACGTGGGGAATCATATTGCTCTGCCATAACTACTAAGCTCAAACATGTTGAAGTTTGCTGTAATTTTCAACACGCTGTACTGCAGAGCACTTTAGAAATCAACTTGATATATTTGTTATCAGTAGTTGGTGCTTTTGTTTTTCTCAGTGAGAAGAAGGAGAAGCCAGCAATCCTGCTGTGCTGAGCCGGGGCTGGAAAATAACACGGCTCAGCCTCCATCCTCCCACCCGGCCTGCAGAGAGGGCTAATGCTGCTCTCAGCATTTGTCTGACGTTCACTGGGAGGTGCTGAGGGATTATTATCTTTATTTATTGAGGCCCCATCATGACTTGGATCATTCCTTAACAAGGTCACCATAATCACATTGCAATCAGGCTGCCCTTTCCCTTCCCAGTCCTGTAATTAGTGTTTGCCCTTGTAACTGGAACATTAACCACATGACCTATTATTAACCTCTCTCCACCTACTATGATCTCTTTGGTGTTCCTTTTTAATGCAGATACTGTTGAAACAGGGGCTGTTTTAATTATATTGTATTAGCATGGGAGAGATTCTCAAACATGTGGGGAATATGCTGATTATAGATTTAATGATAACTGCAAGTACCAGAAAGTGTAACTGCTGTATAATTAGAGAGATACTCCAGTGCAACAGCACGCAGCTCTCACTTGGTACTCACTGCAGATCCACACGGCTCCACAGGACAGATTGGTGTAGGTACATTCTCTGTCCCATGGAGTCGCCCTCCAGGCAGCCCAGTCCTGATGCTGACAGTCAAATACCAGAGTTGAGACCCCCATATCTTCATCCTGTGTTGTTTTCAGCTCTCAGTGGGTGGGTGTTCACCCCTCTGTTGAAAGGCCTTCACACACTGCCCCAGTACTTATTCTGCATCTCCACCAAGGCCAGAGAACACTTGGTTTGGTCAAGGGCAAGATGAAAAAGTAACAAAATGTAAGAGGAAGGATACTGATGTCTCCAACTACATTATAGATATGACAACTATTACAGTTATTACAACTTTTTAATGGCTCTGAACCAAGCTACCCACTCACAGCCTCCTGAGATTTATCCCATGAACCTAATTGAACAAATCCCAAATAACCATTGCAAACAGAGCACTAGTGACCTATGGACTGCATCATTACTTTGGGACTGAGGGTTCTGAGCCAGCAGGTCTCTCATATAGCTGTGAGCAGTCCCTTGGATTTGGGGTTAAAAGGGCTTAAAAGAGAAGCAACTGTATAAATGGTTTTGAGGTTAGTGCACCTCAAAAAAAATCTGACATTTACTCACAGTTAAAACATGCAAAGTGAGTAGTATAAATGCTATTCTGAATTATTCATCCAGTTTGAAGTGTTCACTGGGAATATGCTCTCACACCATTCTGTGAGCTCATAAAATGCCATTTACCCTCTCCAGTGCCAAGGTCATGCCCTGTGTGTATGTCTATCTCTCCTGGTACCCTGTTCATCAGATCTTCTCCTGCCAGGTCATCAGGTAAGAACAGAGCTTCTCCTCAGAAACAACCTGTTCTCCTATTTTACTGAAAAGGTTAGAGAAGCAGTCTGTGGATATGGAGGGCATACAGATGGACACAGAGTTCCCACTAGCTGCTGGGGAGTGGAGAATTTAGCTGGGAGCAGCACTTAATAGTTGGCTGCATTGTACAAAACATTTTCTCCTCATGGAAACATTTCCTCATCAGCAATCTGATGCTGTTATTTCTCCCCTTCATCCATGGTGCCATAATTAAAAGTGTACATGGAACATTAGATGTCTAGTCCACAACTGTGTCCAAACTGGCTGAATGAAAACTACTCCTGGCTGGTGAGGATGCCCTGACTGCATCTGTTCTTGCTCCCACCTGGGTCCCACCTGCAGAGAACCTGCAAACTGTGAGAAACATGGGATCCAACACACCTGACTGACACTTCACTTGCAAGTCCTGCAAGTGAAGAAGGGTGTACTATTTCAGCAGGTAAAATGTAACCAGACACAGCAGAACTATTGGAGGTCCTCACTGTGCCTCTAATTCAGCAGCAGATGAAGTGACTTGTGTACATGTCAGGTCCCAATCACCGGGTTTGTGTTTGCCCTGTGTCTATCTGCTGATCCACCCTAAGCTGGTCCAGAACTCGATTCAAATCCTACCCATCTCAGAGTTTTTCCTTTTGGACTGGGGCCCGTGAGCACAGATGTTCAGGCTCATCCTCTGTGAACTCCCTGTGAGCTGCAGAGGATCCGACAGCAAAGCCTCCATCGACACCCAAGGGCTCCCAGTGCTGCTGGTGGTCTTGGACTTCGATATGCAGGATAAATTGTGCGAGCAGCTGCAGCACGCACACCAATGGAGACTGAATTTGGGGATGTGCTGCCCCAAAAAGGCAAAATAAAATGAGACAGTGACCAGCTCAGTGGGATGCCATCCTTTCACTTGTGTTAGCACAAAGATATAACAAGTTTAAGCAGTATTTTAATCTAACAGCTTTCATAACAAGTAAAAACCCCTAAATGACTTCGCATTTATTGATAAAATTATCTCTATAAACTGATCTCATAAATCCAACACTCTAAAAAATGCTTACAACACTTTATGTTTTATCTCTATTACGATTTGCTGTAATCACAACAGAAAAAAATTTAAAGCTGTCTAAAATTCACAAACAGGTGGACAGGAGGATTTTTATGATTTATAGTGTAATCTCTTTTCCTCAGCTTTTTGGGATATCAAAAGTGATAATTTAATCACACATCTATCTATGCCAGGAAATAAAGGAAAGACATATGTGAGATGAAGGGGGAATTAAATCCAAGCAGCAATTCTGTGTGGTCTGGCGATTGGAATAAAATCATCCATGTTTGCAGCTAATTCAAATTCTCTTTCCATAGGATGCTTCTTAAAATATTTCATTTTCTACTTAATTTGGCTGCAGTGAGTCTGAACAGTACTAACTGATTCTCATTTTTCATCTGCACACAAATATTTGAATGCTGTCCTTTTTGGATCTACAAGGCCAAGGAAAGACCTTCCAGAGTGACCTGACAGTATTGCTGAGATCTCTTTGCTGTTAGAGTTTTGCTCTCAGGTGAAGTTCTGGTGGTGCCTTCCCAAATGTCCTGGAGGAAAAGTCAGAAGAAGCATTCTGAATTTCCATGTCAAGAAAAATGGTGAAGTCAGGTGTTTTCCATGTCCAAAATCATGTGCATAATGACTTTCCCCTCTGTTGTTGAAGGAATAAAGTATCTGAGATTTACAAGTCAACACTGGCATGATTTACCTAGGAATGTTGGTGTACCCCTCCAATTTCTCAAGCTTGGATGAGAAACCATAAGAGACCCAGCCAGATATTTAATGGGCACAAAGCTGAGGATAGAAATACCTGCCTGGGGGCTGAAATAAGTAGAGTCATTAACATTCAGAATCCATTTGACAGGGGGAAGCCACAATAAACACAGGAAACTATTGGGGTAAATGCCTTGTGAAGGGTAAAAACCGATTTCACAGGATGTTTCTTAGGGTTTCTCTTAATCCTCTCTAAGGGGCACGACCTTCCAACGTGGGTCTGACCCACAACTACTTCCCTATCATCTGTGGCTGTATATTTTTCCATGCTGCACACATCTAGCAGGACAAATAGATGACACCTGGTATACATGGGCAAAGTCTTCTGTTTTGCAGTAGGATGACAGCAAGTACTGGAGTTCCACTGGTAGGAGAACATGGTGGTTTTTTTGTAGGCTTATGGCTGAGACTGCAGGCAATTAGAAAATTTCCTGAAGTCCTAAGGGAATGTGTTTTGTTAGTGTGGAAGGCTGCACTGGGCTGTAACTTTCCTCATCCCTGTCACAACGCAAAGAGAAAGGGAGTGGAGTAGGGGTATTTACACCAGGCTCCTCATGAAATACTGAAGGAAGGATGTTTTTAAGCCATTGGTCTGTGCTGATAGGCAGATAGCCATAGCCCTTGGTCTCCTCAGTCATCCCTGGTTTACAATGATAAAATTTTCTTCAAGCCCATCTCTGCATAGTTCCTACACTGCCTTCTACCTTCGATGGTTCCACTGTTGCCCCTTGGCAGCCACTTGCCCTGGCTCCTGCTGAGCATTGAGGCAAATGCTCATTCTTGCCCCTTGCTCATCTCCACCACTGGGATTCCCTGCGGCTTCACAGCATCGAACCTCCCTCCCTCTGCCACTGATAACAGCCATGAGCTGTGCTCTCTTTTCAACACCAAGAAGATTCCACTTGCACTGCTCTTGGAGGATCAGACACACCGAGTGTGTTACTGCTGCCTGCCATGCTCTGAGGTCATTTTTCTAAACTTGTTCTGATTATTCACAAGCCACGTGCTCACATCTTTTGCATGCAGTGGTTTATTTCTTCTGCTTAATGGAAGCTGATGCTTTACATGGAGAAGGGCCCTTTTTTTTTTGTGAATCATGCAGTGTTCAAGACACAATTTGCCTGTGAGAAATCCTGGAGTTAATGTGACCTGACAACAGAAAGTTTGGTTCTTCATGCCTAGCTCCCAAAAATTTGCAAACATGAAAGCTACAATTTATGACTAGTGTTGGTGCAATCCAGCTTTTGAGGAAAAAAAATCAATTTGTTGATTTACACAGAAAGCTCTAATTTATGTATTATCAAAGTAAGATGTTCTGGTGCTGGAAAAAGTTTGGTACTGCACAGAGAGAGCACTTTCCAGACCTATGGCACTATTTCAGTGACAAAGACGGGAGTGACATGAGCAGGCTGTAATTTCCCCACAGAACTTGTGTGGGAGTTCAGCTGCGTGCATGCGTCTGTGTGTGTGAAAAAGAGAAAGGGACAGGCAGAGAGAGGAAGAAACTTGCTGTATTATGCATTAATTTGAATGTATGTAGGCAGAGTACAAACCAGAATTTTCTCTCTTGGGGGCTCTGAATTAGGTCCTAATTTCATGTCAAGGTGCTTATGCACTAGTGGTTCAAATTAATTTCCAGTTAGCACAATTGCCCTGTGCTTTAATTGTGGTCATACTAAAAACATAGTATCCACTTGCATGGTTTAGTCCACTTGTGGCTCTGAATGGCTCTGGATAGGAGAAGCTTGTACTATAATTGTTCACCCCAAATTTGATCCAAGTCCTTTTTTTCTGACTCCTTCTTTTCACTGCTACCAGAAAACTTGCAGCCCATGCAAGCGAACAGACAAGCAAAACCCCAAACAACCTTCCACCCCTCAATAGATTAGATGTATTTGGTTTAGCTCTCACCAGGCAAGAAGAGGAATCTTATGAGGGCATCAGCTCCCTCAACCCATCAAGCCTGGCTCTTTCCCCATGGACAACAGGGAGGCTTAGACTCAGTCACCACCTTCTCTTGATAACGGAGCTATTCCTGAGAAGTGCTGAGCACCACACAGCAGCGTGCCAGAGAGGAAGCCTGCTGAGACCCTCACTACTCAGCCCTTCTGGCTGTCAAAACCTGGGGCAGCGACAGGAAACCCACAGAGGAATGAGACACACTTTTGGCAGGTGGCAGTGGCTCACATTGACTCCTGACAGGACTGTGTTCCACACTCAGCCCCACAGGCTCCTAAAATCCCAGTTGTAGCGGAGTTTGCAGAATGGTTCTTCTATGACTTAAGGAGCTGGCAAAGTTTCCAGAGTTGCCAGCGTTTAGCAGGATCTGGTTCTGAAGGTGGGGCCTCAGATATACTGTGAATTAGAAATGCTCCTTTAGAAAAGCCACATGTTGCTTCAGAGGCTGAGGCTGAGGCTGTGGCCCTGCTGTCTCTAGCCCAGATCCCCTGCTCTGGGCACAGCCCTCCCACTGGGCAGCTCCAGCTTGTGTCCCATAAGCAGCAGCTCCTGCTCCAACTCTTCTCTGCCTTGCCGACACATTGAGTGTTCCCAAACCCTCCTGCCAAGCCCCATTAAATTGTACAAGGGGCTTGACTTTTATGCAAATTGTCATAATTATATCCACAGCCTCTGAACTAAAAAAAACCAATCCCCATCCGAAGCTTTCAACCTGACAGCTTCTCTTGAAATGACAGATCCTCCATGTGCCATGTATCTAACACCCCAGCTGTATCTCTGTACAGCTCTGTCACCTCCTCTCAGGCTCACAAGACCCAGAGCCTGGTACTTTCACGGTTATCATTTTGCCAACCCCCATCTCCAATGCTATCTCTACCATAGGGCCATGCTGATTATTTCTTTGATTCTGCTGCATGCTCAAAACCACTTGCTCTTTTCTCTCTTGCTGTTTCTGATCTGGCAGCACCAGCTTTGAGAAGTGTGCTTAGATGTACACTTAATATGTAGTATCCTGAAAGAAGGTGATTTTCTGGGTCAAGGTCCCCTTCATCACGACTATTCTTAAACAGTCCAGTGTTTATGAAGGAATGGGGCACTTAAATGTTCGACTTCCTAAATGCTTCTCCAGGGCAAATAAAGACAGCTTTGTGTCTTGCACCTTGAAGTTCACAACAGTCTGCTACAGTTTAGTAGCTCCACTCCTGCTATTTTTGGAGAGGGCAAAACAAAATGGGTTCAGGAAGGAGGGGTTTCCTTGCTCACCAGAAGCGAAAACACTTGCTGTCCCAGCCTGCATCACGTACATCAAGTAGCCTTGGCCTATTCTGGTTCCTCCACTTCTGAGCCACCCCAAAATACTGTGCCTACATACATCTGCACCTATTTGTGTGTTATTATACACACAGAAAGGATTTAAGCCCTGCAGCATCTCAATGCTAGTCTCCTTTACAAAGGAAAATGTAGGGCAGAGTTATGTTGTTTGCCATGATCATGAAGGGAATCCACAGACCAGAGACTGAAGGATTATCTCCAACCTGTTCCTTCAGAGCTACCCCACTAGTCTGTTCCTAACAGCTTTTCCTAGGGATGCTGAGTGTTTCATGATACCAGCAAACAAAAATATTCCATGGCATGTTTTCTGCCTTTATGGTGATTGTATGTTTACCACCTCTTGCCAGTATTCTCTTTTTTCTCTATTTTCTTCATCAACATTACTTTTTAGAAGGTGCCAGATGTTTCTTCACCCTTAAAAGTCACCTCAAATGCAATCAAGCCATAGCCCCAGATGACTTACAATTCTCAATTATTTTCCTGAATTCCCTGTATAAGACAGTGCTGGGAGGGAAGATGGAGTGCTTCAGTTTCTTCAAGAACCAGTGTCAAAACAATCCCATCAGCCCATGGCGCTAAATACGTTAATTACTGTTTCTTAATTTCAAGAGACAAAACTTCAATTGTAATAACAGAAACATCCATCAGGAAAAGCATCATTGCCACATGATTAGCAGCTGTCCTGACACAACTCTGAGTTCGACATATTTGCAGGACTATATTTCAAAAACATCGTCAGAGAGAAACAAGTGATGACAGTGAGAGGAATGTTTAGTGCTTTTCCTATTGCTGCAGGGCTGGTATGGAAATTAGGGACTCTTCCTAGCATGATAGCCCACTCTGTTTATGGGATTAGAGCAATGAATGTCTGGATTAGCCAGTAAGATTCTTAGAATATTCTCAAAAATTCTGGCCCTAAAGCCACCATTTCAGTCTCTTTAATTACAGAAGCAGGCTATGCAGACACAGGTCAGCTATTCAACGATTGTCAGAGCTGAGTGTTATAAGTGGTGACACAAAAGCAGAGCAAATTTTGTACTAGAAGAGTTTCAAAGGTCTGTATGCATGGAAACAGACATTTTTATCACTAGCATAATAAGACTAATTTTATTTCCCCCTGGAGAAGCCCAGTGTACAGTCATATATCCCTCTGCTTCAAAATTAGCTCTGTGCAAAACTGTTCTAGGGGTTGAAGACAGAACCAGTCCCTACTACGCTCTGAATTTTTAATTTTTTTTTTTTCTGCTATATAGAGATACTCTGGCAAAATTCAGGCTTAGTTACTCCCAGAGCCATTGGCCACATTTTGGTTCAGCTCTTGGTAATGCTGTTCCCTGCTACAGGGGAGTCTTGTAGCTGCACTTTCCCCAGCCAGTCACCAACCTGAAATATCCTAAGGCATCACTGTCAGAGAAGTCTAAGCACTAGCTAAGTGAGGCCCTGGAGGCATTTCAAGAGGGAAGTTTCTGAAACTCTGACACCTGACATGACTGACTACTTTGCAAGTTTAGACCAATGTGATCCCCACCCATCTGTCCTGCTGCAATGCAGCTGTGTCACATTTTTGAGGTCAAATGATTTAATTCCCAACATGAACACTGTCACATTTGGAGGGGAGCACTCCCCTTGTATCTCCATTGAAACATCATTTTTTGAAACACATGCCTAGCGGGGTGGTGAAAAAGATGCCACCGATGTGTAACAGGGAGTAATCCAGAAATTAATGCTGCAGTCCCTCAGCTCCATGACTGTGGTGAAGTGAGTGCAGAAAGAACAGCGAAGAGAGGAAACTGGATTGCTGGTCTGGGGCTGAAAATATCAGGATCCAGTTTTCTTCATTAAAATGAATTTATCATACTGTTGTACCTCACTGACATTTACAGTAAACATAATTGTTTGTAAGACATCCCTATACAACACTGAAGGGAGTGTTTCAGATCACTATCACAACTTTGGGAATGAATGTAATTCATTCCAGTGCCAGCCTGAGTGGGGAAATGAACAATTATTCAATCCTGTTGATAAATTTCCAAGTAAAAAAATTAGTAATCATCAGTTATGGGCATATACATAAGACGTAAGTGTTTCCAGTGTTGCAGGAATTTGTAGTTAATATGCCCAGGATGATTCAATGCGGCAAAGGCGGCCCTGGCTGAACTCTCTGCAGCCAGAGAAGGATGTGAAGGATGGGAGTTTGTAATAATACAAGCAAAATTCTAATCAAAGTCCTGTCTGAACAGAAACCTTCAATAATTTGCACAGTGCTCTAGCACAACACTGTTTAACACTGGGGAAGATTTCTGGGCCAGTGTTGTGAACCATTCTACCAGTGTGGCTAAATCTGAGAGATGATGGTCAAAAGGGCTTTTACCTGCTCCTGCCCATCATCTCCCTTTGGCCTGTGGGCCCTGTTTCACTCACATGACCTCTGCAAGTATTTTTGGACCTCATAACTGAGAAATGATTTGTTGTTATTAAAACAAAGTTTTAACAGTCGTTGCATAGGATCTGGGGGAGCAGGCTGTGAAGTCACCCTTGAGACACATTTGCCATGTGAGAAAGGGGACAGGATGTGGCTCCTGGAAAGA
This sequence comes from Ifrita kowaldi, assembly GCA_013398055.1. Lineage (NCBI taxonomy): Eukaryota > Metazoa > Chordata > Aves > Passeriformes > Cinclosomatidae > Ifrita > Ifrita kowaldi. The sequence goes on from VZRS01011857.1 coordinate 633,995, forward strand.
AGCCTGTTTGAAGGCTCTGAGCCATGAGGTCCATCTGCTTCTCCTCAGCAAGGTATTGCCTCCATCTGCAGGGAAGTGCAGCTCCCCAGTGCTGTGGCTTGAGGACCGTGGAGGTGCAGCCCTGGTAAGACCTCACTTAATGCAGGGGAGAGTGAGGCACCAATGTTGTATCACATTGCCCCGTCCTCAGCACTGCTGAAACCCACAGTTCAGACCTGGATAGAGGGCATCAATGAATTGCCCTCAGCCTGTGCCAGTGCTAGTGACCAAGCACAGCTCTACATTCCAAACATTTCAGGAAAGATCTCTCTCTGGAAGATCAGCTGTCAATGTAACCAAACAGCCTTGCTGAAAAGCGTCTGAGGGAGATCCTTGTCTCTCTGTCATGTGGAAAGTTAGGCTGATTAGGAAGATCACTTCAACCATTAAAAATCTGCAAAGCTCCAGCATCCCAGGCACACATCGGAACCCCAGGACCTCGCTTTCTCTCAGTAACTGACAGAGGTAAATGTGTGTTAATCATTCGTGCCTGAAAAAATTGTTTCTTTGCTGAAAGCCAGGAGCTTTTTCTCTCTTGCAGTTTCATTAGATTTTAGAAATCAAACAACCAGCTTTGAAACTGTCTGCTGGGATGCACAGATTTGTGAGCTTCTCACTAACAGCGGGCCACCCTCTTTGCCTATCTGTTACGAGGGGATTGGATGTGTCTTTTTTCTACGAGTGACAAGATCTTTAGTCTCTGCAGCCTGTCGTTTCATACGGGTCCTCACACAGCCATTGCCTTGCCTGTCACACTGACAGACCAGGATCAGCTTCCCAGAGGACAGTGGGCGATGGCCTTGAAAGATCCTAGCCTTGGGTGTGTTATCAAAGAGCTGGAAAAGTGAAACAAATGGAAGAGACTAACAGCAGAGCACAAGCTTCCCTGCTCCAGGCTCAGCCTCACACCCGATGAAGTACACGGCAGCTCCTGACCGAATCCAGCGGGAAGAGGTGTTTTTCCCCAGTATCTGCAATGATCAATGAGGAACTGGAGCAGAGTGCCTGCAGCTCCTGCTGCAGGAAGCAGAGCAGGCATCGCTGAACTGGACTGCCAGCAATTGTTGCCTTTTATATGGGCTCGGCAAGGTCATCCATCACCGCGGCAGATGCCGACTGCTTTCAGCAGCATGGAAAAGAAATTAAAAGTAGGTGAAAAAGACCTTTTTGTTTAGCTGGAGGATAAGCAATAGATCAAAATGTTTGAAATATTAGCATATCACTGCAGCTCGGACACACGTGTGGGTTCCTGCAGCTTAACACATGGCAGAGTTGTCACCTGAGCTGTGGTGACTGTGTTGGTGGATGATTGCCAAGAGAAAAGTGTGGTCTCAGAGTTAATTATTGTGAGGGATCTGTGGTAACTCTCTGCCATTGCCCCAGTGTCTAGCTCTTGTCTGAGCTCTAGAGCTAGCTGGGGAGAGCAGCTATCCTGGAGAGGTGAAGCTGCTTTCCAGGACAGTCTTCTAGTGGATTTGAGGGGGTTTTAAGCTCACTACAGTAAATATTGCCATTTCTGGCATATTAAATTATTTTTCCAGTGTTGAGGCTATGCAGAAGATACTTACATATTGAATAGAGCCACAACATGCTCACTGCTGCACAGGAGAAAGAGGGAGCAAGAAGCAGTCCCTGCCTACTGTGACCAATTTCAACCATCAGAATGCTGCTTAACTTATTCCACTCATAAGGAATTCGAGCATTACATAAGGTCAACAACTGCAGAGATGTAGGTGAGTTCAGAGCAACCAATGGAGACAAACCCAATCACCACATGCCTTCTCCAGCCAAGATGCACCTGCATGTTCAGCAACAAGTCCCTGGTGTCACCTCTGGAGGTGTTAAAGCTGTTTGGAAAATGAACATTGCCCACGGCACCAAGTGAGACACGGCCCTTGCTGGACTTGCACTGACCTTCTCCAGCTCCTTCTCTCACAAGGAGTGAACAGAAGAAACCAGTTTCTCTTTCACATTCATGTGCTGTTTTCTCAGTCTTTTGAATTAAAGGTATTAAAAGATGACCAGATCCTTGCAGCTGGCTGGAACCACTAGAAAAGGAAATGCCATCTGGACAGCTGCTTCTCTATGGGGTGGTCTGTGCCCACATGGCATCTTCTGATGTACACCAAGGGGAGGCCATCACAGTAGCTATTTTACACACTGTAGTAGGCATACAAATAAAAATGTCCTTGTTCACATGTAATTGTGCTGTAACTGATCCCAAGGCTGAACTTCCACTTAAAAGCCAATTCGCCAAAAGCTTTGCTATCGAAATTGTTAGCAATGTTACCTCACCTGGCACATCACATCTCTGCGCACTTTTTTTGTGTATGAGTGTGGATATGGGCATAAAAAAAACCCTCAAGACAGCAGATAACCAGGATTTTCAAATACGTCTCCACCCCATAAGTCTGTTTCTTGCAGAGCAGGAAAAGGAGGAGATCTCTGACTCCTCATGATACACCTGAGCTAATTCCAGTCCTCTGCTGCAACCAGCATAGCTGAGCATGGGCTCATGACTGATTTATTTCCCCACCTTTGTGGGCAGCTGGTGACCACGCTCTCTTCTGCATGGACCCACTGCGAGCTGGGTTTGGGTGTGTACTCACCTGAGCTGAGCTTGTCTGTGTTCACCTGAACTGCAGCACAGCAGTAACCACCTTGCAGAACCTCTCTTTCCTTAGCTGAGTGCCAGCCCGCTAAATTCATCAAAATAAATAGTATTTGTACACAGAATGCACGTCTACACACAAAACAGGTTGTCTGGGGAATGCAAGCTTTGGAGTTTATCGGTGAGTTGAGCTGTGGCTCAGGGAGCACGTACAGACCTTGCAAAATTATGTATCCTGTAAATGCATCAAAGTGGCCAGAAAAGGGAAAAACAGCTGTGCATGTTTTTCTCTCTCCTCCTCTCACTTTGGGACTAAGCCTATAAAATAATAATATGCCTTTCCAGTATTATCATTTGTCTTGATTTTCTGTAGAGAATTGCATAACAGCAATAGCCCTATTAGCATTCAGCTCTCAGTTCTTCGCTTTGTGCTTTCTCCCTTATTCCTTTTGCTTAACAAAATAATGAATTTTGCATTTGATAGATGCCTGACAGCTCAGGAGACTGGGCTGTCCTCTGCTTAGCCATTGAACAGGAAAACTTGGAACTCGCCTGTGTGACAGTCCCTTTGCAATATGCCAGCTCTGTCCACACATTAGGGAGAATTCAGGCAAATTCAGATCACACTAAGCCAGTGATGCTGATGGGAACCTAACACAGCAAGAGGGTCTGAAAGCTGTCACTGCCAGGGGGCAATTAGTTACCAGATAGTCTCATTTGCAATTCCTAGGATGTGAATAGGTTGAAAAGTGCTGTGTGCAAGGGCTGCGTGTGCAGGCTCAGAGCATTGTATAAGGGAACTCTACCTGGAGCTGTAATGTATCTCTGCCGTTAAAGTAAACAAGACTTCCTCACCTGCATTTCTGATAATCTCCCTTTCCTGCCCTGCAAGGGAAAACCCTCGGGGGTCTGGAAGGTACCTGTCCAGAAGGAAAACATGGGGCCCCCTCCCCGGAGTAGGGAAGGAGGAGCTGCTGCAATGCCTCACTGAGCTCTGGTGCCATCAGCTGAGAGGGTAAAGCCGGGCATCGGGAGCCACCGGAGCAAAACGCACCCTAGTCCATGATTTCCCTCCCTGTCCCTAACTTGCTGCGGTGAGGCGTGCAGCTCCGGCGGCCTGGCTGCACCCAGGCTACGGCTCAGTGGTGCAGGGGGATGATCTCCAGCAAATGCAATCCTTGGGCAGCACCAGGCACTGAGGAGCGCGGGCCAGCGTGGCTGTCACACACAGCGACTTGTGCTTGCGGTACGCAGCTGCTGCCCACGGGCGAAACTCTGCCTTGGTCAGAACAGAAAGAGGCAACATTTCCCCTGCCATGCATCAGCAGGGTATTTGGGTCCCAGGGACGTAGGTCCGGCTGCCCAGAGTAGCAGCTGCAGCAGAAACCAGCAAAAGCTTCATTTAGTCTGGTTACACTGTTGTAAAAGTCACAGATGGGTCAGAAACGGTGGTCCAAGAGCGTGAAATCTAGCAAGGATTTGTGCCCCTCCCTCCTTCTTCGGGTAATGTTATGGCTTAAAACATTTTTATTTGTAGAGCTGACAGAGGAGAAAGGCAAACTTTCACATCTTTTCAAGGGAATGGTGGTGTTTATTGAACTTTCTGGCGCAGCCACTAGATGCCCCTGTTTTCTGATGACTGCTCCAGAGTGGGGCATCTGCCGGGATGCAGCAACCAGGGCCACAACTTGGGACTCCTGCTGTAGAGAAATCCTGACTGCTTCAGCCTCCTCTTCCCTAATGACCTTACAGTTAGGTGAGACTGCTGTTCTAGATATGAATTTAGGAGAGACAGGGCTGGTCACTAACAGGAATGGTGTCATCCATCTGCCTTTTCCACTCTGGTTTTGTGGTGGCTCTGGAGGAGGTGACATAAAACTCAGCCACCAGTGGCTGTGCATCTGGGCATGGCCACCTGTACCTGCAGGCCCTGTCCCTGTGACCATACAGCTCACTGCAGTGCCCAAGCCCTGGAGCAACACTCTCAGCCCCCCACTGCCCCTCGGGTTGAATCAATCCACAGCACAAGAGTCAGTCTCCTGGCAAAGCCATTAACCCAAGCAGAAACATTTCCCAAATTAACCCTGAAGTGTTTCCTCGTGTACAGGTCCAGCAAGGAGATGGATTCAAACGGGAATTTGGCACTTGGTCAGCATGAGGGAGCTTTTGTGGCTGCTGAAATAGTTGTGCATCCAGAAGATTAATGCTTGCACCATGTCCTTCCAGCCCCACATAAGTAGGCACCCACAGTCAGCATAGAAAATCACATTTGCTCCATCTGAAGTGATCTCTTTCCCAAAATGAACTTGGCTTAAGTAAGGATTTATTTGAGACTCTCTTAAGTTAACATGAGCAGGTGTACCTGCTTCGGTGATTCCTTGGCCAGGCTTTATGGGGCTTGCAAAGTCCACTTACCAAAGTCCATACTAGGCCCTAAGGTAACAGTGTGTGATAAATATTGCAGTCAGATACCCAGCTCAGAACTCCTGTAAAACACAGCAGTGATTTATGGATTTGGAGTAAAAAGTCCTTGTTTGTGTCTGGGCATTCAGTCTCAGGGACACAGGAAATGTTAAGAGGTCTCCTTGCCTGAGCTTTTTTCTTAACGAGGTGAGCAAAGTGATGGGAAACCTTCAGAAGAGAAGAATGAGTGGGCTCTCAGCATGAGAACACCTATAACGGGCTTCTGCTGCCTAATTCTTCCTGTTTCCAGGAGTAAGGTGCCTAATTAGCACTCCTGAATGTGATGTGGGCTCAGAGCTCTGAGTCATCTGGGAAGAAGTACTTTTTCAGTTGTCACTGCTGGTGAAGCTAAGAGCAGCTCAGAGGAAGAAGCACTAGAGATTCCTAGTGACCTAGTATCACAGAAATTACTGGTCTCTAAAATACCTTGCAGATGCTTAGGAGCTAGTAGTTACTCCATCTGTCACTCACTGAAATGTAAAGGTTCCTTTTTCTTCCTTTCAGAAGCTCTGGATTAGGATATAAAACTCATGACACCAGTACTTTCAGCATCCTGCTGCTAGTACCTGTTCATTGAGATTTGATCCACTAGGTTTTGGTTATGAGGCATAAAAGCCTGGTAACCAGCCTTACAGTCAGGCAGGTTTGTGGACATGTATCCTACAGCATGTAGCACAGGCAGCCCTGGGGCTGGTCTTCCCCTAGACTGTCGCTGTGCAGGCCAAGCCACTTCTCTGGAAGCCACAACTCATCTGCCATTTTTTCATAAATTTAAAAAAAAAAAGTCTCAAATATACAATAGCAAATGAAGCCTGAATTAACTGATGTCTGTCTTTTCTCAGTAATTTCCTTGTGTTTTCCCTTGGGCCCATGCTGCTCTGTAGGATTGTGGCATTCCAGAGTCACTGGCATAATGATAACATGACTAAGAACTATGGAGACTCCCCTCTCCACGTTAATCCGTGCCAAGAGAATACTGAAGGAAGTAGATAAAGGAGTCACTAACGCTGAGTTACATTTCGCTTCTAAGAATTGCCTCCCAGAGGCTGTAGCCATTTTGCAACCTTTTTAATTTTCAGAGAAAATGCCTCCTGTGCCATAATTAAGAGTTTAATATGCCACAGGGTCCTGTTTATCATGATAATGTATTTTACTAAAGAACAGATAGACTTTTTGTAGGTCCTTTGAATATCTTTCAGCCAGTCCATTAGATGGGGCTGTGATACTGGGGATTTTAATCACCGATATTCATTATTCAGTTATTATTCATTCATTTTAATAAAAAAAGCTGCATATTTCCTTTGTTTCGCAGGCAGCAAGATCTTGTGAGGGATTTCAAAGCATGGAATAGTTTGGTTATCTTCAGTATTGACTAGCTACATCCATAAATTTGCAGGGAGAGCATCAGGCCCCACCTTCCTCTTCTCCTCTTACAGAAGGCACAGGCATCCAAGCCAAAGACACCTGCAAATGAGGCAAGCATCAGAAGACATATGGGAAGCAGTCTTTTATCTCATGTGATGACTAATAGCATGTTCCCAGCTGAAATATAGTTTAAGACCTCTACACAGTTCTTCAGTAGGAAAAAAAAGATCTGTGTAATTGTTTTAACAATGGTGTGCAGAGGGCCCTGGTAATGGAAGGTAGCATCAGAGTACCATCCCATTAAGAGAGGACATGAGATGTCATGGCTAAAAACCAGATCACTCTAGTGCCTACTTGATGCAGGAGGATGCAAAAGGCAAAAGTAACTTCCCTGCAAACTGTTTTGCCTCAAGAAAGAGCAAATGCTGTAAGTGGGCTGAGCAGTCAGAGACTGAGTTATCACATACAGTATGTACGTGTGTGAATGTATTGTAATGTATAGTGGTGATGGCTCCTGTGACAAAAACAGTGCCTAAATCATGGAGTTGTTAAGGTTGGAAAAGACCTTCAAGATCAGCAAGTCCAACCTCCAACCCAGTGCCACCACCTTGGTCACCACTAACCCATGTCCTCAAGTGCTATATCCAGGCACCTGAAGCGTTTCTTAGACATTTCCAGGGATGGTGACTTCACCATTTCCCAGGGACATCTGTTCCTATGTTAGACAACCCTTTTCAGGAAGAAACTTTTCCCAAATCTCTCAACTAAACCACTCCCCCATGCAACTTGAGGCCATTTCCTCTCATCCTGTCACTTGTTACCTGGGAGAACGGGCCTACCCGTACCTTGCTACCACCTTTCAGGGAGTTGTCGAGAGCAATGAGCTTCCCCCAGAGCCTCCTCTTCTCCAGGCTACACACCCCCAGGTGCCTCAGATTTATACTCCAGAGCCTTCCCCAGCTCTGCTGCACGCAGGCTGCGCACAGGCAGCCTTTGGCACCCCTGCAGCAGCTGCCCCAGGACGCTGATCCCCAGAGTAACAAGCTCCCCTCCTGCTCTGGGCTTCATGCCCACGGCCCAAGACACCACCCAAAATCACAGAATCCTGGAATGATTGGAGTGGGGAGGGACCTTAAAGTTCATCTAGAGCTCCAACCCCCCTGCCATGGGCAGGGACACCTTCCACCAGACCAGCTTGCTCAAAGCTCCATCCTGCCTGGCCTTTATTTGACAGTCCAAGGAAACAAACAGTTAGAGTCAAATGGTGCCAATCACAACCTGTTAAGAGCCAAACTGGGAGCTATTAAGGGTATCATCTTTTCTCTGCAAGCAACGTGTTAGACTCACCTGTAGGGTAATTCCTATGATACCGTAATGCAGGAAATATTTAGGAGCAAAGGGAATGAAAGCAAATACATCTGATGAGCCAACAGCTGGATTGACAGATCTCTGTATTTGTGGTACTTTTAAATGGTCAGGAAGTACCTGCTAGGAAATGGTGGCCTCAGCATCATGCTCACCATGTCATTATGAAACTGATGGCAGCTCACAGTACGCAGTGTACTAGACTGACAACATTTACCTTGTTGTCCTAACTGGAAAATCAAACCATGTCCTAGGCCCTGGGTGTAGCCACTGCAAATGGTAAACATAGGACAGTCTATCCAGTGATATCCTTTCCTAACGTAAAACACCCCAAGGAATTACTTGTAAGCCTCAGAGGTTGTAATGACTGTTCTGGATTTGGTAGGACAGCTGGATTTCAGGGTATGTTTCAAGGCAATATCCCTTTTGTAGCAACAAACTGGGAAGCACAGGACTGGAGAAACTAGGCCTTTCTCAGTTCAAGTGCTGGGTTTCACAACAGGCAGAAAGAACATTTTGACCCTGACACAGCACCTAACTGACCTGAACCAGAAGCTGCTGTTTCTCTACTGTCTGAGTGCCTCAGCCTAGGAAACTGCAAGACTGAAAGTCTGTCGTGAGATATGTATAATTACAGATTTTGTGCGTGTTTTGGCACTCTCTGTTCCACACCCTTCAATAGGCCTTATCAACAGCATAAAGTCCTATGGAAAATTTTGGGCTTCCAAATGCATCTGCTAAGGCAGAGCCTGAGGTCTGCAGAGCAGGCAATTGTGGTGCCCCACTGCTCCTGAAAATGACAGAAGTGGTTCTCCCTGATTTGGGCCCACAAATGTTGTCCCCACAGTGTTGAACAGCATCAAGTTGTCACCTGTTCTTGCCTCCAATGGCCACATACTTTCCTTTTGTGCCTGAGTTCTAAAAGAAGATCCCTGCTCAGCCAAGTCATCCTTCTGCCCTGCTTGCCATTGCCTACACCTGTGCTCTTAGGAGATGGCTCTTCACAGGGGACCAGTGTTCATGAAGCACAGGACCTTCAAAAGCAGGTTCCCAGGGGACTTTCCTTCAGCAGCCCAGAGTCTGCTCTCCCCACATGCATGGTCAAGGTTTAGCTGGCCATTGTATGGACATTTGACAGAGGTGCTCCACAGACTAAGGGAATGATGGCTGGCTGTATGTATGTCAGATAAACAGGGGAGGTGATAAGGTGTTGGGAAGGGGGAGACTCGGCATGACTTAAATGCTTTGGGTTAAGGAGTGGATATTGTTCTGGTTTTGGCTGGGATACAGTTAATTTCTTGTCAGTAGATGGTCAGATGGTCCAGTGCTGTGTTTTGGATTCAGTATGACAATGGTGTTGGTACCACACTGATGTTCTGGTTGGTGCTAAGTGCCGTGTTTATCCCAAATCAAGGAGGTTTTTGTGCCTTGTGCTCTGCCAGTGAGGAGGTACAAAAACCACAAAACCAAAAAGGTGAGAGAGAGGAGCATAGTTGGGACAGGTGACCCAAACTGGCCAAAGGGATATCCCATAGGCCATGATGGCCAGTGTATAAAATGGGGGAGTTACCTGGAAGGGGAGCCGATCGGTGTCTGGGAAAGGGTCAGCATCAGTCAGCGTGCAGTGATCAATTGTATTGTGCATCACTTGTTTTTATTTATTTTTTTTACTCTTTGTTCTTATAAATTCTTCTAATTTATTTGCTTTCAGTTGTTAAATTGTTAAATTGTTGTGTGACGCCAAACTGCCTACTGGGATTAACCCACAACAACAGGAAATCCTGAAACCAGACAGCCCACTCTGTCCTCAAGTGCTATATCCAGCCCACCCAGCAGCTCTTCTGCAAAACTCTCCCTGACTCTGCAGCAGCTGAGCAGCCAGCACCCCATGCCAGTGCTCCCTGACAAAGCGGCGCAGGGAGATTCACAGACAAACCATTTGCTCAAATATACCATTTGTTTCCATCTTTGCACCCAGTAAAGCTCACAGGAGGAATGGACTCTCTCAAAAAGGGAATTTACGGGAGTGGCTGGAGGGCAGCAACATTAAATGCCACTTGGCAGTGAGCACAGCTGTGGAAAGTGACCAACCATTCCTATTTTCCCAGTGCAGGAGCACGGACAGGTGGGGGAGCTGTAGGTAGGGAATCAGAGAAACCAGAGCCCACCACCTCAGGTCTTCTACCAAATAATCCCTGACTCTGTGGTAGCTGAGCAGCTGCATTCCACGCCAAGGTGATGCACAGATGCTCAGAGATACAGTGTTTGTTCAACCACACCACTTGTTGTAAACTTTACATCAGCTAAAGCTCCCAGGTCAAAGAAGGGTTAGAATGATATTGGAAGTATTTTCCTAGAAACCTAACCATTCTACACTTCTACAGTTCTACGATTCTACGATTCTGTGATTCTACAGTTGTCTCATTCAGAACCCAAAGTAGAGGTGATTATTCAGCTCGTCAAACTCCTCCATTGCCTCAGTCTGGGCAGCTGGATTCTGTGCCAGGTGCTGAAAGAGGTTTAGGGGCTGTGCCCCTTTGAAGGCTGGGGGCAAGGAGATCTCCTCAGGCATGTCCTCGTTGCCAAAGAAGAAGTGCTTGAGGCATTTCTCCTCCAGGCAACAGCGCAGGTAGTGCATGATATCGTCCACCCGCAGCAGGAGATACCCATGCTTCCATTCTGATAGAGGAATCAGGGTCAGGAGGTNATGGTAAACATAGGACAGTCTATCCAGTGATATCCTTTCCTAACGTAAAACACCCCAAGGAATTACTTGTAAGCCTCAGAGGTTGTAATGACTGTTCTGGATTTGGTAGGACAGCTGGATTTCAGGGTATGTTTCAAGGCAATATCCCTTTTGTAGCAACAAACTGGGAAGCACAGGACTGGAGAAACTAGGCCTTTCTCAGTTCAAGTGCTGGGTTTCACAACAGGCAGAAAGAACATTTTGACCCTGACACAGCACCTAACTGACCTGAACCAGAAGCTGCTGTTTCTCTACTGTCTGAGTGCCTCAACCTAGGAAACTGCAAGACTGAAAGTCTGTCGTGAGATATGTATAATTACAGATTTTGTGCGTGTTTTGGCACTCTCTGTTCCACACCCTTCAATAGGCCTTATCAACAGCATAAAGTCCTATGGAAAATTTTGGGCTTCCAAATGCATCTGCTAAGGCAGAGCCTGAGGTCTGCAGAGCAGGCAATTGTGGTGCCCCACTGCTCCTGAAAATGACAGAAGTGGTTCTCCCTGATTTGGGCCCACAAATGTTGTCCCCACAGTGTTGAACAGCATCAAGTTGTCACCTGTTCTTGCCTCCAATGGCCACATACTTTCCTTTTGTGCCTGAGTTCTAAAAGAAGATCCCTGCTCAGCCAAGTCATCCTTCTGCCCTGCTTGCCATTGCCTACACCTGTGCTCTTAGGAGATGGCTCTTCACAGGGGACCAGTGTTCATGAAGCACAGGACCTTCAAAAGCAGGTTCCCAGGGGACTTTCCTTCAGCAGCCCAGAGTCTGCTCTCCCCACATGCATGGTCAAGGTTTAGCTGGCCATTGTATGGACATTTGACAGAGGTGCTCCACAGACTAAGGGAATGATGGCTGGCTGTATGTATGTCAGATAAACAGGGGAGGTGATAAGGTGTTGGGAAGGGGGAGACTCGGCATGACTTAAATGCTTTGGGTTAAGGAGTGGATATTGTTCTGGTTTTGGCTGGGATACAGTTAATTTCTTGTCAGTAGATGGTCAGATGGTCCAGTGCTGTGTTTTGGATTCAGTATGACAATGGTGTTGGTACCACACTGATGTTCTGGTTGGTGCTAAGTGCCGTGTTTATCCCAAATCAAGGAGGTTTTTGTGCCTTGTGCTCTGCCAGTGAGGAGGTACAAAAACCACAAAACCAAAAAGGTGAGAGAGAGGAGCATAGTTGGGACAGGTGACCCAAACTGGCCAAAGGGATATCCCATAGGCCATGATGGCCAGTGTATAAAATGGGGGAGTTACCTGGAAGGGGAGCCAATCGGTGTCTGGGAAAGGGTCAGCATCAGTCAGCGTGCAGTGATCAATTGTATTGTGCATCACTTGTTTTTACTTATTTTTTTTACTCTTTGTTCTTATAAATTCTTCTAATTTATTTGCTTTCAGTTGTTAAATTGTTAAATTGTTGTGTGACGCCAAACTGCCTACTGGGATTAACCCACAACAACAGGAAATCCTGAAACCAGACAGCCCACTCTGTCCTCAAGTGCTATATCCAGCCCACCCAGCAGCTCTTCTGCAAAACTCTCCCTGACTCTGCAGCAGCTGAGCAGCCAGCACCCCATGCCAGTGCTCCCTGACAAAGCGGCGCAGGGAGATTCACAGACAAACCATTTGCTCAAATATACCATTTGTTTCCATCTTTGCACCCAGTAAAGCTCACAGGAGGAATGGACTCTCTCAAAAAGGGAATTTACGGGAGTGGCTGGAGGGCAGCAACATTAAATGCCACTTGGCAGTGAGCACAGCTGTGGAAAGTGACCAACCATTCCTATTTTCCCAGTGCAGGAGCACGGACAGGTGGGGGAGCTGTAGGTAGGGAATCAGAGAAACCAGAGCCCACCACCTCAGGTCTTCTACCAAATAATCCCTGACTCTGTGGTAGCTGAGCAGCTGCATTCCACGCCAAGGTGATGCACAGATGCTCAGAGATACAGTGTTTGTTCAACCACACCACTTGTTGTAAACTTTACATCAGCTAAAGCTCCCAGGTCAAAGAAGGGTTAGAATGATATTGGAAGTATTTTCCTAGAAACCTAACCATTCTACACTTCTACAGTTCTACGATTCTACGATTCTGTGATTCTACAGTTGTCTCATTCAGAACCCAAAGTAGAGGTGATTATTCAGCTCGTCAAACTCCTCCATTGCCTCAGTCTGGGCAGCTGGATTCTGTGCCAGGTGCTGAAAGAGGTTTAGGGGCTGTGCCCCTTTGAAGGCTGGGGGCAAGGAGATCTCCTCAGGCATGTCCTCGTTGCCAAAGAAGAAGTGCTTGAGGCATTTCTCCTCCAGGCAACAGCGCAGGTAGTGCATGATATCGTCCACCCGCAGCAGGAGATACCCATGCTTCCATTCTGATAGAGGAATCAGGGTCAGGAGGTCTTCAAGGCATAGATAGAAAAGCCTGAGCCCTCCAGAAGGCGAGCACAGAGCCGCAGGCATTTGAGGTGGCAGCTGTGGGGTGGGGCCTGCCTGGCAACATGCCTGAAGAACTTTGCTTCTGCCACAGCATAGCTCTCCAGCCATGTCGTGCTTGGGGCGAGTCGGGCCTCTGTAGGCTGGCTGCTCAGGAAGATGTCCGAGTCACCTTGCTGCACACTAAATATTGTCTCCACAAAAAGGCTTCTCCCGGAGGCTTTCGTCAGCTTCATCTTGCAGGAGCGGCTGGAGGGCAGCACCTGCACATCGTAGTGACGGGACTGAGGCACCACTGACCAGGCTGAGATCACAAATGTCTGGAACCAGAGGGCAACTTTCTCCACATCTAGGTAAGGGCCAGTGCACAGGGTGTGTAGAAGGCTGGTCACCTGATTTCTCTTCAGCTCCTCCTCAGAGTGGTGGAGGAAACACAGCATGTTCTGTTTCCCGGTGCAAGTGCACACCAGCTCCACACGGATGCGCATGCTCTGTGGCATGTGCCCCGTGGTGTCTGGTTCCAGGCGGAAGGCATGCCCAGGGGGCGGCTTCAGGGGCACAAACATGCAGTAGACAACATCCTCCTCCTTATGGGGACTCCAACCTTCACAGGCACTGCCCACCCCAATGACTGGTTCCAGCACCGGGAAGAAGCTGTCTGAAAAGAGCCTATGGGAGACATGGAGAAGGTCACTCAACAGCTCCTGCACCACCCGTCTCCTGGAGGCCAGCTTCGGCACTGACAACTGGAAGCGTCTTGAAAAGATCCAGATCATATTCATCTCAGCAGGATTTTCTTCCTCACTTTCTTCACTCTCTGAGTCACTGTTGTCTGCCTCACAGGTCGTTTTCCTGAGCCACCAGCAGAGTGCCAAGAGCAGCGCCAGGATTCCAGCAACAGCCCAGAACTGCCGTTGCTGCAAAGCAGTCCAGGGCACAGCTCCCCAGGACCCAACACTCTGCTCCATGGTCTCGTGGGCCAGCTCCTGCAGCACGCAAGTCCACTGCTGGTTGAGGTCCTCCTTCAGGTGCACACTGATGTAATCGTAGATCCATAGCACAAACCGGAAGAGGAGTACTATTAGGACCATTATGACCTGCAAGAGAAGGGAGAGGCTGAGAAGGGAGGGAAGGAAGAAAAGAGAAACTAAGGGAGCTGGCAGTGAGGGAAGAAGGGATGGGAGACAGCGGGCAGGAAGGAGAGGGGGCTAGGCAGCTGGCAGGCAGTAAAGCCTGCCCCCATTCCCAGTGGTGGCACCGTGCCCTTCGCAAGGCGCGCCTGCGAGGGGCTTGGCCCTGGATGCAGGGTGGGAAGCACTCTCTAGGGTGCCCGTGTTTGTGCTCCTGTCCAGTGCAGCATCTGGCTTATGTGTCCACTTGACACTCGTCCAGGCTGGCCTGTGGCAGCAGTCCTTGCTGCTGCCATTTATACCTGCTGCTCATTGTGGTGGCCCTTGTGATGTCACTCGTACCAGAGACATCACGGCCAGGCCGGCCCCGCTGTACTGGGGCAGCGTAGCTTGCTGGTGCTACTTCTACACACCCTTTGTTGTGACATCCCTTGTGCTGTCACTGGCACCAGAGACATCACAGCCAGGCCTGCCCCGCCCTTCATCCCCACCTCAGATCAGCCCCTCACAACGGCCCCAAGAAAACAAAGCCCTGACACTCACAAAGTGCAGACCTAACTGCTCTGGAATGGCCCCCAGGGACTTCCTTTACAAAGCAGGACAAAGCTCCCCCAAACCCTTGACAAACATAAAATTGGATAATGCGATTCCTGGGTGCTTTGCTCGTTGAGATCCCCTGTGGTGAGATGGGATGAGGTCCCTTGGTGCTGATCTCTGTGCTTGTGGGGGTGCTCTTGGGGCCTTTGTGGCACCCCTGGGTGTGGGGTGCAGAGAAGGACTTGGGGGTTCTCATGGATGAAAAGCTGGCCATGAGCCAACAGTGTGCACTCACAGCCCAGAAAGCCAGTCAAATCCTGGGCTGCTTCAAGAGAAACATGGGCAGCAGGTTGAGGGAGATGGTTCTGCCCTCAGCAGGCCCCACCTGGAGCACTGCGCCCAGGCCTGGGCTCCTCAGCACAAGAAAGATGGGGAGATGTTGGAGCAGGTCCAGAGGAGGCCGTGAAGATGATCAGAGGGCTGGAGCACCTGTCCCGTGAACACAGGTCTGAAGTGGCTGCTCCATGTGGTGGGGCTGCTCCCCATGAAATGGTGGGTCCACATGGGGGGTCCCCATGAAATGGCAGATCTACATGGTGGGACTAGTTTTAACGAAATAGTGAAATCTCATTATGTGACAGAACAGCTGCCACAGAGAACTAGAATTACAGATTTAGAGCAATTAAAGAAGGACATTCAAAATTTCCCATTCCTGCCTTCAAATACCACCTCAAGTGTTAATGCAAATATTTCCATGTTTCCCTTGCGAGAGACACCTCTGCAGGGAGCTCCAAGGGGAGTAGGATTTGTGAATGTACCTCTTACTAGTACAGTAGTAAGAGAATTTAAAAGGGAGATGAGTAACATATTAGAGGACACCTGGAGACCAGCAGAGCAATTGGATCAATTTTTAGGTCCAAATATCTACACTTAGAAGAAGTACAATCTATTTGGGGAACATTACTTACTTTGGAGGAGAGAAAAATGATATGAATTGCAGGGATAAGAATTTGGGAAGGAGAAAATCCACCTGATATTCAAGGAGGAATACCCAGTGAACAGAAATTTCCAATATTGAGGCCTAATTGGGATCAGAATACAACTGAGGGAAGGAATAACATGCCAGACTACAGAAGGCTGGTGATTAGGGGAATAAAAGAAGCAGCACCAAAAGGGCAGAATTTTAAAAAGGCACTTGAGAATAAACAGCAACGGGATGAGCCTCCCACTGCCTGGTTACAAAGACTCATAAAGAATATGCAGCAGTATTCAGGAATAGATCTTGAAAGTGATGCAGGCCAAGAACTGTTGAAAGTAAGTTTTGTTATTAAAGCGTGGCCATATATAAAAAAGAAATCAAAGAAAATAGATGACTGGAGTGCAGGAGAAGAGAAAGTCCAAGATATCACAGTTAAGCTATTGAACTTTTGGGTAGAAAAAGGACTAAGGCTCGCTAAGACAAAACTACAGTTTGTAGAGAAAGAAGTAGAATATCTTGGGCATCTAATAAATGAAGGGCAAAGAAGGGTAACCCCAGAATGTACTTCTGGCATTGTCCCTATGCACCTTCCTAAAACCAAATGAGAAATAAGAAAATTCTTAGGTTTGCTAGGATATTGTTGCTTATGGATTGAGAATTTTACCCAATATGTGAAGTTTTTGTATGAAAGACTACAAGAGGAAGGAGAAAAATTTGAGTGGACAAGGAGTCAGTAACAGCAGTAAGTCACAGCTTATGAAAGGTATGCTACAGGTCTCTTCTATGAGTCACTGGTTCCAGCAATCAGCTGTATGCAGAGTAGCTACTGCCTTTTTAATGGAAGAGAGCAGAAAGTTAACTTTCAGGGGTACTTGAAAAGTAGCATACAGAGCCTTCTCTTCTCCAGGATGAGCAGCACCAGTTCTCTCAGCCCGTGTTCACAGGACAGGTGCTCCAGCCCTCTGATCATCTTCACGGCCTCCTCTGGACCTGCTCCAACATCTCCCCATCTTTCTTGTGCTGAGGAGCCCAGGCCTGGGCGCAGTGCTCCAGGTGGGGCCTGCTGAGGGCAGAACCATCTCCCTCAACCTGCTGCCCATGTTTCTCTTGAAGCAGCCCAGGATTTGACTGGCTTTCTGGGCTGTGAGTGCACACTGTTGGCTCATGGCCAGCATTTCATCCATGAGAACCCCCAAGTCCTTCTCTGCACCCCACACCCAGGGGTTCCAGCCAGCTTGTCTTTCAGCACCTGGAGATAGCTTACTCCTGCACCTTTAAGATTTCCTTCTTGAAGAATCTCTAGCCTTCCTGAACTCCTTTGCCCTTCCTGAACTCCTTGGCACTGCTTCCCAAGTGACTCTGTGAATAGGTCTCCTAAACAGGAAAATACCTGCCCCCTGGAAGTCCAGGATGGCAGTTCTGCTTACCACCATCCTTACTTCTCCAAGAACCAAAAACTCTGTCATTTTATTATTTTTATGCCCCAGACTTTAATGCCAAGAAAGGATGCTGCCTTGTAACAGATGAGGGAAATCAGGCTTCCTTATTTCTACAAACTTAAAAAAGACATTAGGCCAGTATGAAACAAACGTATACCCCAGCTAAGCAAGGCAGAGTTACCCTCAAGCGACAGCACAAAAGTTCAGTGAGATAATCACATTAGCATTACTGAGTTAGCCATGCATGTGAAGCACAATACAGCTCCTATTTCCTATTTGTCTGCATTATGAATCTAAAATATTCATATTTTATTGTCTTGTGTTGACAGAAAGCTGTTAGAACAGAAGAATGGCTGGTTTTGTGTCTGGAGCTTCATGTCTTATTTAGTGCAAGATTGAATGGCAAGCAGAATTAATCAGGTTCTCAAGTGCACTTTATCTAAGGTTGTTCACACTAGCAGTCCTTAAATAAGCTGGGAATAAGAATCTGGTGTTCTTTCCATTGGCTGGGATATATATATTCTACCTGCTCAAAAATCCTAAGGGAATTGAGCACTCAACTCCTATGCAATTTTAAGTAAGATTTTGAGATTTTAACCCACTTAATGCCTCTCTGAAAAGGCCAGGTTCAAGCCAGGATGTGCGTGTGGCTGAAGCCTACTCTGATTTGACAGCACCCTTCAGCTCTGTGCTGGTGCTTCTGGCACCTGTCCAAACAGAGATGCAGTCTGCACCCAGCGCTACGGGAAGCAGGCAGTGGGGAACATCACCTTGGGACAAAACATCAAACGGATCTGAAACACTATTCATGCTTTAACAGCCTTTGGTATTTCCCTGCATTTTTGTAAACAACTGCCAGCTAAAGACTAGAAGTGCAGAATGGTCTTTGTGTAACATCCTGGTCTGTGGGCCTGATGGAAAAACCTGGGGGAACTTCCACACTGTTGTGCTGAGTTTTGACTCGGGAAGCAGGAGTTTTCTCTGCCACTGCTCCCCAAGCCACAGCTTCTGTGACTGCTCCCTGTCAGCGCCAAGAGAGAAAAGCTGTGCGTGCTCTCCACAGAAAGGGTTTCCCTGATGTGCTGCACGCTGGTCCCTCAGCACAGGTGGCCACAAGGAGCCTGGCAGCTGCCTCCTTTAGGGAATCACAGAAAGCAGCTTTGCCTCAAGAGCTCAGCATGGCGAAGGGCCCAGAGCAACCTGTCGTGCTGCCTGTCACACCTGTCAGAAGGAAGCTGTAATGAAAACAAGCAACTTTCAATAATGCCTCTGCATTCACTTGGAAATAATGAAAACAAGCACAAAGGCAAGGAGCCCTTCTTGATCTGTGTGTGGCTGTTCCCTGTAGTCACACTGTCGCCAGTCTACCCTGGAACAGGGTCCACTTGGCCACAACAATCTGCAAGGTGTTATTGGCCCCACAAGGAACTGAGTGCTAAAGGATCCCCCTAACATAAATTATTCTTAAAAAAAAAAAAAAGGTATGGAATGATTTTGTAATTGCTTTTCAGTTTCTAAAATTGCTGTTGGAAGCTGCTTTTCCTACAGGACCTTGCAGAGCCCCTGCTTATTCAAGTGAGGAGGAAACTCCCTTCTTTGGTGGTCTTCATGGAACACCAGGCAGTCTCCATCCCCTCTGACTTCTCCTGACAAAAACAGGAGTGGCATGGGCTCTTCATCCCATGTTTTCCATGGGAGTTTCCACCCCACTGACTCTGCTAGGAACTGGCTGCACACTTATTGCACAACTTCAGTGTGTAGTCATGCAGTCATGACTATCAGCAAATGTCTTCATCCCACAGTTCTCACTGTTCTTTATCTCTTCTTAGTTTGCAAGAAGTCATGCTAGGAGGGAAGGGCAACAAAAAATATTTCTGTGAAGCTCTCTAAGCTACACAGTGGTTTTACAGATCATGTTGCTAGGAAAAAACTGCCCCTGAAGATCAGTACTCTGTGGGCCTGAAGGTTTTCACCTCTTTTCAAATAAATCTATCGACATTGAATGGGTACTGTGACAGCCCTGGGAGGATGGACTATTCCAATAGCATGTTTTAATGACAACATAAAATCATTAATTTATTTTTTTAGAGTGCATTTCACAAACTCAGCTCTCATACTGCAACCTGGCAAATCAAAAGTCTCTCTGCCTTGTGTTGGTTGCTCGTTTTAACATACTTCTCAGAAAATCTTGTTGAATCCCCACATGACACATTATGTGTTTAAATTCGTACTTAAATAGACTACTGAAAGTTTATTCCTCTCATCTTTGCCATTCACTGGGTGTGCCTGTCCCCTCCTCCTTTTTGTCTGCTGAATGAAACTGTCAGAAACACAGCTTTACCACAGCAGGGCATTTGCAACAGCAGCAAAAGAATAAAAGAAGCATTTTTTTCCTAATCTCTCAGTGCACTTCATCATCCTCCATCATTGTAAGCCTACCAAATTTTAAGTTTAGAAGTGCATGCTATAACAATTTCTTCCTACAGCACGAACCCAAACTATTTAGCCAAACTAGCGATTATTCTTCCACACTAACATCAACATAAAGCAGATTAGAAGAATTAAATGCACAAGAGTGCACTTCTTTTATGATTATGCACCCTTAATCTTCAGAAGATGGTTAATTACATTTTAAGCAGCATAAGAGCACTAACATATTTGTATGTTAATAAAAATTCTCACCAGGGGTTTAAATCTAACATGTATTCACAGGTATAACTAATGGCATTTTTCAGTAATGCTGTGAAAAAATATGCCTGTAAGTTAGTACCTTCACACAGGAAACTGCTGGGAGTTTTTAATTTACTCTCTAACTATTCTCCTAATCATTCTCCTATCATGCTGGGATGGCTAAATGCATACAGATTATAATGATGGTGTGCACCCACCACAGCAGTGTCAGTGATGACATTTTTCAGTGCTTGAAGTCAGGCTGCTGCAATCAGAGCTCTGCAGCAGAGGGAAGCAGGGAAGGAACGGGGATGACACTGCAGCCCTGCGGTTTCCCAAGAACTCATGTTCGCTGTTTTAAGGCTTATTCCAGTTCAGAAAGGGATTACTTTCTACCTAGGACGGGCCCAAACATCTCTGTGATTCAGAGGTTTTATGACTAAATGTTAATTATGTCATTATTAGGAAACTCTTAGGAAATTTTTTTTTCACTGAAAGGGTGATTAGGCATTGGAACAGGCTCCCCAGGGAAGGGACGAGGTCACCATCCCTGGACATATTTGAAAAAGAAGTAGACATGGCACTTTGTGATATGATTTAGTGAGCGTGGTGGTGTTCAGTCAAAGGTTGGACTCAATGACCTAGAGGTCTTTTCCAACTTTATTGATTCTGTTATTCGCACTCAGAAATATTGAAGGTTCAAAAAGACTTCTTTCCTACAAATCCTCCTAAGTGAAGACAACACCTGTCGTTTATCTTTGCTTCCAACCTCTAAGAAGGCAGAGCACTGGCATTCACAGTGGAATCTGTATTCTTTCTCCAAATCTGCTCCTTGGAAATTTCAACTTCTCACAGTACAGGATTTAGGCTAGGGTAAGACCCAGCCTGATTCAGGGTCAAAACCCTCTTTGTTTTCAACCCAAGGCAGCTTCAGAAAAACAGAAGGTGTGAACTTCGAGTGGGGAAGAGACCGTGTACCAAAATGGGAAGCGCATTCTTTCCTCCTGGGTTCACCCACTAGAGGGACTCATTTCATTCCCTGAACGAGAGCAGAACGGAGCAAGCTCAGGGGAATAAGTGTCATGGGGACAGGGAAAAGGCAGGTGCTGTTGATGCTTCCTGCAAGTGCCGAGTTCAGTGGCCACAGGCTTTGTGCTTCTCTGGGGTGTGTTTCTTCTGTTGGCTGACCAGCATCATGCCAGTTTCCTCTGGAGGGGCCACCTGATTTTCAGGAAAAAAGAAAACTTTACAGCTCAACTTCATTTTTCTCTGCTGTTTGGTCATTGCTTCCCACAGTGGATTTTCCTCATGTCTACCTCCCAAAGCAGACACTATCATTCCAAAACATCCCCAGGGCATAAAAGATAATTTGGGAAAGGAGGAAAAAGCTGAACTTTTGAAATATGCTGCCTAATTATTAGTATTCCTCATTCTGAGCCTTATTTGTGGCAAGGATGACTCATTGCCCTTGAACACCCACTGCCTCTCTATTTCCTCTAATGTTGCTTTCCTTTTTGATTTTCTGGATACAGATAGCTGACTGCTTATCTATTCCTACCATTAAAATGATGCATAACTGCTGCATTTTGCGGATGGAAACATTATGGACACTGAAATGTCATCACAGCCCCATTTGCTCATCTGCTGTTATTTACTTTCCAGCAGACAATATTTAGTACAAGGCACACACAATGCAGAAGTCAGCACAACATTCATCACATTGATACCAGGACATACAACGCATGCTGCCACAGATCAACAGAAACAGTCTGGGCTGGAGGATTTACAGAGCTCCCCATCTCTCCTCAGGCTCTGTACAAATTTTCCCTGGCTGAGACGCTGTAGTTCTGGAAAGAAGCCAAGGCATGGCTATGTGCCAGTGGGAGGGGTTCCCAAAACAGGGGGATGTAGGGATCTACTGTCAGAGTGACCTTCCTTTCTGTCTGGTGGATCCAACCCTGTGCTGGTTTCCTCCAAAGCCTGTCAGAGCCACCCCTGCACACCGTGCTCCCTGGGAGGTTTGCACAGTACTCCCTGTGCCATTCCACTGGTGAGGCTTTCTGTGGATGCAGATGAAGCTCTGTCTAGAGTAAGACATCTTTTGAAAAGCATTCTGAAGTCCTGCCACACAGTCAGGTCCCAGGAAGCAAATGCCCAGCTATCCAAAAGCATGTCCCAGGGAAATCAATAGTCTAACATGGATGGTTTAAAACGCTTCAGTCCTTCAACTGCCACAATTGTGACACTGGTCACAATACCTTACACCTGTGCATTATCATGTGCTGTGACCTTTATAAACACCCCACAAAAATTGCCCCATAGCAGGAGAGTTTCGACTTCAGTGAGGGAACTCAGCAGAGGAATACTGCCCCTGGAGAGCTTGCAGCAACAGTAGGACCTCTTACAGTGGTTATGAGGACAATGAAATGGGCTGCCCAGGGAAGTGGTGGAGTCACCATCCCTAGTGGTGTTTAAAAGTCATGTAGATGTGGCACTTGGGGGCATGGTTTAGTGGTGAACATGGCAGTGCTGAGTTAACGGCTGGACTTGATGATATTGGAGGTATTTTCCAACCTAAATTATTCTATGGTTCTTTTATAATACCCAGCCAAGGAGTGAGTCTTCCCTGACAGTGAACTAGCAATAATGAAGATGAGGATGCTGGCCTTGGGTTCTGTGAGGACTGTTTCTGTGGTTCTGAGAGAGTCTCCAAAAGAATGGATTGGTCATCTTCTTGAAGGCAGGTGGTGGGGCACAGCAGGCAGGGGTCTGTACCTCACAGGGCTTTAGATCTCTGGAGGTTGGGAGATTGTCAGTGCATACCTGACTCCATCTTATTTCTTATCTGGCACCCACCCTGAGCCACTTTTTAAGAAAAAAATCCTGCATTAGCTGGACCTTTGGTGACCGTTCTGATGTACTTAGTGCCAGAGATTTCCAGGAGAAGCCAAAGGAAAATCTCATCTATCAGAGGAGGGTGAAAAACAAGTTTTGTAGTGTGATGGAGCTCTTTTGTGTCACATTTCTTTCTTCTTACTGATTCAGCTTTCTTTCAGTCAGCACATGTTGAAACTTCTGGCTTCACATTTGCATCAAGGTGCTCCTCAGTGCCAATCAGAAAACTATCTTGGAGTGCTGAAAAAGAGCAAAGCAACCACAAAAAGGTGTAGGGATAACAGCAAACAAACAGAGCTGCTTGGAGAGCACTGGGAATGGGTGCAAGGTGAAAGCATCTGGAACTAAATCCTCAGCCAGTGCCAGACTGGGGCTCAGACTCGCTGCTCCCCTGAAGCCAGATCTGCTCCAAATAATTGTTTCCTTTTCCTTCCACGTGGTTCTGAATTCTTTTATCTTTTCCTTTTGATGCCCTTTTCAAACAAGGAGCTTTGCCATATGGAAATCTGCAATTAGACCAGCTCTTGGTTGCCTCATATCTGCCACATAAAATAAAGTCAATCACTTTTGACATCTGGAGGCAGCTGGCTGGAGCGGTCAGATCCAGCTTTAAACTACATTTACATTTGTTGGGCTTGTCCTCCAATCCCACTTTGAAGATCCGCTTTGACATAAAAAGAATGACAAGTTTGTAAGTGTTACAAGAGCAGCCTCAGTGCAGGACTGAGGAATGGCTTTGCCAGGTCACATCAGAGACCCATCAATCCCTGCGTCCTCCAGCTTGGCCCAGGACAGCTGGACACAGAAGGAAAAGGATACAGATGTTGCAAGAAGGTGGCCACATTTCCTCAGCATCTGGTATTTGAGATCAAGTGATTCAGTCACATATACATTAATTTCTTGCAGTGGAAGGGTAGGCACAGGAGTTGGTCATCCAGAGGTAATACAAATTTCTGGTACTGTATGCATTCAAGAGCACCATTTTAAGAACTTCTGTCTCTTTGCTGCCCAGAGAAGTGGATGCCCCATCCCTGGAAGCATTCAAGGCAAGGTTGGATGGGGCATTGGGCAACCTGGTCTAGTGGAAGGTGTCCCTGCCCACAACAGGCGGTTGGAAAGAGATGATCTTCGAGTTCTCTTCCAACCCAATGATTGTATGATTCTAAATCAACAGCTGCTGTCCTGATCCCTGGTCAGAGGCACACGGTACACTTTACCAGCTAAGGTGAGAGGGGAAAGAGATGGTCTTCATACTTAGAGTCAAGAGGATAGAAATACTCTCAGATGTGAGGAGCTATGGGTACCAATGGGAATCCTGATTCAGCATGGATGCTGTGAATCACCACTGGGCTAATAGGCAGGAGCAAGACTGGAAAAAGTGATGGTGATGGATTCAAATGCTCGAGCCTGCTCTTCACCTCCTGCTTCAGGAACCTGAATCTCTTGACTGCAAATAACTTGGCTTTGGAGCACCCCATGTGGAGTCTTTGTGGATATGGATGCATGCAGAGGATAGGAAATTAAAATAATGGAAATACAAGGTGTTCGCAAAATATTTCAAATTGGATACCAGTTTTATTAATCTTAATGTTGGATTGCTGATGTTCAAGGTGACGTCACAACGACCTAAAACAATTTCTCCCCTTTTGCAGACACAATGAAAGTATTTTCAGTTGTGTAAAAACTTCATCTGAGTGCAAGCTGTGGTCTGGAAGTCTCTGCTCCACACAAGGAAGGGATTTGATTGTGACACCTAGAGAGTAAGAGGTTGCAGATTTCCCGTTTGCATCCCCCAACCCTGCTCCAGCTGGATGTAAATAATTCTTTCCTTCTCTTCAGAGTCCTTTCATGCTCACCTTCCTTTCATGGCCCTTTGGCTGGGACAAAGGCAAAAGCTGTTACCTGAAAATTTACAAAAACAAAGAGTCAGGAAGCATGGGGTCAGTTTCAGTCTTGCCAGAGATTTGCCATGACTATGAGCAGGTCACTTAATCTTATCTCAGCACCACAAGTGATAAAGGCCTCATTGATATCATATTAATCTGCAATCAAAGCTTCCCATAAGGATTACAGGATTAAGCTACTGCAGAAACGTAATATTCTTCATCTGGATGATCCCTTTGTTCCAAGACCTCATGTGTATTATTGTCATTTTCACATCTGTTCATCACTTGGAGAAAATGTCTTTTGTCCCTTAGTAAGCTCGAGCATACATTTCCCGTGTCACTCTCCCCCACACTATTATTTTAAAATCTAAATAGATTTTCTAAAGGTTAGGACATGTATAATTAAAATCAAATTGGCAGCAAAGAACTATTTCATTCACTCCGTATAATCCTCCAGTTGGAAAGTGGGTGGGGAATTTGAACTGATCTCGCACTTACTGGCAACAGCAAGGCTGAGGTCACAGACATGACTAGTGACACTGAATGTTCATTGTGACATTTGTTATAGGAACTTAATTGTTCAGAAGTTTCATTCAGTACTTTCTGAAAACGAGGATTTGTAAGGTAATTCCAATGAACATCCCAGAAACACAAATCACTTCTGTACGTCGTGACTTTTGCACTCACACTGGGAATTGCACATTGTAAGAAATGTAGGTACTGCTCAGCACTTCTGCTACTCATAATTTTTCTTTTTGGTGTTTTAACTTCCTTCAGTTATATATGAAGTAGCTCCATTCTCCTTGCAGAATCCTACCCAATATCTTGTAAAAGTAAATGAACTTTAAAATTGGAGGTAGTTCTCCAGAGAAGTAATTCAGCAATAATTTAGCCTACAGAAGTTCCCAAGTCTGTAATTTATTGATTTAGTTAACAGTTTGTACTGACTAGATAACAGTTTCTTATCTTATTACCCTGTGTTTTCATTACATCCAACCTGTCTGGTTGAAGGAATATCAATCTTTGGCAGCTTACAATTGCTAAGAGTAGCTGTTAAGAGTAGCTCAAAACTTGCTTTTACTTCATTTTGGAGTTTCAAAGTTTCTTGTTTGGAGGACTGGCAAATCATTAAAAAGATTTACTTTTCTTCGCAGGGAAAACAAAAAAAAAAAGAAAAAGAAAAAGTGATTGTTCAGTTGTGTCTCTGAAAGGGAGACAGACAGTTCTGCATTTCTGGTACTTGCACAAAATCCTCAGCTGCCATTCCCATCCAGCCTGCAGAAAGTGTTGATCACATCACCCCACTCTCTGTGCAGCAATAAATGCAGATGAGGTGTGGTTGCCTAGAGGATGGAACAGCAGAAGGTATCAATGCACTTTATGATGCTTGGCAGGAAAGACAGACTACATTGTACAGCTTTTTTGAGACAGACTAGAAGTTGATCACTGACACTTATGGCTGAGAAAAGGTTCCACAAGGTCAGAGCTCCTAAAATTGGACTTGTAAAGAGGAAAATGTGAGGACAGCAGGGATAATACAAAGCAAATGTTGGGTACACTTGGGTTTGTGGAACTGCTTTGTTTCAACAATACTCACAAACATTTCATTCTTGGTTTTGGAGGATATTTGAATGATTAGGTAGTTAAAAGGCTTGCAGACAGTGGCTGTCTAAATTATAAAGAAAAAAACCCAAACAGGTATTGAAGTCAGAGTTCACATACATGTTACAGAACTGACACGCTCATCAGGAGTGCTCTTGTGCTCCCACAGAAATGCTTGTTCCGTGCTACAGACAGGAACTGGAAAACATTCCTCACTCAGCTGACCAGTCACACCTCAACAAATGCTGAGGAAGCTTTCAAAGACATTTTTAGGCAAGAACAATAAATAAGTTCTTCTTCAATTTGTCAGCTACTGCAAGTTAGATTCTTACCTAAGTTTATGAGCTCAGAGCTGGCTTATGTGATGAAGAACTGAAAGAAGACAATGGCACAATTTTCAGCAGGTTTTTAGGGACCAATTGTCCCATATCTCTGATGCCTGCACTAATAAGCCCTTCTTCAGAACACGGAGAACACAAGACCTATACTGCAAGTCTCATGAAGAAGAAAGTTTTCATGTTTTCCATTGTGCTGGTGGAGACCCAGTTCTTTATCTGGCTTTGTATGAAACCAAGAGTTGTTTCTTCTTCATTAAGGCAAGCACTGTTTTTAAGAAATACACCCAACCAGACCAATTCCATCTCCTGATGGACCTACCTGTCCAGACTGGCCTAATTTTTCACAAGAAAAAATGTATTCTGCCACCTTTAAACAGATCACATTACTAGAGCTGAGGTTTGCCCTCCTGCAGGCTCTGGCTTTACCATTGCTCACATCACACCCTCAGAGCACACCTCTTGGATTCCTTAATTTTGGGAGAGTTGTCATGAGTTAGAAGGCTATATAGGGGTCTGTAGGTGCTCTACATTCATGTGTAGTGACTGTCTCCTCATCAGAGCCTAAATACCACTCAGTATCGCCTTCTCTGGCCTGTCTTCTGTTGAACCCCCTGGACTAAAAACCACACAATGCTCTTTAGCCTTTGCAGTGTGCCAAAAGAAAGTAGGTTCATCTGTCTACTGCATTTCCTGAGCTATGTGATGATCAAGTGACTCTTCTGCTCCTTCTGTCGTTATTTTGAGACTGGGGACCACAGGAGTCCAGACACATTAGCAAGCTGACAGACTCTATCAATTAGTGCAGTAGTTTCAGCCCACGTATCCGATACCTTCTCCTAGACTGGAGCATCAGCAAACTTTAAGATGTGTCAGAGATTCCTCACTCAGAAGACCAGTCAGTGTGTGCTATCCCTGGCCCTCTTTGCAGGACTTCTTTCACTTCTTTTCAAGATGACTTCTTAGTTATGAGTCCATAGGGTCTTAGTGGGGCTCTTGATGCATCTCACAGTTTTCTTTTTCTTCTGAGAAAGCCAATGTCCCCAAGCAGAGTAAAGCTGATTTCCTTTGCATGGCAGAGCACATGCTCAGTCAATAAGCAACACACTTCTTCTCCGAGCACCAGCCAACTCATAAACCAGTCCCTGGGAGCTTTGTCTGCTTCCTTTCCTTCTGAAGCAATCAGAGAGGATGAGTGTTCACAGCCCCGCTGACTGCACACCCAGCAGCACAGGAGCACTGCTCTGGCTAAGGCAGCCTGTGTGACTCAGCTGTCCCTGCAAATGTGACAACCTTTGTTAGGAAGAAAACCTAGGGGTTTGGTACCAAAATAAACTCAACCCTGAGTGCAGCTGAACTGCCTGACATTATCAGACAGGCTGTGAAGTGCAGTTCCAGCTCTCCTCTCCCAAGCTTTTTCTTAACTGTCTAGCTTAACACCCCTGAAACCCTCTGGCCAGCATATTCCCAGGTATGAACAGAGAAGTCTGAGCTGTGCTTTATCTTTTGCTCCTGAAAAATGCCCTAGTTTGAACTTTCCAGCCAGTTATTCCAAGTTGTGGTAGCATGAATCAAACTAATGATATCTGGTTATCTGCAGGAAAATCAATATTATACAGCACAAAAAAGAATCCCACAATTAATAGTGTACTGTACAATGTCTGTGTTCCTGTGCCAGTCTGAACATATTATAAATTACTTATCTTTTTTTTTTTCTTTTTTTTTTCTTTTTTGTGTCTATTCCCTGGAGGAGAATGTGATATAATGAGGGTTATTGGAACCCTGCAGCTGTCCAAGGATAAGATAGCTTAGCTGTTGGCTTTTCTGCGTTACTCATGCAAGGTTATTATGGTCATGGATGCCAGTGACAGCCTCAGGTCTCTGTTCTGCCCAGACACTTCGTGCAAACTGTTTGTATTGAAATAACAACTCCTAGGATAAAGCCCCAGAGAAAAGAGATTGCAAAACGAAATGAAACCACAGTGACCTGTGGTTTGGGGGACTCCAAATCAGCTGCATCAAGAAAGGGAACATCCATCACCTCAGTCTGCTCTATTCCTTTAGAAAGAAAAAGAAAGCGTGGGGCTCTTCTCCGAACAACGCTGTGGTCAGGAACTGATTTATCTAAAATCTGTCTGCAGTGCCTGCTGCTGGGTTTTATGATTGCAGGTCTTCAGCCATCCAGCAGCAATAAGAATAATTTAGTGACCAAAAATTGTCTTCATGTCCCAGTTAGGGCTGTTACCTGTGAGTTTTGAGTCAATTGCTGAAGCCATGATTTAACACTTTTACGGTACAGCTAAGAAAAAATGCTGTTTGATACGAGATATCCCATCCCTTCCCCATTTTTTCCAGCAAAGTCATTGTTGACCAACTAAGACAAAGATGCTAAAAGTTGGCTAAACCCAAGAGCAGGATTCTGGATACTGGATAAGAAGACACTGAAAGTGTAACTGTTCTCAATCAGACACTTTGATTCAGGATGCTTTGTCAAGGCTCATTGCTGATAACAGGGACTCTGCAGTGACTTCAGTGACACGTCCAGACTTTTTTCTCCTCCTCCTTCTAGTTTTACTGGTGTCCTGGAAACAAGGACACAGTATGGTAGAATCATGATGTCCTTTTCCACTGCAGGGATGTTTTTCTCTAAGTTTGTTTGCTCTGGGCTCCCTCCAGGGGCCCTCAGAGGGGTGTCTTCAATCTGTTTACTTGGGTCAAACAGACAAACCCTTGGTGCTGTGACCCAGAGGTCTTTTGAGCAGTGGTGGGACACTTACCTGCTCAGAGCAGTTGCAGAAAGCCCCCGTGCTGCAGCCTATGTTCAGAGCCGCAAGAACCCTTCACATTTCCCCTTTCTGCTGGGAAAGGCCTTTGGTGAAGATGGGATGTGCTGTGGTTTTAAGTCCAGGTAGAAATTAAGCACCACACACCCACTTGCTCAATTCCCCCTCTCTTCCCCCCACCCACCCTGGTAGAATGGGGAGGAAAATCAAAGTGAAACTTGCATGTTGAGGTAAAAGCTGTTTAATTATTGAAAATAAAGTAAAATACATCAATGATGGCAAATGATAATGATAATAAAAAGGGAAAAAACAAGTGATGCACAATGCTATTGCTCACCACACCCTGACCAATGCTGGAACAGATTCCTGAGCCCAGATTGGACACTCTTCCAGGAAACTTCCATAATTTATATACTGGGCATCACATTCTGTGGTGTGGAATATCCTTTTGGTCAGTTCAGGTCACCTGTCCCAGCTATGCTCCCTCCTAGTGTCTTTTATGAACCTCCTCACCGGTAGAGCCAAGTCCATGAGACAAGGAAAAAACCAAAGTCCTTGACTTAGGATAAACACAACTTAGCAAAAACCAAAACGTCAGTGAGTTATCAACACCATTCTCATTCTGACTCCAAAACACAGCACTGTGACAGCTTCTGAGAAGAAATTAACTCTGCCCTAGCTGAAACCAGGACAGGGTGACAGCTGGAGGAAGTGCCCTCTGCAAACACATGGATCAAGGAAATGGGACAGGTGGCATCCAGACCCCAGCTACATCTGGACCCACCACTGTTCACAGTGTGTCTAAGGGGAGAGGCAGGACAACAGAGAAGCAAGCCCTGCAGACTGCTTTAGGAGGCAGCTCTGCTTCCCTGTTTAGATCCTCTGCTTCCCTTGTCATGTGGTTTGCATTTGTCTCTTTTTTTCATGTGGAAATACTGCTTTTAAAGCCATCAGCAGGGATGAGCATACGGCCATGACATCATTGCCAGCGTGCTTCTCCCACCTGCAACTTGGCAGCTTTTGACAAAGTGGGAAATCCCAGGGGGACTCTTGCGTCTTTGGCAAGTTTGTTCTTCTCTTGCTTGCAGGAAGTCCCAGTAAACAGCAGGCAAAGGTATCAGGAAACAGGAAGCCGCAGAAGGACTTGGAAAAAGAGGTAAGTTAATTAAAAAGAGGCAGCATCAATTACTGTGACATTTAATATCAGTTTTTTCCTTTTAATAGAGAGCACACCAATTCCTTTGGGGATATCTGCTATCAGCTTTGAGCCAAACACCCAACAAACAAGAACTAGCACAAGCCCTCTGCAAGTCGCTTATACCATGTGAAACTATCCCTGCTGCAGAGCTGGCCTTGTCAGTGCTCCACAGCCCTGTGGCTGCCTTGGCACACCCCTCTGAAAGCACAACCCGGACACCTTCCAACTTCATTAGAAAGATTTATTGCTTACTGTAAGATTCTTTGGTTTTATTCAAATCTTCACTAGGGCTTGTCATAGAAAGGTTATGAGTTAATTAAAAGAAAACCCAAACAGAAATAAGGAAAAAGCTTTCCTGCTGCTGAGTCTACTAAAGAGATCTGAGCAGATAAGCAAGAGACAAAGCAAAGCTGAGGATTTGGGATGTATGTGTGCTGCAGTGCAGCCAGGAACAGTGTTTGGAGCAGGGGTAGAAATACTCCCACTGACCTGCCTCTGGCTGTGCCAAAGAAGCAATGCAGGTTCAGTCATGGCCCCTCGGGTACCTCCAGGACCATAGGGACTTCAGCAGCTACTTCACGTTGTAATTCAGCCTGTTGGTTCCCTGTTGTCAAGTTCCTGACCAAAAACTTTTGTAGAGACGTCTGTACACAATGTCACCACCCCTTGGAGTGCAGGGTTTTCAGACAACTGTGACCAGCTGGGTATCCAAGTCCCAAAAGGATGGTCCCACACTCTCACATTTAGCACTCAAGTTGTTCATCCTTTGTCCACTTTGAGAGTGCTGCATTCAGATGGATTAGTTTGGAAAAACATGTTTTAGTCTGATTGTTTGCAAACTAAGAAGGAAACTCCCTGCCGTTCAGGTCATAATTTTGATTCTTCTTGAAGCTCTTTGCTGCCTGCACTGGGGCATTGTGTCAGGGCCAAAGCTCTCATTGGCCAGTCAGTAACAAAATAATTTGTAGGGATGGCAGAATTGCAGATGATCTCCTGGGCATTTATTAATTCTGCATTTCCACTTCTAAATAGGCCAAGAAGCATTTCCTCCTCTTCATTTTCCACCTAAACGCTTCAGCTGCTGGAATGAGAGGTCAAACTAGAAGCATTTGTACCCAGCTGTGGGCAGCTCTCTCTTGCCCACATGCTGTTCTTCCCTGTCATCCTGGGAAATGAACATTGTGTGGCATCCTTGGCCATTAGCAAAACCTTGCCAAGGAGATTTCCCATGGAGAATAGACAAATTCAGCTGTCACTTTCTCACAGCATCTGCAGCAAGAGCTCTGGATAAGAGGAGATATTTTTAGCCTGGAGGTACTTGGCCAACTGGCATGGGGCTGTCCCTGTTGCCTGAGGATATAAAAAGGAACGCAAAGGTCCAGAGTTCCCAGTACCATCTGTATTTTGGAAACTGTTTGCAGCTGATGTCCTCTGCAAGGAAAGGGTGTTCTTTCCTTGTGAGCCAATGTCATGTCAGTCAAAACTGCTCCTTTTGAAAATTTATGCACTGTGCTCAGTGAAGGTGTTCTGAGCCTTTCTAAGGGGTAAAATATGTATCAAATAATATCGCCCAGTACCCCAGGGAAATGGAAGAGAATGGAGATGCCCTGGTATGCATTCTATTAGGTGTGCCTGTCATGCACAGTCATAGTACAGAGCCAGTCCTTGGATTCTTCCTTGCATTTTGCTGCTTATTATTATCTAGAAGAAGATATGCTCTAAGTGGCTCAGGGAGTCAGAGACAGCTACTGCAGCCATCATCAGCTCCAAATCAATAATGGATACCATCCAAAGATGCTTCAGGATGAGAGGCATTTCTCTTTTAGAAAACCGATTCTTGAAGTGAAGCAGCTGGCATTGTTAAAAAGACAATGAAACAGCAGAGTGGGGTAAAAAGTATTAAGAAAAGAATGTTCGTCAAAAAAGTTATTAGTCACTTCATTGGGAGGAGAAAATAAAAGGCCAGCTTCTTTACTGAAACTGATGAGTCAAACTTGCACCCTGACATAGGGCCTGTGCATAAAACTTCCAGCCATAAAGGTCTCCCCTGCCCCAAATCGAGGTTTAACAAGTGAACCTTTGGAGATGCCACAGTAGATGATCCCAGCGCTCACTCTCACACACTCAGGTACACTGAGCACTGACCACATCCAAGAAAGAAGACTTTTCTGCCTTTTGCTGTGTTAATTTGAAACCACAGCATCCCTGGCTGTGGGTGCAGACACGATGGTATAGGGAAGGAGGTTGAAGAGCTAGGGCAGACTGAGCCAGTTTAAGCTATTCTGCTCCCAGATAGGTCCTGAGCTATGTCACTGGCACCTGTCCAGTCCTGAGCTGTGTCACTGGTACCTCCTTCTAAAAATTCAATAATCAACGCTTAAGCTACAGTGCAGCTGTAAGGAACACATGCAGACTAGAGTTAAAATGTGGGTTTCATTCAGTTATGTGCCACTTAATTGCTAGGCAAGGACTATGTTTATGTACACACAACAGGACAACGAGCTGCACCTCACTGATCACTCTTTGCATTTATGTGTCCTGGTTGTGTGGAAGTTTTCTACTGTATATGTAAGAATTAAGGTTTTATCTCCATGAAAGCAGCAGCTCATCCAGCGGGTGTACCACAAGGGCTGATCCAGTGGCTTCACATCTGCCTGGCTCAGAGAGGAGATCCAGGGACAGCCCCTGGTTGGGACACTGACCCTGGTCTGCCATGCACTACTGTAAGCAAGTCTCCTCAGGCTGTCATGGCACGAACAGCCTTTCTGTCAAATGGGATAATATTGTCTCCTTTGAATAGGAAAAAGCTTTGCCACAGTTAGCAATGCTGGGTCACCTGCTCTTGCTCTTGGGATCCTAAGGAAAAATTACTGTATACAAACTGCTCCAATAACTACTTTTGTAGATTCAGTAAACAGAGTGGTTAAAAATTATACCCTCAGTGAGTATCCAGCAGTGTACCCTTTTAAGATTGGAAATGAGTTCTGGATTGTCTGAGTAAAAACAGCTTTTAACTAACAGGATGGAGTCTAATGAGAGATCAATGTCTATTGTGGGAGAATTATCCTCCTCCCCAGGAAGCCAAAGGAGACATTTGCCACTGTGGGAAGTGCTGAGATTTGGGAAACAGGCAGGGGAAAAGAAACAGGCTTGATTTTTGGCTATCAGCACCACACTGCAGCCCAACAGGAAACTGACTCCAAGACCAAACCTATTTCAGGTCCCAATTTCAGCATTCAGCCATCCTGCAGGATCTTTACTAAAATGTACTGTGCATATTAACATAAAAGCGAATGAAAAACAATGAAACTCCTTCCTGAGGAAGTCTTAGGAGCCTCCTTTGGCAGGCCTGAGGCAGAGCAGTCACGTCAGTGGGAGACATGCCCCAAACATTCGCAGCTCTGCATGCGGCAGGGCAGCTGTAAAAGGGTGAGTGAAGAGAAGGCCAAAGTTGAGGAGTTTGTGACCCCACAGCAGTACTGCAAACTCCAGGTATACAAAGCTAGATATTCGCAAAAAAAGATCGCCTCTCCTAACTACATTCATCAAAGCAAGACAGGTGGAATTTGGAATGCTCCAACCTGACCATTTGGTCTCTCTAAATGAAAGAAATGAAGCTTTGCAAGTAGAAAGTTTTGAAGTGCACCACATCTTGTATCAACATTGGGGAAGGATTCTGTAGAGAATCATCAGAGTTTCCAGCTGTGCAGGCAGCTGTAAATTACAGCCAAAGGCCAAATTTGCTATTGACTTAACTGGCCATTGGGTGAGATCACCAATTCCATCTATGAATTATTGTGATTAATTCTTCTGGTTATGAAGTTTCATCTTCTTAGGCATCTACAAAGAAATAAGCAATATAACCTTTCTCACATTGACTAGCCAGTCAGTGAATAGGAAATACATGAGGAATAAATCTGCAGTGAATTCTTTATGGGAGGAGAAAGGCACTGAATGTGCTCTTGTGTGCAGAGGGTGATTGATAGGGAAGCATGCACCCTTCTTCAAACCTTCTCTTGGACAACTTACTTCACACAAGCAATCACAAAAACTTTTGCACTTAGCTGGGAAAATTCCTGAACACGGTGACCTGTTCAGCACACATTGCAGGAATATAAAGGCAGAAGATTAAAATTCTTGTACAGCTTTAGGCTTGCCTTCCTGTAGGCTTGGCCTCTCTGCACCATCCTGGTTTACAGGCCCACCAGGGACAGCTAGGTTAATTGTTTTACAAATCAATTTTGGTGGGCTCAAGAAGCTTAATTTTACTTTAATCGGAGAATCATGTTTTGCCAATGGAATGGAAACAGGGAGACAGATTCAGTGGCTTCTTAAAGTGTTTTCCAGCTCTGCCATCAAAGATTTGTTTGACCTGTCATATAGTCTTTGCCATATAGTCATATAGTAAAACTTTTAACACAACTCATGGGTCCAGAGGATCAGAGCACAAGCTACTTCCTGCTTTTGGAAGATGTGCTACAGAGGAAGCAGGGCATGATCCAATGTATAATCAGAGCAGTGCTGTTTAACCAGCTAAAAACAGACTTCGGTGTGGATCTCCTCTCCTCACTGGGGCTACAGGACATCAGGTTCTGGGTGAGAGATTTTGCCTACCACATTCCTTCTGAGGAAACAGCACTGAGGGTGCATGGATACAAAGAGTGGCAGCAGCTTGTACTCTTCTTGCAGGGTCACTTTTGTGTTCTGATTATCCATCTAAGTGCTTCCATGCCTTTCAGAAGAATAGCAGCCCAGCCATTTCTACCCAGATGAGTGACAAGCGAATGCATCACCATCACCTGTGTTACCTGCTCATGTTCCTTGAGTAGTTCTGCTCTATGAAGTGTTGGTAATGCTGTATTCACCTCCTTAACACATTTGTTTCCAACCCCCTGCATTAAGTGTATATTCAATTATGTTGGAAGAAAATCTCATTCTGAAACTGGAAACCTCCCCGTGCACAGCTTCTCTGCTGCTGACCTTCTTCAAAGTCATGAAGACAGTCTGTGTCCTTTAGGGATTTCTCCTCATCTGGAATTAATAACTTTCTTCCCAGAATAATCTTATCTCCTGCTACTCATCATATATTTCCTGAAAAAGTCAGTCCACCCAGCTTTGGAGCCTTGTCCTAGGTTTGGAGCACCCACTGTGAAAGTCTTTGTGTCTCACAGCTGGCACCACTTCCAACAGGAGATCACACTAAGGACTTCCTGAGATCACTTCCAACTTGTGGTTTTCTCAAATTCCATGATGCTGTGCTTTATCTAGGAAAACCCAAATGGAGCGTGTGATACATGGGAGGGAGTCTAGCAGCTGCCTGGTAAACTCCACGTAATGGTTCCCTGCAGATCCCTTTAGCCTCTTACCACGTCTCAATGGAGAGTTAACTCAGATTTGCCAGGATGGCAACCACCTCCAGTCGGAATCAGCCTGACTGAGTGAAAAAGCCTGATGGAGAAAGAGAATTAATAATGCCATCTGGACCCCAGTGCTGTATCCCTTCCCTGGCCTGAGCCGTGGGATGGCCCAGTGCGGGCTCTGCACCTCCTCCCTCCCAACAAAGCCCAGGGATCTCTCAGGTGAAGCAGTGCTGTGCATTCCATCATGTAGGTGATGGCTGCAGGTGAATCCCCCAATGACTCGCCAAGGTTACCTTGGCTGGGTCAAGGCGACTCCCCCAAGACTGCAGCAGGGAATCAGGAACTGGCAGCTGACACAGGAAGCATGATGGTCCCGCTGTCCCCAGAGCTCTCCCAGAAGCCAGGCAGCAGTCCACATGTTCAAGGGCGAGCAGGGGCTAGGATTGCTCATAGTTTCAGTGACAAGTAGGAGCTTCTTGAACCTCTTTTCCTAACTCTGTGCATTCACACACGTTATTTATAGTCCCGTTTCTTTTCTAGGGCCATCCACAAAACAGGACTGTCAGATTTTCGTGCTGTCAGGAGGGAACTCAGCATCCTATTTTGGACTAAAGCATATATTAGCATTGAAGCCTGAAATCTTTGACACTTGATTCGTCATGGCTGAGTTTCCTACACCCTGAAAACTTCTAATTCAGGCCTCCAGGAGGAATCTACCCTGTGAGTTTTCCCCACAGTGGACTGCAGTCACTTTATACCCCTATTACATCTCTGCAAGAGGTGCAGACAGTTGTTTTCCATTGAATTCCTGGGGTACCTTCCATACAAATCATGATGGAGGCATTATTTTGCACAACAAACTTGTACATTCTTCACCTGGAGTTTTTGAGTTGGTTTGGGGTTTGTTGTTTTTTGGGGGGTTTTTTAGTAAGATTTAGGTCAGAAACTGGAAAGCAACACAAAAGATCAAAATTTGTCGTTTCTCACGTAACGGGGAAAAAAGAATGCAATGAAATCATAATTTAATCTCCTGTAAACAACTTTGTGGATAAATGCAATGAGATGTGTCCTGCATATGAATACTGCCAGGCAGCCATTTATAGATCTTAAGCTTGTATTGATCTGTGCATCCATAAAAGCTCTTATTCGTCAGGCATAAGAGAACAGACTCAGTATGCATGACCACACATGCCAATGTCAATGGAGCTATAAAGCTACACCCTCGGAAAAATAAATTGTAAGTCAGATTTTAGTTCAAAAGAATGGAAATCTGTGACATTAAGAATTAAAAATCAAAGTCTTCTGACCCAGATTAACTTTCTTTGCTCAATCACCCGTACATAACATGCTCTAAATCAGCTCCTGGAGATGTCCTTTTGCATGTTTTTCACGATTAATTGAATTAGCAATTGATTTGTATAATATGACTCACTTAGAAATAAAGACACACCAAACTGACAGCATGCACACCATTCAGGTAGCAACAAATCACAGGTCCTACAGTTAATCTCACCCCAGGCCTCCGGGGCAATGCAGATTCACTGTCTCCTCTCCAGAGCACGGACTCTCAGAGTGCCTGTGCATGCTCTGTGTGTGTGCAAACCAAACAAACACGAACACACATGCCCTGCAAATGCACAAAGAGCTCCAGTCATTGCAGAGACGATTCTTTCTGTGGCTGATTTATAGATGCTCTGCTGAGCCCCATCTTGGGGCTTGTCGGGCTTGGAAAAAAGGTGCAGGGCTTAGAGAAAACAACTAAAGACGGGTTCCTTTGAAGTCAGGCAGGAATAGGGGAAAGTATCTCAATTATTTAAGGTTGGGGGTAGGTGTTTAGTAATCCCTGGCCTAGGGTTAGAGTAGGACTTCACATTGTCCTGGGTCTGGGTCACATTTTGGTCTTTACTAGCAAGATTT
Source organism: Ifrita kowaldi (assembly GCA_013398055.1). Lineage (NCBI taxonomy): Eukaryota > Metazoa > Chordata > Aves > Passeriformes > Cinclosomatidae > Ifrita > Ifrita kowaldi. The sequence continues at coordinate 671,740 of VZRS01011857.1, forward strand.
AAAATTGAGGACCATAGGTTTGTCTGGGGAGAGATGAAAAGGAGGACTTGATGGGATAAAGACCATGCAGGATGATGTGGGGTTCTTCAGAGTCAAACTGGGTGAGTGCAGAGACAGGCAGAGGGGGACAAAGAAGAATGAACATGACAGGATCCCCCACAGACCCTGTGTTTGGAGTTAGTGATAAGGAGTGCAGAGCCAGCCAGGGTGAGGTCAGGGCAGCTGCACGCACCTTGCTGTTCAGGCCGTGGATTTGGCTTGTAGGGTCTCCAGAAAGGGACAAAGCTGAAGATTAGATGTTTGTCTGAGCTAAAGTCAAGGTATGGCTGAGTGAGATCTTGGGAATAGCTTTTTACACAAGGGACAATGCCTTGCTGGCTGCACCACAACCCAGCACACAACAGGTAGCTCACAGCTGGGTGCATGAAGGATGTCCAGTACCATGTGGCAGCCCACATTTTCCAGTTTCCAGCAGACACCAGCAGTCTCCCAGTCCCTTTTCCGGGATGATTCTGGTCTTACCAGCAATGTGAATCCTTCCAAGGTGCTAAAAACTATCACAAGTGCCCTAGGCTGCCAGAGAAGGAGGATGGCTAGCAGCAGTGGGAAGGGATGACCTTTCCTTGGCCCAATTATTTTGATATTTAATATGTGGATCCAGAAATAAGAGTTCATCATTTTCTTTGCCTGAGATCATTATGCAGTGAGTAATGGGCAATACTGTGAATTATTATAAACTGGCACCAGACCGAGACTGCTCTTTTCTTTTCCCCTTTCTTTTGCCTTCCAGAGAAGCATCCCCATTCGTGTATTGAAGCAGCAGCTTTTCATGAGAAAATAACATTTTTATGCCTGTCAAAATTTCCTTCCATTTATGCCAAGAAGTCACGACTGATGCCATGTCTCCTTTTCTCCTGGGTGTGAATCTCTTTCCCAGCACCAGTTAAGTGGAGGGAAGAGTGAACTTTATCTTTCCTGTCAGCTTGGCTAGACATTACTGGGAACGGGAACAGGCAAGATCCCATTTTCTTCCCTGTCAGTTTAACCCTGAAAATCCTGATGCTTGAATGGGTATTGTTTAATCCCAGGCTAAGCAATGGCCATTTCCAGGCAACGCGGGGTAGTTTCCCCTTCCACATTTAGGAAAAGCAGTTCTGACTTGTTCAAAATAATGTCCTCATGTGTAAGAAGAATGGGGTTTATATGCCACAGAAATATTTTCAAATCCACTTAAAAAATACCTCTCCCCCATTTTCTTGAGCAGATTCTTTGGATTGCACTTTTTAGGAGGCAGGCAGAGCTTTACTGACGTAAAGACCCTGGGATTTGGCTCGTCAGTCATCAATCTGCATAAACACGCAGCAGCTATGTGGTCATTACCATAGTAGTTCCCCCCCCTTTATAATTTCTCTGCTATACAGGCTGGGGGAAAGAGAATCATTTTGTTCTCTGCAGCTACATCATGACATTAAAGCAGTGTCCCTGCTGGCCTCGGGTCTTGCTTGAATAGAGCTGCTCAAGAAAGTTGTGTAGTGCTTTGTTTTGCTCGAAAACGCTGATATGCAGAAATGAAAACTGGCTTTGTGGGAAATGGTCAGTTTTGATGCATTTTTTGTCTATTTTATTCTCCCCCTTCCTTTTTTTCCCCTTTACAGAAGGAAGTTTTGAAACAGTGAATTAGCAGCAGCATATTAAAACAAAAAGATATGCTGGTTGCTCTTTCTGTCTAGAAAACTAATTACTCTTGTGAGACTAAAGTTATTTTAAAACTGGGGATGCTTCGAGTCAAAGGGAATTATTTCTTAGATGTGTACTGACTTTTTCAGATTCTCATTTCTCATATATGTTTTGCTTTTGATGTTTTTACCCTCTTTAGGACTGGATTATTTTTTAATCTAAAAAAAATAAATTTGCAGGGTGGGGAAATTATCTCCTGCTCATCAAGACCCCACAGTGGATGTTTCAATGCACACAGCAAACGTTACAAAGCAAGTCACTGTTCTTGTCTGTTCCTGGGGGACCTGGTACTAGTTTCTTATTGTTTTCATTTCTTTGGAAGACAAGTAATCTAGACTAAAAAACACATTTTGTTCTTTATGTTCAGGGAAAGGGAAAAAAACCAACCTGAAACGCACAAACTCAGGTTTGATTCATCTCTCAGCATTATTTTTATTTTTGGTCTATTGAACAAGGAGTGGAGTTTAAATCAAGTGCTGTGATCTGATGCCAGCTACTGTTATGGGGCTGTAGAGGCTGTGTTAGAGAGTTCAGCAGTCGCTGGGAAGACACTAACTCTGCTGTTATTATTTTTTGCAGGTATGGTCTGGGCAGAAAGAAAAACATAGATTTACAATCGATCTCCTCGAAAGAAGTAGTAAAATAACATCCGTGCACCTTCAAGCTGAAGACTAACAGAATATCAATAACTGACATTGTACCAACTCTGAGCCAAATTCCTCTCCCATGGACCAGCTGTGACCAAATTCATACCAGCACCACTTTTAATCTGAACAGACCTCAGTCAGGGGACAGTAAATCTGAATTTCCCCAAGCAGAACTGAGACAAAAACGATTAAAAAAACCAGCAGCAAACATCAGGATTTTGGTTGATGTTCAATGCTGTTTGGAACACCTCTGTGCTCTCAACCTGAGAAATCCTGCAATATTTCTAGCAAGGCTTTTTTTTTGTGGTCTCCCCACATGCACGTGCACACCCTCTCTCGGCCGGAGAGCACTCCCTGTGGGAGAGTCCAGGCTGGCAAAACTTCCCCACAAAAATACTTCACTTCACATCTTTGCTACGGGCTACACAAAGAGCAGGTGAAAACATCGCTGTGCTGCAAAGATCTTCCTACCAGCTGGCAGACACTTTGCAGAGGGATTAACTCCTCAGGGCTCAGCAAGAATTCTGTCTTTCCTCAGGTGTTCTGTGTTTTCAGGGCCAGTCTAAGATAAAGGCTAAAAAAAGAGCATTGTTTGGGAATTTTTAGTAGGCACAATGTATTTAAGAGGTTGAAGAGTGTTTTTAGAGTTAGGCTACAGAAAACACTGTAAAATCCTCATCTGGATATAGGCAGCCAGCACAATTGCTTTGGTAACTCATTCCAGTATGGCTTTACTGGAGCAACTGGTTCCGGCTCTTACAGCCTTATGCAGGAACTGATTTTTGGCCATGGTCAGAAGCAGGCCACCAGGAAGGCTTTGCACAAGTGCTCTACGGTGTCACAGAAATGCCCTGTCCCTATCCTGACCTGGCCCCAATTTTCAGTTTAGCAGAGGTACCAGGATCACAACAAAAGGCAATATCCCAGGTCTGGAAACAGGGTCTGCTCTTCTCACCTGAGCAAAGAGGGAAAGGGGAGTGTGATCCGGGAAGGTGCTGGGAAACTCTTGCATCTTGCTGATAAATGTGCCTCAACTGTTTTGATCCTCTGGATAGTCCACCATTTCTGGGACTTTCTTTGTTTTTAAACTAACCTTTGGTGATAACAGTGAAAACACAGTAATTACGTGGAATCCGTCATTCTTAGTTTTGCTGGCAACCTGCCTTGCCTTAATGTGCCCACTCTGCCTCACAAGCCAACTTCACACAAATCCCTGGAAGAAGTCAGTGCCAAATAGTGCCTGTCAAATGTTGCTCCCCCATGAAGTTTAAGCTCAGGTTTGGAAACTGGTTTTTGTCTGTTTGAAAGTAGGTTTTCATCTGTTGAAACCTTAGAGTCAGCACCAACAGCAAAGATCTCAAAAATTATAATGGGGCTCGGAGAAGTCAAGAGTGAAGGTTATATTTAATTTGGCTGTTTAGCATAAAGCCAAGCATTTTGCAAATTCTATAAAGGTATCTTTTCCTTTTTTTTTTTTTTTTATCCTCTGAGAGGTTGTGTCCCAGCCACCAGGAGCGAGGAGATTAATGCACGTTCAACGCAAGCATCATGGGGTGCATGTCAGAGCAGGGCAGTCCTGTGGTGGTGGGACTCAGGGCTAATTAAAGCCCAACAATGTGTCCCCAATTCATACCGACACTAGAAACAGTGGCTGATAGGGAAATTCAGGCACAGCAGCTGCTCTTTTCACAGCAGTACAATAACTATCTCTTTAATGAGGAGGAGTGTGGGGGAGGGATGCAGCCCAAATAACAGCACCTGCCTGCTTATGCCACACCAAAAATCACAACAGCTAATCCTCTTTGCCTGTCATGTTAATTGTTGCGGAGCTCCTTTTGATATCAAACTGTTTGTCCTTTGACTGAAATAAATCAGGCCTTAAGCACCACATTTATCTCGCTATGATACAGGAGCAGAGGTGAGCACTGTGGGGAGATTTATACAATGGGAGCAACGTACAGCACGCCAGGGTGATATTTATGGGCTCGGGGTCTTTTCATCAGGAAAAGCAGTCTGTTGACATTGTTCACCACAAAGGAGAAGTTCAAATGCTGTATATTACACTACAGCCCTAATACAGCATTTGACATGAGCAGGAGGTAAACAAAGCGGGGAGGGGGAAAATGCCCAACTGGCTCTCACATGCAGTGGTTCAGCAGGATATTTAAGATTTGTACACAACTTTGGGGCCCAGTACCTTCATTCGGACTGTTTGTGCGGTCGATGCTGGGGGTATTTAATGGCATTTGCTGATGCTGGTTTGCATTACGGAAAATGCCCTTCTGCAGAGCCCGTGGAGTGCACAGACACAGCTCTCCTGGCACAGGGAGAAAGGTAAACTCACAGGGGCTGAAGCCACCCTGTCTCCTTGTCCTTCCCACCTGTTAGCCTCTGTGGCAAACCCACAGTGCAAGATATTGGGAGAAGATGCTCAGAGAAAGGTGCATGGAAAAGTCTTGAGACTTCTAGTGGAGGGAATCTCGAGGGTGGGAACTGGGAAAATGCATCTTGAGCATGTCTTACAGGCATGTTGTGTCACACAGAGCATCGCCTTTCCTGAGGATAACTAAAAACTTTTTTGGAGATCCTGGATGAAGGGCTGAACTCACCTCACCGAGGAGTTTGGGTATTTTCCTGTTTATTTGTTCTACTAGGTCTCAGTTCCGTGTGTTGAGGTCCTTCGTCCCCCATGCAATTCCCTCCACATAAAAGTTAAAACCTAAGGCATCACACAGAGGTCCTGTGCTAATTGCTCCTGAGAGCTTGCAAGGATGTCTCTGAAAGGAGAACCTGGATCCACATGGGCAAAAGAGGGGATTATTTGCTGCAATTCCTCTTTGCCTGCAGGGACTGCAGGCACAACAGGCACAAACCTGCCTGAGCTTCACTAAGCACCAATAAATGCTATTGAAAATTTTCCTATATTCTTTGGTGGAGAGAAAAAAAAGCAGATAGCCTACAGTGACAGCATCATCCACAATCCAAGAAAATCCCGTTAATCTTTCACACCTCCTAAGAAACACCTGTCCTCTATTTTTACTGCTCATGTTACTAATGGAAACCAAGCAGTTTAACTTTGTTTGTGAAAACGCACTGCTCTGGAGAGGTGTTGCCAGAAAAAAAAAAAACAACTGTGAGAGAGAAACAGAAAAAACAGCAAGTCCCTTTCAAATCTGTTGGTGTTACTGGGAGAAAGAACTTGGGGCCTTCTGATGGGACAAGTCCAAGAGCAGTGTAGAAGGGTTTTACATAGTTTCATTTGTTGGGGGTGAAAGAGTATTTTTACTGATTGAGACTCCCTGGTCTCTTCAGTGTGGAGGTCTCTCTTTCTCCAGAGAATGGCTCATGGGTTTCAGTGTGCTCCTCCATGACCTCCCCAGATATGGCCAGTGGTGGGGAGGCCCTACTGCCTCCCAGAAAGAGGGCTCTGAACTCTCACTCCTGCGCTGCTTTACAGAGAAATGCAAAATGAAGAGCAAGAATTGTGTCTTCACACAGACCTTAAGCAGGTTCCCAGGCACAAAAATCCCTTTATCCTCTGTGGCAGTGCAAATACTGCCTAAAAAAAATCAAACCAAGTGCTCTGGGCAGCATCAGATCTCCCTGGTTCATGTACCATGTCTGTTTGTCCTGAGATCTTCCACATCCCCCTCTCCAGGAAGGAACACACTTCATGGTGAAGCTGGAAAATGTTACCCATTTGCCTCAATTTACGAGGTGCACATAAAACTGTTTGTCAGGGAATCCAGTCTTCAGGGGATTCACTGAAATAGACTTTACTATGTGGCAGACAGTTCCAGAGCAAGGCAATAAACAAGGCATATATGTTTAGGGATGATTTCACCCTGTTTAAAGCCAGGGACTTCCTTCTGTTCTTTGAGGTTGGTTGTTTGAGATGGTTGTGCTCTTGGTTCTGGCTCTTCTCCTGAACCTGGGCTGCGTCAGGGTTCCCTCAGCCTGGTTCCTGACAAGAGCAACATGATGGTGAGCAAAGTCAATGCCTCACTTATTTATATGTCTTCCAGCCAGTTCCCTCTTCCCAATAAATCCTGAAACCCAGGATTTTAATCAGATCTCCCAGAGCAGCGGAGGTCCCAGTGATTTTACACTCCATTTCTCATGAAAGTAAGCAGCCACCGCAGGAGAGGATAACCCGTTAGCACCGTCACCAAAGGGGAGTAAGAGCCACGAGCTTAATTAGGCACAGGGGAATCGGTAGCAGCAAACATGTCCCAACAGCTGGAAAACCTTCACTCGTGGCTTGTAGCCTTATTAGACAGCAGAGAGTCCATGCAGGAGGCAGACACACATAAAGGAGCAGGATGCTGTTGTGTTCTGCTCATTCAACTGCTTCTTCTGCAGCCCAGCCCAGCTGCCTTCAGCATTGCATAAAATTAAGGTCTTGGATTAAAACCACATATCTTTTTTAAACCATGTCAATCATTGTAATATGCCAAAAACATGTGCCCATCTTTTACCGAGGGCATTTGTTATGCCCTGTGTACGGCACAGGGAGGTGATGTGCACCATTCCTGATCACAAACACGCAGGTCCCACGCCTGACTCCAGGTGTCCTTGGAGCACCTTTTGCTGCAGGCCGGGAAAATAACTCTGGAGAGGCACCTCTCCCTGATGGCTGTAGGCACCTGGGTTTCACCTCCAGCCAAAGCACCTCCTCATTCGGGGCTGGGAAGTTTGTTTCAAACGGGGCTGCACCATCAGTAATGCAGCACAGCCTGTTCCCAGGGCAGATTCTCATCTCAGTGCATGGCATTGCAAGCCTGGAGAAAGCTGTGGCTTATTCTGCATTAAATTTGCTTGCTTTTGGGGGCTTTCTTTTGAATACAACCTACATGAGGTTTGGGGACCGTTGTTTTTGCTCTTCTGTTTTTGGCAGGTTTTTGCAGTGAAGGACACCGTTTCTGTGAGGATTGCTAAGGCTGTGGTCACAGTGGTAGGGAGTTTGAATTTTGATTTCTTAATGGTGTTCTTTCTGGCTGCTGGATTTCCTGGCTCCATTATTTGGTTTCTGTTGTTGTTTCTGTTAAAACTTACAATAAGAGCCTTGCTACATGAAAAGAAAGCCATGACACTGGCACCATAACCTGGGCTGGGTCACTGGAACATATCCCTCTGTCTGTCTGTACCCATCAGCATTTTTCTAGGACAGAGTCGCCCATTTGTGTTATTTCTACTCCTTCCTCTTCGAAGGCGCCTCTCTGCTCCCTCATTAATTTTCGTTCAATGCCACAAGCAGGTCTAATCTCTCATCAATATGCAGAAATTCACCCCCTTCCCCACCCGACTCCCTGCAGGGCTGTAGGAGCGGTACCTGCAGCCCACCCTCGCGCCAGGGGAGCAGGGCTGCTTCGCCTCCCACGTGTCTGCAAAGGTTTCCTTGCTGTTTACAAACATGTTGGATTTGCCCAACAGTCCCTGCTCTGCTTTTCATGTTCTGTGCATGGCAAATAGCACTGATCTGTGCCTTGATCTGTAGTCAGCAAAATCACTTGCTTGCATTTGCTACATCAAAGCAGGGAGGGGAGGTGGGGGGAGAAGCCATCTGGTGAATTAGCTCTAATAAAAATAAAAGGGGTCTCTTTGCATAATAGAGTATTAGGGGATGATACTGTGGGGTTGTTGGGACAAATGGCTCTAAAGAGTTTTGACAGCTCACAGGCATCTTGGCTTATGTTGCAACATAAACATCATGAAAGCAGAGCTCCATTAGTCGGTGGCAACTTGTCTATTGATTGCAATGGGGCCGTGATTTCTTCCCCATATAAATGTCTCGGTCAGCTGAATCTCATTACATCAATGTGCAAAGCATTTATTCAATATGCTTGTGCTTCATGGCTTGTTCATTTCTTCTACTGTTCCTATAAAGTTGCTTTAACATTTCCTCTGCTCATTGCTCACACAAGTTGTTCTGCTGCTTGGGATCTTTTGGTGGCACATAGGGGCTTTTTTAAGATGCGTGAAATCCAGTCCTTATTTGATACTTGTCTAATTTCCCTTTGCAGGAGAGCAGTTTTCCTGGGGAAGGAGGGGATCGTCCTTGAAGGAAGCAGGACACAAAGGGGCCACAGCCCTACCCCAGTCAGTGGTTAAAATCAGCCCTGTTCAATTCAAAATGGTGGTTTTTAATACCCACATCTTATGGGACAGTCTAGGTAAAAGGAGATTGCACTTGAGAAGACATAGATGAGGATGACTTGCAGGCAGTGGGATTTTATTTTTAAAGTAGGTACAGTTTGCAGGCAGCTGGCATCATCTCAGACTTCATTTGGAAACTATCTGCTCCAATTTACTCTACACAGAAAAGAGATTAGGATTCTATTTTTGTTTGATTCTGGTCAGACCTTTCCCTACCACCACACACACATCTACACAAAGGTGCACACACGTACACACCTGCCCACATGAGTTAGCCTCTCATTTCAAACGTATTTAAGGGTCAGCCTCTGCTAAAGAGTCAACAGGCATTCATGATTTGGTGGATAAATAGAAGATTGATTGGCTGGAAAAGACTTTCACTGATGGGAAAATGGCTGCAGGTGCCCTGCTGCAAGGAAAGCACAGCTGAAAACACAGCTGATGAGTGGTTACAGCAAATCTTGCCGGAGGTGAAGTCCTAATTCTGTTTTCTGCTGAGTTACTCCTGCAGTGGAAAGTAACTGCAGCCATGTTCCTTTGCAGGATTTATCTGCTTTTGAATCATTCGTGGTACCCCACTGTGCTATGGATCATGGTAGATACAAAGCTAAAATGACCTTGTCCCAGGGATCTCCTCATCCACACGGACAGGATTGTAGCTAGGCAAGGAAAAACAGTGAAAAATATTTACTGCCAGCTGTTGGTGGCAATCCAAGGAAAGTGCAGGCAGTGTGGTGTGGCTGTGCTGGTACTCTGTGTGTGTTCACAGTGGTCTTGGTCAGATGGGACATCTCAAGGTGTCAAGTCCAACCTCCCACCTGGAACAGGACTGTGGTCAGCACTGGATCAAGTTAGCCATGGCTGCTTCTAGCAGAGCTGTGAAAATCTCCAGGGACAGAGTCTGGAGAAGGCTGCTCCAGGGCTGCAGCACCCTCCTTGCAAAGCATGTTCTCCCTCTGTCCACCCTGAACTTCCCAAACCACAGTCAAGGCCATTGCCCTGTGCTTGAGAATAGCTTGGTTCCTTTGTTGCTGTAACCATGTTTACTGTAGGCTGCTATCATCTTAGTCCTTGGCCTCCTCTTGGTCAGAAAAACTAAGTCCAGTTGCCTTTCATCTCCTCATGGGGACTAAGGTCCATCTCCACAGGACCCTCTCAAGCTTCTCTACACCACGTGAACCAGGACACCTGAACTGGGCACAATACTCCATATGAGTTCCAAGTAGAGGAGGGAGGAATCTTCTCAGCTGATGGCCGCATTCCAGCTAACATAGCTTGGTACATGGTTTGCCTTATCTGAGATGGCAGCGTGTGGCTGGCTGAAGTCTGATGTGGCAGCCTCAGTCATTTTTGGCAGAGCTGCTGGCCAGGGGGACGTGTCACAGCCTGTACCCATGACTGGGGTTATTGCAGCCCTTGTGCAGAGCGTGCACATCTCCTCGTGGACTCCTGGCCTCTCCTCCTTTTATAGCTACAGATATACATATGAATATGTACATATGTGAACAGGAGAACAGCTATATGAGGAATACAAAACCAGCTGGGATCTAGGAAGTAAAATCCAAGGGGATACATGAAACAAAAAGCTGCTGTGGCAACAGCTATTGAAATTGTCCTCATGAGTGAGAGGACACACTAATTGAACGATCCAGAACTACTACAAAAGAGCTGAGCTGTAGAAGTGTTTCCAATACAGAGAGACTCAAAACTTCCCAACACCTGTAATTAGGTTTATGTCAACATCCTTTCCCTTAACCTGACCTTGCACAAGAGCAGACCTGGCTCCTTGCTCAGTCAAGCTGTAACCATCAGCAGTCCATGAGCCCTCAGCCTCTCCAGGGCAGCTCAGCTGGTTTCTTACCCAGCACCACACCTGGGCTACTTCCAGCAGCTGCAGCAAAAAAGAGCAGTAAAAGGCTGCCGGTGGTGTCAGGTCACTGCAGATCAAACAGGAGATGAAGAAAAGCTCCCCCTGCCTCTCTCAATTCCTCCAGTGCTGGGTGCAATGATTTCTGGAAAAAGCCAGATGATTTAGGATCATAAAACACCCATGAAGTTTGGAAACCTGAATTCACCAAGTCATTTTGAGCTCCCCCTCTTAACAGCCTGCTGCCAAAATTGGCTACATCCCGCCTGTGAGCACCTGATGTGTAGCCAGGGCAGGCGCTGTAGGACGGTGCAGACTGAGGGACAGAGCCCTCGATCCTTTTGTCTCACTGTAAATGTTTAGATACTCAAGGCTATTGCTTTCTGTGCTAATCATCTGTGACCAAGATTGTGCTCTCTTCAAGCTGTGTCTCCCTTTTAAGCAGTGGGCAGGTCAAACATCTGCTCCAAGCAGCTGAATTGCATCATAATGACTTTTTTTAGCTATGTTGCAAACTTCTAAGTCTCCAGCCTCCTCTTTGTCTCAGTGCTGCTGCTCACCAGTGTTTCCACCAAGGGGCAGATATTGATTCATGTTGTTTCTCTGGCTTAGGATTACATTAAAAATTGCTAAACAGAGTCAGTCCCTATGTGAGGAAACAGCGTTTGGCTCTAATAGGAACCAAGTGTCAGTGTGAGAGCACTGAAGGAGGGGAAAAGGGGCAGGAAGCACAAAGCAAGCACAGATCTCTCCTTTCCCTTACAATATTGGTAGGGTTTCAAGATTTTTCCAGTTCATATTCTCCTAAAGTATAGCACCCAGCAGCTTTTCAAAAGCAAAAAGACACAATCTGCTCCAACAACACCATTTCTAGAAGCACTGAGCACGGGGGGAGGTAATTTCCTCGTGACAGAGCTGTCAACAAAGCAGCTGTTTGTAACATCACAGCTTGGCAAACCTCCTCCTATTTAAGCACTTTCCCTTTTGGCTTTGCTCTGCACTTCCCAGCTTCAGAGTGCTAGAGTAAAAACTTCCCTGGTGCTGTAGTGTTGTCTTGAATGGGAGTGGAAGGGGTGATGCTGCAGCAGAACAATTATCAGGCAAAAGGTAATTACAGGGGGCCACGGGTCAAGAGCCATTGAGACACCCAACACAAAAGCTGGGAGAGGCAATTGGGTGATGGCCTGAGGTGGTGATGCCCAAAGGAGACCAACAGGACTGTGATAAATAGATGCTATAATATTGGCTTACTGCAAATGTTTAAAGGAGTGATGTTAAAGTAGCTTTTGTAAACAGTGGCTTTGTCACAAATAGATGCTATGTGAAAATATGCTATATAAGGTAGCTTTGTTGTGAAGAATGTGGTTTTTAGCTGTGAACTATTTGCCTGGATTCCTGCTACCGGCATACCAACAGATAAGAAAATATGCATCGCCACAACAATCTACTGAGCACGAAAACGGGGAATACAGCATTCCATTTGGAAAGGGTTTGAATATGCATCTCCAAAGAGATCTACTGATTCCAGGAACCACTGAAAACAAGATTCTATTGTAATAGTTACTGGAAAGAGTTTTGAATATGTATAATTGTTTATGAATATGTATAATTGTTTATGAATAGGTAATACTCCAGGTGTATGTAAAGGGGTGTCTCTAAGACAGCGGTGTGCTCTTGGCCGAGTGCCAACAGCACCCAGCGCTGCTACTTTTGCTTTATTGTCTTCTATTATCCTTTATTAAAATTTTCAGTCCTAACAGGAGAGTGAACCATGTTTTTCACAAGGACTGTCTGACTGTCATGAGGTGGGGTGCCCAGTAAGTTGTAAAACACATAAGAACTTCATTGTGGTGTGCCTGGCTGGAACTGGGGATGAGAGGACTGCACATGGAGTGACTCCTGCAGAAACGGGCTGCATAAAGCTGCTGCATTATGCAGACATGATCTTGCACGATGCTGACCACGTAGAAATTCAGACAGTAGATGATGCCATTCTCAACAAGTGTTTTTTGGCTGTGAGTGATTCCTGAACACCACATTGCTGAGAGAGCAATCCTAGCATGTTTATTCTGTATTTTGCCTTACCAAAATAAAATTCTAAAAGAGCTGGTCCTTCAAAAGGGCCTGAGATGGGGCCTGGGTGCAGCTTTAGCAAAGCTTTTCCCCCCAATTCCCTGCATCCCTGCGTATGTCCATCCTCCACAGCCTCTTCACTTTCACCTCTGGTTTCCAGAAGCAGCACCTTTCTCCCACCCCAGCACGCAGCTGCCACAGCCAGCTGGGCTCCGGTGCAGCAGGATGACCTAAAGCAGGATACAGGTGCTGCCCACCTAGTTTGGGATTCACCTCACCTAACCTGGAGCAAGGCACCCTCGCCTCCCCCTGCAGTTCGCCAAGAGAGACCGGCAGAGGCTGATTCGTCTCGCTCCAGAGCAGATGTCAGAGGGAGATCGGGTGTATCACACCTCGGACGTGCCTGCTTTCCATTCAGTGTGAAAGGAATGGAGCAGCTCATCCTGGTGAGAGGATTGGAGCCAGGTGGCTCAGCCTGACCCAGGGGCTCCCACGGGCCCGCAGGCAGCCCAGATCCCTGATCTCTGCTATGGAAGAATCAATATCACCCCGTCGGTTCACATTAGCTTGTGCCTGCTCCTGTTCCCAGCAGCACGCTGCCCTCAGATATCAGGGACGAGTCTTACCAGAGAGTCCAACACCTCTGACGGGGCAGGGGGTGACAAGGAAAATGGCAGGACCCAGCTTGAGCAATGCACAGAGATATTCCAGCCCTGCAAATTGCCTCCACAGGGCTGCAGTGCCTGAGGCAGTGGTACCCTCTGCTCCCCATGAAGGAGTCCTGGGTACCTGGTGGCAGGGCAGTGGCTGACTGTGTGATGCCAGTGAAATCATCCTGCCATAGGGCTGTCTGGGAGTTTTGTCACTGCTGAAATCCTGCCTGCCCAGCAGCCTGCTAATGAGCACCACCAGAGGGACATCACTTTCCCAAGGAAAGGCTAAACGGAGTGGCAAAAAACCAACAGAAAGCATGGTAGAAACAGACCTCGCCTTTCTTCCAGCTGAATCACGAGCCTCAGGCTGCTGTGTAGATCTGAAGGGTCGGATGGGCAGCAGTGCTGACACTTCCCTGGGAAGCCACGGCCAGCCTGTCACTCCACATATTCAGCGTTTTCTCACAAGCCAGGGTTTTGCCAGGACACAAAAGCAGATTTCGTCATTGTTTGAGAGTGAGACCATCAGGGTCAGGGAAGGCCGTGCTTCATGTGAACTGGTTTGAACCCCTGCTGGGCACCCCGAATTTCAGAACGGGGCATCTTTTCCCAGTTATTGCCCCACCCTTTGTGAGTCCTGAGATGTACACTAAAACTAATGAGCTCAGGCTTGTCTGGAGCCAGTCACTGCTCCTGTCCTGCAGCAAATAGTCTCCTGAGTGTAGAGACATCACTGTCTGCTGGCAAGGTGTGCTTGGCTCCAGGACCAGTGGGGTCCTCACCTTCTCAACACCCAAACCTTGGCCACCAGTCACTGTAGTAGAGTCAACAGCCTGGAAGTACATTTTCTCTGTAACTACTGAAAATGGCTCTGGATAGCATGGTTTTCCACACTGGGCATTACAAATACCTTGTATGATTAGGACTAAAGGAGCTTTCTGCTCAGAGGTTCTGCTCCCAAATGCAGGGGGTGGTGACAGTGTCCCTCTCCCAGGGACATCACACAGACATTTGCTTAGCCCAGAGATGCTGCTGTGGCTGCAGCATCTTACCCAGATGTAGGTGAGCTCTGTGATGGGTTGAGCCTGGCTGGAGACCAGGTGCCCATCAAAGCTGATCTGTCACTCCCCTAATCAGCTGGGGAGAGGAAATATAACAAAAGACTTACGGGTAGAAATAAGGGCGGGGAAGTTACTCACCAATTACTGTCACAGGAAAAACAGACTCAGCTTGGGGAAAAAATAGTTTATTGCCAATCAAATCAGCATAGGATAATGAGAAATAAAAATGGAATTTTGAAACACCTTTCACCCCCTCCTCCTTCTTTCCAGGCTTAACTTTACTTCCAAATTCTCTACATCCTCCCCCACAGGAGCACAGGAGGAGAGGGAATGGGGGCTGCACTCAGCTCATCACACGATTTCTCTGATGCTCCTTCCTCATCAGGGGGAGGACTCCTCACACTCTTCCTACCACCAGGGTGGGATCTCTCCCACGGGAGACAGTCCACTATCAACTTCTCCAAGGTGAGTCCTTCCCACAGGCTGCAGATACTCACAAACTGCTCCACTGTGGGTTCCTTCCATAGGGTCACGAGTCCTACCAGCAAACCTGCATTAGCATGGGTTTGCCTCAGCGTTAGGACCTTCTTTGGGCATCCCTCTGCTCCAACATGGGGTTTTCCAGGGACTGCAGGAGGATCTCTGCATGCCAGTGGTCCTACATGTGCTGCAGGGGCACAGCTGCCTCACCATGGGCTGCACCATGGACTGCAGGGGAATCTCTGCTCCAGCACCTCCTCCCCTCCTTCTGCACTGACCTTGGGGTCTGCAGAGTTATTTCTCTTGTTCTCAGTCCCCTCTCTAGCTTCAGTTTCCATTTGTTGTTCGGGGGTTTTTTCCCCCTTAAATGTGTCATCCCAGAGGTGCTACCACAACCACTGATGGGCCCAGCCTTGTCCTGCAGTGGGACCAACCTGGAGCCACCTGACATTGGCTCTGGCCTTGGACATGGGGGAAGCTTCCAGCAGCTTCTCACTGAAGCCACCCCTGTAGCCCCCCTGTACCAAAGCCTCGCCATGCAATCCCAATACAAGCATTCAGCCCAGCAAAAATTGCTGATATTACTGGTGGTTTTAATAACTTCCAATAAAAGGACTCATGGAAACGGAAGGAAGCAAGTAAACAATCTGTTGAAGAACACAAACTTTCAAAAAGTCATTCATGCCATTAGCTCTTCAATTTTTTACTTCCTGTATTTAAGTGCCAATTGAACACATGTAGGAAAAATCAGCCTGCCATGCTTGGTTTCTGGCACTGTTTATAACTGCCAGCTAATTGTATTGAGTGATGCATCTACTTGATGTATTTCATATTCAAATAAAAAACAGAACATAAGACTATCATCATGAAAATGTCTTGAATGCATCAGAGGACTGTGAGAGGGATTAATTTATTAATATTTAATGAGTGATTTGAAAAGGTGAAGTGTCTAAAAGTGAAAAGCGCTGTGAGAAGGCTGTAAATGATGAAAAATGCTGGATATATTTTATTTATGCAGTTTGACTACATAACAGCCAGAAAAAATGCAAGTCCAAACAAGGATGAAGGGACAAGCACTGCAATGGAGAATTTGTCTCATGAGACGTGCACTGGGTCCACTAAATGAACAGCTTTCCTCTCGGGAGCAGTGTTCAGTGCCTCAGGGTGGGTTAAGCCTGGCAGGGTCAATGCTGGCCGTGGGGTCAGGTCCCAGGGGCAGTGACAGCACAGTGAGAGCTCTGAGCTGGGCCATGGCCTTCCCTTCCCCTGTGTGTGATGTGAGATGCTTACACTTCACCCCTGCCCCCAGACTTGGACCTCACCCAGTTCCTTGCTCCCTCCCCTGGCTCACGGATTCAACAGGTGGAGACACTGATGTGAGCAACTACACCCAGGCATTTGTTGCTCAGGTCTGGGCTTGTGTAGGGGGACTTATACAATGGCTTGGGTTAGGACCTCCACAAAGCGTTTTTGCTGCCAGCCACAGCTTTGAGCTGTTTTGTGTAGTGTAGGCTGAAAAGTCTGTGCTTTGCATGCCTTGGTAATAAATACATATATAAAAATAGATTTGCTTGCACCTCATGTACCGCAAACATTTGAACATAAATCAGATTGCCCACAGGCAATGCACTTAGCAAATGCACACCCATCTGAGGTGTGAGCAAGAAATAACCTTCAAAGCTATCAAAGGCTGCTGTTTGCTTGGGTTGGGAGGCCAAGCGAAGGTAAAACCTTCCCTCTGACTGCCTTGTACTGTCTTTACTTTGATATAATCTCAGCTGCACTTATATCATCCTTTGCACATGCAAATACCTTCCCCACCTTGGTCTCTTTCAATTTCCAGCTGGTTTCACTATGGGAAAATATTGGCAAAGGCTTGTTGCATTTTCTTCCTTTCCTAAACTCTCCTGACAAATTTTTACAAAGAAAACTACAGACTACACAGAAAGAAAATTTATCTTGAAACAAAGATTTATCAAATTAAATGGTTGAAATTAGCACAGGCATAGGGTTATCAATGTATTCATTGCTTATCTCTTGAATGTAGTGATGATAAGGGTTGAGCATCCACATGAAATGAAGTCTCTTAACCCCCCCCAGCTGACCCAGGCACCTCTTGCTCCCTGTCCTGAATATAGCTTCCTCTTTCCCCAAAGATAGAGACAGACAGTCTTTCCTGCAGTAAAAAAGCACCATGACCAGATGCCAGAAGTCTCCAAGCCATCCCACACAGATGAGGACGGGGATTTGTACAGCTGTGAACTCTATGTCAAGCCAGCACTACTCTGTTTTTTATCGAGTTGTACTTCCCTCCTTCACACAGCTCCCTGTGACAGCTCCTGGGCCAGGGGTCAGCTGTGGAAGGGAAAAGCAGTTTATTACTGCTGAGAAGTGGCTACTGTTAATACTGAACCATCACTCTCTCAGAGGACGGAGGAGACTGAGGGGACACCTCTCTGCAGGTACAACTTGGTCGTGAGGAGGAAGGGCAGACACTGATCTCTTCTCTGTGGTGACCAGTGACAGGACCCAAGGAAATAGCCTGAAGCTGTATCAGAGTAGGTTTAGATTTGATATTAGACACAGGTTCTTCACCTAGAGGGTGTTTGAGCACTGGAACAGGATCCCCAGGGCAGTGGTCACAGCACCAAGCCTGACAGAGTTCAAGAAGCATTTGGAAAACACCCTCAGGCACATGGTGTGACCCTTGAGGTGTCCTGTGCAGAGCCAGGAGTTGGACATGATGATCCTTGTGAGTCCCTTCCAACTCAGCATATTCCATGATTCTGTGATGGGTTCAAGTTTGATTTTGCTGTAGACACTGAATAAGCTGGGACAAGATGCTTCTTCGGGGAGAAGAGGGTCTCTTTTTTTTCCATTTTGATTTATTTATATCCTAAGAGTCAGAAGGTTATTAAACATGAGGGCAAAGGGCCTGACACGGGGCCTTTTGGTGTTAATATTTTCACTGTAAAAGTGCACGCTTGCATAAATGTGTACGGTCTTACACGCACAGACAAGAACTTCAGTGTGGCTTCCCAAAGGAAAAGCAGTCCCTGCTCAGCATCATCAGTGGAGAATAGGCTGTGACCTGAGCCCAGCACAGATGAAGATGGGGAAAGAAGAGCTTCCAAGGGATGATGATAGACCCTGCTGCTCCCAGGAGTACTCCCTGCCCTGGGGACTCACCTGCATCCTTACTTGGAGGTCATTCCTACAACAGGAATTCATGTAGCTGGTGTCCACCCTCACATTCTCAAAATTGCAAGGTGGACTGAAATAATTTTACCCTTCTCCATCACCCTTAACACACAACTGAAAGTGAGTTTTCCCTTACCAGCTCAGCTCCTGGGTCATATTTTTGTTGGGTTTGTGCTACAGAATCTTTTTCATCATGTATCATTCATGCCACATATCATTTGAAGTCTCTTTCAACAGCTACAGGTTCATTCTCTTTCCTCTAAACTTACATGTGAACTCTCTATTACTCATATACTCACTAAATGATATCACTTAATAGGTTCTCTTTGCCTCTACCACATTTCCATAACTTGTTCTTTAATCTTCCTTTGATCCTGAATACCAGAGAGATTTATGTGCAATTTATTCTTACGTTGTTGCACTTGTTTAATCTTTCATTTTCAGTTGGATTCATTTTCAAACAAGAGCGCTTGTTATAGGTTCAGATTATTGTTGACAGTGGGGACCTACCTGCTCTTTCTGAGTCAGGTTTCCATTGCTGTGCTTTATCTTTATCAGTTTCCTCTCAGCATGCGTTTAACTCAAGGGCTCCGAGCGATTCACTGGAACTCCTTTCTGCCTTCAGAGGGAGACTGGGGCTTTCCCTCTCTTTGGCACGTCTTTGATTAGACCTTCTTGCTCTAAAGGCAAAAAACATGACATCCCTTTTTCCAACTCAGGCAGCTGGCTGATGATCTGTAACATCAGCTCCATCCCTTTTCCCATTGCTTTGATCAATGAACGCAGCTCTCTTTTATCCATTTTTTTCTTGTTTTCTGGAAGAGCAAGTTATCAGCAAATTTAGTGCCTTAGCAGCACCTTGTCCTGGTAGGTTTAAGAGAGGATAATGGGTGTGTGAATCCATCTCTTGCAGAGGTACCCGAGTGGAAGCCTCCAGCTGCCCTCACAGTTGAGCAGCTTATCGAAGGAATCGGTTTGCTCCCCGGGAAGATCTTCTCCATCTGTCCATCTGATTCTTCAAAACAGAAGAAGGAAGAGCAGGCAGCTGGTCAGCCCCCCATGCGATGCTGGCCTGATAACTCACCGAGGAAGCCGCAGAAGGTGATCCACGAGTGAACAGTTTCCCAGAGTTTATTTTGGATCAAAGGAAAGAGGTTGCCTTTGGGAAGAAGCTGTGGTAAATGAAGCAAAGACAGAAGAGACCTCCCCAGCTGAGATGGAGACAGCCCACACCTTCTTAAACCATATCATTCCCTAATGAGCCTTAGGTTCACTTTGATATCTGAGACCAGCACAGACTTTGCCATCAAAATAAGGCTTGTTAAAAAAAAAAAAAAAAAGAAGAAGAAGAAAAAGCAACCAAAACTTCTAGCTCACTTGAGAGCAAATAATTTGTGAATATTACGTGGTCCAAGACCTGCTGAACAGACACCCGGTGGATTTATGGCCTTGCGATGGCCACCCTGAAAACCACGGTGCTGCACTCCCAGGTCACACACAGAGTCCTGGGAAACTGAGGCAGGGCTGGAGGGACAGCCTGGGCACCGAGCTGTAGGAGTCACAGGCAGTGCCACTCCCAGACCCTCTGCAGGGGCACAGCCCTCCAAAGCATCAGCTGGGCCCCACAGTCAGAGCCTCTCAGCCACCCCGTGCTGCCTTTGTGACTCAGAGCTGCTATAAATACAGCTCACCAAGATGGAGATCCCTGGCAGCTTCAGAAGCCTGGTGAATCAACTCTTCAACAACCTTGCTGATGCAGGAAATATGAAATACTATTTTTGGGAGAAACAAAACCTGAAAAGCAGAAATTCACAGGAAAAAGAAACTGTCAGCATGAAGCTGAGATGGAGGGAGTGTATCGGTAATTTAGGGACAAAAAGAAGTTTTGCAATACTCTGTTTATTTTCCCTGCACAGAATCTCGATTTCTTGCAAAGAAAAAATCACAGATTGAGGCAACTAAAAAGGAAAAAATTTCCTCTGCATTGTAATGGCGCCATGAGGAAAAAAACATGGGAGAAAAAAGCCCATCTAATGTCTCATTAAAATAGATTTAATCTCATCTCGGACCACAGATGCTAAAATTATTTCATCATAATTGTATTGTTATGGAATGACTGTTCCATGTAATCTTCACTCTGAATTTCTCAGTGTTGTAATGTTTGATTATGAGGGGAAGGAGGCTCAGCATTAATTTTTCCATTCAACTTTGAAGAGGTGTAAGTAGGTAACAGAGAAAGGGATGTCTAATGGCAATACGTGCAACTTTTGTAAAGCTGGAGACATTTAAAAAAGCAATTTGGTAGCAGACTGGATGTTTTACAGCCTTTTAGTCTTCTATTTTGTTTTCCAAAGTTGAGAGAAAGGAAAAAAATAAATCTTTTCTTTCAGACCTGCACTCCTTTCCCAGTTCATCTGAGCTCCTGCAGAGCCTGCTGGGGTGTCCCTGAGGGACCAGAGTGGGCTCACGGGAAAAGCCCAACATGGCTCTCATCTGAACTCAAATTAGGGCTTCACAGCCTATTCACAGTCCAGCTGCAGACCCTGAAAAGAATTATCAGCTCTCACAAATGCAGATTTTTATTTAAAATAGAAAGGCAGCACTCTAGGCCACAGGAGCTCCAACAGCAGTGGGAGGAGGGAGGGGGATCACGTTCGTCTGTCAGTGGGGAGCACAAGGGGCTCGCAGCACTCCAGCACAGTCGAGTATCCTGGGAGTCATGTGCATCTCCGGCTTGCTTAAGGCTGCTCTAGGGTAGGATCATCCCCGAACAGGAATTGCAGCTCCTCACCCAAATCCCATATCAGCACATCAGAGTGAAATCTGTCTGAAGATAACTGGGGAGCTAAAGGGCATTCAGCTGTGCTCCTCCTTATCTGGACTTGCACAGGGAGGCCGAATCAAACGAGACCTTCGGTGCATAATTAAGTTGTTCTGTCAGCAGCAAAAACAATTAAACCTGGATTCCTCCAGATTTGCTTCTGGAGCCTCCCACAGAAAGCCACCAGATCTCCTCCTACAGCACCTTCTACACAGAACCTCCTTCCCAAGGGTCTCTCCTGACCACCTCCATGTCCTCTGCACTTTTTCCCCTTCAGCATTTCACGGTGATGCTCTGATCATGTGCTCTGCCTCTGCCTTTTGGACAAAGCTCAGGACATGCAGCAGCCAGGAGCTTTGCGGGGGCATGCGTGGGCTTTCATTCAGCTCTCCGTCCTCAATTCAGTTTCCAGTTTTTATGAAACTTGCACGAGTTTTGTAGCTCCCTGACAAAGTTTGTTGGCATTGGCCAACGGATTGAGAAAGACAGGGGGCACGGGCAGACGGGCGGTTCAGTGGCAGAGCCTTTGTTGTCTCCAGGCCTCGGGCTTATAACCAAACTATCAAAGAGAAAAATCAACTGTTTCCCCAGGATGTGTGACTTGGACAGGAGTCAGGTGGGCCTGACCACGCTGTGAATGAAGGGGAGGGAAGGCATCCAGCTCCGGCCTGGAGCAGCTGGGTGGGCTCGTGCATTCCTACAGGGGCTTTGTGCTGCCCTTTTTCCCTCCTCACTGGTAGAGCCCTGCAACTGGCAGCAGTTTGGAGTGTTACACAATAAACACTCAAAATGGTGACAGAAGGAGAACAGCTTGATCAGAGCCTGCTGCTGCCACTAATCTGCCTGCTGCAACTTCTGTTGTTGCTATTTTGGCTGCTGCTTCTTCCATATTGTCTCTTGCATTGTGTCCAAGAAAGCCGGGCTATTGATCCTAAACTGAGACGTACCAACCTTGAGACCCAGCAGGGAAACACCAGCACTGGGTTCAAGTGTGAAAAAAGTCCAGTCCCAGGTATCTACTTTGGTTGCTGTCATTCAGGACAGTCCAGATCCACAGTGCCACAGTTTAATACAGTTCATGCCGAACGAAACCAAAGAAGTTCAGGTCACTATCTCGTTTTCCAGGCTTTGAGGAGCTTTGTAAGGGGAGCAAAGCCCTTGATACTTTCCCCTAGAGGCAACAGAAATTGTTCCTTACACTGGTCTTTGCAAATCCAAGAGCAATTTTGTATCTTAAAGTCAGGCTCTGCTCTGCCTTTCAAATTCAGAAAGGGTTATGTTCCAGGGAAAACACATTTCAGACAGCCCTGAATCAGCAAGGTCCTCAAAGCCCACCACACAAAGATACCAGAGCTACTTTTTTCCTCTACATTG
This sequence comes from Ifrita kowaldi, assembly GCA_013398055.1. Classification (NCBI taxonomy): domain Eukaryota; kingdom Metazoa; phylum Chordata; class Aves; order Passeriformes; family Cinclosomatidae; genus Ifrita; species Ifrita kowaldi. The sequence goes on from VZRS01011857.1 coordinate 693,810, forward strand.
TGGGGTTTTTTACCAGGCTCCTAGTATTTTCTCACAAAAGATCTGCCTTTCCCCCTCCCTTTCCAGATCTCCATCGCAAAACCCCTGACATGGACAACATGCACATCTGCTCTGAACCTACAGTCATCTGTTGTTCTCTGTGAGGCCACTGTATGCATGGGACCATTGTGCAGAGAAATGGGGCATTATTTGTGTGTCAGGAGCGTTTTCTGCACAATTCCAGGGAACCACAGAATCCTTGGGGCTCCTTCAGCAGTGACACCACCACAGCAGGGGACCCAGGAGGTGCTTTTCCAGGGGGAGGGGGAATAAGCACAAGCAGTGATGAGCTTTGCTGGAAGGCATGTTCTAAGGAGGAATGAAAGGAACTGTTACCCTCTGAGTCAGGAGAATAAAGGCAACTGTATTTTAAAGAGGCCTAAACTTACACAGTCCAGCAAGAGCAAAAATTCATGCCTCTACTCTTTCCATTTGCATCTGTCAACCTTCACATTGTGCCACCACTGTAATGCCCAGCAGAACCCTGTTAGGGACAAACCTCAGAGGATGCATCAGGGACAGGCTCCAGGGCCTGGGAGAAAGCCCCACGGAGGTTTTTGGTGATGGGAGGCTGGAGGAGGCACAGCAGCAGCGAGACACCGTATCCTGACAAACTGTGATAGAGAGCAGGCAGCCACCAGGCTTTGGAGTGATGCAGAGGACAAAGAGCTTGGGCCAGATGCAGCAAAAAGGTGCCACTAAGGAGCTGTGAAAAGGGAAGGGAGAGAAGCTGTGGGGTAAGGAACGGAGAAGGCTTTGCAGAATAAATGTGTAAATTTGGAGGAAAGAGGGCAGAGATCCAAAGGTTTATTGACAGTTAAATAGCATTCTCCTCAGTTAATTAGTTTCATAGCTACTCTTAATAATATATCAAGTGAGCTGAAAAGCTCGCCAGAAATACTAGGGAGTGCATGGGAAATGTTATGTGCAGGCAGTCTTATTGAAAATATTCCGTAAGCGTCCGTCTGAAAAAACCCTGTCATGCATCAGGTGAGCTGCACAGTGTGGTCCAGGGGAGATGACTTGCATCATTTGAAAAGCGTGGGGACATTTTTATGTCGCAAGAAAATGAGGGTCAGTGATAGGATTCATGTCTAGGTGCTCGTGGAACTCATCCCAAGACACATCCACCCTCTTGAATGCTTCCCCAGGTTCATTCTTTGCCAGGGAGGGTAGTCTCTTGTGCCTGTCCTGGCTGTGTGACTTTTAGAACAATGTAATACTGACATTATGGTCAAGGCCTCTCCCAGGTGTGAGGTGTCTCACAACTTCTGAACAGTAATACCCTCAACAGCTCACTCTCACAAATACCCAACCAGTGCCATCCAAACCATTAGTCACTGCTGAAAATCTTGGCTCATGGGGATGATTTTGTCAGAGCACTGCCATTTAAAAAGACAGAGAAGGAAAAAATCTGTAAAAATGTATTTCAGGAATAGCTTATAGACACCCACCTTAGTCTTAAGTAAGACTGGTGGGGTACTGCATCTCTGGGATAATCCATGCTGCTCTGCAGCAAGAACTGCTGAGGTTCCAAAAGCCAAAGGTGGAGGACGAATTCCCAGAGTCAGGTATAACCTTCACATAGAGAAGTGATTACTGCTTTTCACTCAGGACCAACACCGCAGAATTACTCCGCAAATGTCATTTTCCTTTAGTACCTTGCCGGCTGCCGGTTCCTGGACACCTGCAGAGGGGAAATGAGTGGTGCTGACACACCATATGGCCATCCCCGCTCCTCGCTGCTGCACATCAGCCGTGCAGCAAAGCCCAGCCTCAGGGCACTCTTCAGCAGGACTCTGCCTGATTCTTGTGCAACCCCAGAGCACATCTTGGGTTTCTCTGCTGCCACTTGCCTCGGGATCTGTAAGGGAACTGCTCACTGCAACAGATGAGCGGCACTTACGGAGACCCAGCGGATGATACGATGTGATCGCAGTGATTTCCAGCTGCCTGCACTGCCTGACACTGACAGTCCTTCCACCTGTCTCTTTTTGGTCTGACCGCTGCCTTTGCCTGCATATCATGGTGCTTGATGCTGGCTTGGGACAGGAGCATCGCCTCCCTCCCAGCAGATGTGGCTCCAGCAATGCCGTGACCATCAAAGATTGAGATGCTCCCTGTTTCACACCTTTATCACTTACAGGATGGGAGCCATGTAACAGGCAGTGGTTTGTTATTTTTTTTCAGTGCTTGGACTCGGAAAATACTTTTTTCCTTTTCTACCCTGCGCAGGTGGAGGTGTCCCCACCCACGGGGCACCTGTGGCAAACATCCCCATCTTTGGGTTTAAAACAGGGTAACAGGCATTGCCAGGCATTGAAACCCAGCAAAAGCCAGGGGAGACAGGCTCAGGGAAGTCTCTTGGCCTCTGTGGCATCTCAGGAAGCCTGTCCGTGTGTCCTGGGGCTGTCAGCACTCCCCTGCGGCTGTCAGAAAGTGCAGCTGAAGGGTGGCCCAGGGGAGGGACAGGAGCCAACCCCCTTGTCCCAAACCCCTGTCTCTAGAGCTGGCAGAGAGCCCTGACAGGCTTGCAGGATGGCGAGACGTGCTCACCACGCTGGGATGCAGTTTGGTGTTAGATTTGATAGCGCCTGAGATACCTCGGAGGCAGAGCAGAGCAGGGAGTGGGGAATTTCCCAGCAGTAATTATCGAGCAGTCGTTAGCCAGAGCGGCTCCCCCTGCCAAGGGATTAGGCAAAGCATTGTTTCTCACTCAATAAATCTTTACAACAAACGCTTAATTCTCCAGGCACCGTGTATGAAAATTAATCCCGATCCTCCACTTCTTTTTTCTCATCAGCAGGGGTGTTTCCCTGCCACCACTCCCCCCAGCCCTGTAGTGACAGTGCAGCGCCGGGGAAGGTGCATTCCAGTGAGCTGGGCTGGTGGGGACAGCGAGGGGATAGTGACGGTGCCCCTCCAGAGACCCGGGACTTGTTGTCTCTGCCTCTCTGGATGCATCAAGGAGATGGGAAGGCTGTTTTCATCTTTGAGTGATGTCATTGACGTTTGCTAATTAGCTGCTGAGCATGTTATAAATGCTCAGAAATGCTGAATGGGAGAGCTATGGTGGGAATTTCAGTACAAGAAGGATTTCCTGGCTCTGCGATCAGTGCTGCATGAAGAGGAGCTGCAGGATGCAATACCAGTGCAGGGGAATCCTGTGGGTCGAAGGCACATGTCTTTCAAACCATGCTTTTAGCAGGAGCCATGTGAGCAGAGTCAGACCCGGGTGTGCTGTGGGACCTCGGGAATCTCCTCCCATTCCCGTAGGTTGCCAACCCTTGGGGGAAGCAGAGAAGCTATGCCTTCTCCCCAGTCCCCACTCTGAGGAGAAGGCAGGAGCTCAGGCTGGGTTTTAACCAGGTGAGAGGAGCAGGCCTTTGGATTTTTCCCCATAAATTCACTGCATTTTCCATGCAATTGAGCCTGCTGCTGCAGAATTCCTGCCGGTTCTCCGAGGGCCAGTGTATCTCACAGCCACAGACACGAGTGTACTCCCCAAGGCCATTTGCCACACTGCTGCACTGCCTTCACCCCAGCATTCCTGCTCATCCTCTGGGAATCAGAGAGTCACAGAATGCTTTGGTTTGGAAGGGACCTTATAGATTATCCCATTACAATCCCCCTGCCATGGGCATGGACACCTTCCACTAGACCAGGTTCCTCAAAGCCCCATCCAGCCTGGCCTTGAACACTGCCAGGGATGGGGCATCCACAGCTTTCCTGTGAAACCTGTTCCAACAACTTCTCTCTTCTCAACATCTGGAGGCTCCTGGCCTTCCCTTGCGTGCTGGGCTCCTGGCCCTCCCATTGCTGCCCATGCTGTGCTGCAAAGTATGCTCACAGGGTGTTTGCAGCTCTCCTGCATCCTGTTCCAGCATCACCTCTTCCAGCACCACCATTTCTCATTCATGAAAGAGCCACGGCAGCTTTTCCCCAGCCACACACAAGCATTTCCACACAGCGACAGCCTTGAGTCAGTGCACGCAATCCTCCCTCAGCAGTGCTGGGACTGTCAATCTTCTCACACCTGCTAAGTGATAGAGTGCTTCTCCCAATTTACTTATCCATCATTTTTATTGAGAAATCTGCTCTAGTCCCACACAGTTATATGAGTTAATGGAAGGATGATTAGGGGATTCTGTGGGAACGAGCTGTGATTTCATGCACACTGGTGCAAAGCTGGGACTACACCGCACCACTTCCAGCACAGCTGCTCAGAGCAGGATTTATTCCCTTTTGCCATGAGTATCTAATTATTTGCATCCTCCTTTGCTTGTTTTTGTAATTTTAAATATACATGTATATTATTTTTAAAGCCATCTGGGCATTTATTGCTGTGTTTCTGAGCAGGGAGAATTCTGTGCCAGTCTGTTCACATCCCAGAGAGCCTCTCTTCGTGATTAACTCTTCTGGTGCCAGTTCCGATTCCGACTGTGTCATGGGTGGGTCGCTGCTGCTTACATCCCAGTAAAGACAGGGAACAAGCATTCTCCCAGTCAGCAGAAACACTGCAGCACAGAAACAGAATCATTTAAAGGATACGTGAAGGTAACAAAACTTGAAAGTTCTCCAGTGAGTGTTGTTTGAGTAGGAGGTGAAGCTTGGGGGAGGATGTCAATAAGCTTCTGAATGCCCCAAGTCCCCGAGCACTTCGGCAGCACCTTAAAACATGTGTGAAAGATTTTACAAAACATCTCCTATTAAAAGAATCTTCTAGGCCTTAAAGGTCCTCTTGACCTCTGAGGTTTAGAGACAGCCAGCTTTTCCTCTGCAAAATAGAGATCTGTGTCTTTTTGGTCTGAGTACAGGTCAGGGGGGACTAATAAGTACCAAGAAGAGGGTTTGGGGGTATGAACAGCATGGTGGGAGCTGCAGTCCCTGAGGCAGTGCCAGTTTGGCCTCAGCGAGGGCAGCTGCACAGTGGATGGGAAGTCCAGAGTTTAATTTCTGAGACATTTTAAATGTGCGCTGAAAGGCACTGAGGGACATTCCCATCTCGTCAGGCCCTGTGTTAGTGGAAGCCAGATAAATGCTCGCTCACTGGGAAGGGAATAGCATATCATCCCTGACATCCTTAATCACCACCAGCCCTGGAAAAATACCTGCAACAAGGCACCTGACAAGCACGTTTAGTGCACAATAAACATCAGCTGCTCCTTTCATACCTCCCTTGTTCTGCATCCCTGTTCCTCTGGTCTGGTTGAAGCAGGGCTGGGATTTTGCCTCGGCGCTGATAAAGAAACCAGAGCTTTTGCCAGCTGCTGGCTGGACCTGGGGACCAGGTGAGCAATTAGCAGGTCCCTCTCCAGTCGTCCTATGTGTGCTACTGCAGGAGGAATTCAGGCTGGTCCAAGAACCTTTTAAATTACAGAGAGCAGCAGAGATATGGAGAACAAACTTTTCCTGTGCACAGCCCTCTACAAACCGTGTCAAATCTGTCTCAACCCAAGAGCTGCTGCTCCGTGGCTTTGACATTCAAGTGGCTTGTTTAGCACATATATATCACAAAACCCCAGGAACTGAACTCTCCATAAATGACAATTGATTAAACATTCAAGCTATATAAAGTACTGAAGCATTGTAAATACATTTTAAGGGGGGGAAAAAATCTTTGAAATTCACTTTAAGCTTTCTTTTCAATTATTTATCATAGAATCTCAGCCCCATTAAAGTCAGGCTTAATGGGCTTGTTTATATATTACAGAAAACATTCTGCTTTAATTGCCTGCTGAAAGGCTCTTACACCCGCCTCTCTCAGTTTTGCATCACTTCACCGGAAGGCAGGAGCCCAGCGAGGCAGGTGGTGAGCAAATCCCCTCCTCACCTCCATCCTGGGATGCTGAGTGGGGAGGAAACTTGCCCACAGAGACCAGTCTGCCACTGGGGAGGCTCTTTGGCTGGTGAATTCACCCCAGCTCTCTCCCTGGTCCGGTGCTACATCAGGAGACCAGATCAAGGGGATGATATTTCAATTTCCCATAGACCCCTTATCTCCATGGGTCTTATAATCCATTTCTATTCCCATGGTACAGAATTACTTTGCCTGTGGCTGCTGTTTCTGAGATCCCTCTTTTTATCTCTTCTTACTGCTGGAAATTATCAAAGTTGTTTCCAGGAGGGCTGACACAGTGGGAAAATCATGGAACTTCAGAGCTGGGGACCCCCCAGCCCCACAGCAGCACTTTTTGTGAGGTGGGATGCTGGCTGTATCCTCCTTCTTCTTAGCCACAGCTGAAGAAGATGCAGCATTAATTGAGGAAATGAGGTGCATCTTCACCTTTAGCAGCAGCTAAAGGGAAGGGAAAAGGCTTCTGCTGGCATGCACTGGGGAAGTTCTAGAATAGCAGAAATATCTGTGTGGGTTGGGAGGGAAGGGAAGGGAAGGGAAAGGAAAGGAAAGGAAAGGAGAAAAGGGAAAAGAAGGGAAAAGGGAAAGCCATTTCTGGCCCTGTTGACCACAGCACCTTGTCTGACTTGCCTTGAGGGGAGAAGAGAGAGAACTCAGAAATAAAAACAAATACCAAGCACAGAGTAAACATCCTTGTGGGCCAGTACCATTATTAAAACAATGAGTCCATATAAAGGCTGTTTGAAGGGAAAAAACCCACCAACTTTGCTGTTCCTTATTTTAAAGCCCATTTCAGCCCCATTGATTAGTTAAAAAATGGAGGAGTAAGTTCTCTGAAATCACTTCAGAGAAACAGCACCAGTTTCTTCAGAAGTTTGATCCTCAGGTACCTAAAGTTTGGAAGAAAAGGGAGAGTTGATGTCATAATGACTTCTGTATTTTGTGCTGAAATTACATTTTTGGCGCCGCTAAATCCCATTGTGTGCTATGGAGGATATAATGTAATACTCATCAGAGGCAGGCAGCAGGGAGGTTTACTGGCACTAAAATCAATAGGCACTGAATAAAACGGCTCCAAATGGTTTAGGACCATGCACACATCTTCTTTTGTAAGCTTAAAACCATTTGGAGAGGCATTAATTCATTAAAGACCTCTTGAAGAATGTTATCATACTGTGTAGTCCATGCACATCAAGAGTATCATAGATTGTGGCTTTTATTAAGGAGGCTGGAGAATATAATTCTTCCCAGAGTACAACAGACTTTAAAATATGGTGCACTTTGAGATCAAAACAATGTTTATAGCAATGTAGTTACTAAATATTTTAACACATTCAATACAAAACATAATGCATCCTGGAATGTGTGTTTATGCTACTGAAGTAGCCACTAGACTGTCAGACCCATTACAAACCACCATGTAGAGTTTCTGATTTGGTTTTGCTTCCTCTAGCTGTCTCTTTTTCTTTCTTTTTTTTTTTTTTATTGATTGCATGATATTATAATCTATTTTTATGTAGGGGTACCAACTCAAAGCTCAATGTCTTTTCTCTTAAACTTCTTGAGGACATGCAATTAGCATGCTTGCCCTCATTCTTACCTTTCTATACGGTCATTTATAGTTCCACATGGATAAGGGGATTGAATCCCTTTACTGGGAGGTGCAGGATGTTTCCATTAAAAGGTAAGTAATCTGCAAATAACTGGGGACCTCCTCATTGCCTCACCCTACACAAGCCTGAAGCTGAAAATGTCACTGTGACACAGAAGATAAAACTCAGAGCTTCTCGCTCTGAATACGCTGCTTGATGGAAATCAAGGTGACTCAGGGACTCTAACGTGGGCCATGGTTAGGGGAGCCACAATAACATCTTGTCTGTCCTGGGGAGACCTTACAGCATCTTCCAGTACCTGAAAGGTCTGCAGGAGAGCTGGAGAGGGGCTTTTTACAAGGACACAGAGTGATAGGACAAGGGATAATGGCTTAAGCTGAGGACAGGTTTAGATAAAATACTGGGAAGAAATTCTTCCCTGTGAGGGTGGTGAGGCAGTGACACAGGTTGCCCAGAGAAGCTGTGGATGCTCCATCCCTGGAAATGTTCAAAGCAAGGTTGGTTGCATCTTGGAGCAACCTGGTCTGGTGGAAGGTGTCCCTGCCTGTGACAGGAGGGTTGGAACGAGATGATCTATGAGGTCCCTTCCAACACACACCAATCTGTCAGTCCATGGGTCAATGAAGAGCTGCAAATCAGTCTATGATGGGCCATTCCCTCACCTGGGGCAAGGTGGCATCACCCTGGGATGAGCAGTGGGAGTACACCAACCCATGGCAGCTGAAGAAGCCTCAGCCCAGTGGGTGCCCTTTGCAGATTTCCCTCTGGATGTAATTCTGGCTGCTGAGCACTCCCTCCTGCTTCAGCTGTGGCACATCTGCAGTGGGATGTGTGGAGCAGGAACCCCAGAGAGGACAGGCTGTGCCATGGCCGTGTGTGTGGCCGCATGCAGCCGGGGGAACGGGGCAGTGCTGGCAGCGAGGGGGGAAGCAGCCCTTCCCCGGGAATGTGCACCGTGGGTCCCAGCAGCTCAGCACGTGAGGGCTCCTTTGAGGTACGGGCCCTCTTCCTGGGGATACCGTGCCACATGCAGGAAGGGACGGCCCTGTTCCTCTCCCCTGCCTGCCAAACCACAACAGAGAGGTTGACCATTAATTTAAAGGCTTAAAATTAGACTCTTCCTTTTAAACAGAGGTATCCACCTAGTATTTCAGCATTAACTGCAGGAATCTCAGATCTGTACAGCTTCTGAAGATCACAGAATCACCAGCCTGAGGAGGGGGGATTGGTTTCCCTGAGTCCTGTGCTCTGCTGGGACACAGCTGGCTTCACACCACTCTGGAAACTTCCTGGTCTATGCCAGTTAATGAGATAGCTTGGGGACAGCGAGGAGCTGTATCCAGTTCCTTGTGGCTGTAAATCAGAAATCACGGACATTGAATTCCACCAGTCACATCCCCTCTGCCCTGCTCTGAAATGCAGGGATGATGGGCATGAACAACAGCATGTGGTGTGGTCAGAGAAACCTGACAGCGAGGGTGACTGTCCATGATCAACCAAAGTTGGTTCCCAAGCTAGTTTTTTCCACCTTATTTTACATATAATGCTGTTATCTTTCTAAAAACTAGGAAATTTGGCACAAGGACAATAAAATTTACTGCATTTGACCAGGAAGCGTGGGTAAAACTGAAATGTGCAGTTTTGTCGTCATCACATATGTTTGACAGAGCCTTTTCATGAAGACTTTGACAGAATCTAGGATAAATTTTCCTGTTGTTGCCAGATGGAGGGACCCCTAAGTGAAGACATTTTGGCTCAATTCCATTTTGCAAAAAAGCTTATGCAAGGATCAGTTTGTACTCCTCCACAGTCCAAAAAATAATTAGAGAAGTTCTGTAGCTGTCCCATAAACACACCCTTGCACCTGCCCTTTTTCACTTTTTTGTTTGTATTTTTTAATTTGCAAGAGCGAAATACACTCACTAAGCCTGGAGTTTGCGGGACTTGGCATCCCAGCAGCCTCACTGCAGCACCCAGGTCCAGCTGCCTTTGCAAGGAGGGAAGGGTCCACCCAAAAGCAGATTGAACATGAAACAGGGATGAGGAATCCCAGCTGAACCGTCCCGCAGGTACAGGAGTGGCAGGGAGGAGAAAGGCTTGTTATCTGTGTGAAATTCCCGGGCATCTTCCAGCAACTGAAGTTCAGAGAAAACTACATTATTTGAGAAAGCTTTGAAAATATTCATTGAAAGCTACAAAAAATTGCTACTCAAATTCCAGGGCCTTTTCCCTGTTAATTGAAATGCTAAATGAGTTTCTGCCTGCCCTGATTTTTCCACCATTTTACCTGTTAGCAGAAAAACATTATCCTCCATGGAATAAGCTTCAAGACATCCACAACCAAAGAAGAGCTGAAACTTTGGGATTTATTTCATAAATATTAATATTTACATACCTAATACATTCCTTCTTTCCTTTGCAGAGTGTATATTCAGGTGTGTGAAAACACCAACACTCCGTGGTAGAAAATCACTGAGGTTTTCATTTCATATAAATTTGATAATGGATTGCACTGCCTTTTCTGTGGGGCTGAAAGCTCCCAGCTCCCACCAAGTCCAGCTGAAACCACGGTGTCCTCTAAGAACATCATAAACCAGCCCACTGGGTGGGTGTGTGGTGGGGTGGGCTGGCACAGAGGAGGGCAAGGACTGCAAGGTGACGGCTGGAAATGTGCTCCCATTCAGGATGCTGAAATAAAAAGCCCTCTATAAAGGTGTGTCTCCCAGCACTCCTCCTTCCCACCTGCTGTACACCAAAGAGGCTGGGGCTTAAGTCCTTGGGAGGTGCTGTCTAGAAGACTCTCTGGCTTACCCATCCAGTGCTTGGGTAGCTGAATATTCACTGTGTCATCGGTGGTTTGGTGGCGTGTCAGAGGCTGGGGGATGCGGGGGGAGGTGTGTTCAGCCATCCCCCAGTGGGTGCTGGCTCTCACCTGGCCAGGGGTGGGAGGATTTCCTCCTGATGACACTGCAGAACACCTGGATGGGAGTAGCAGGATGCTCTGATAAAGTGGATTGAGCCAGGAAACCAAGGTGGGTGTTTTCACTTCTCTTGCAAAACACATCTCTATTGCTGCTGGCTTCCCAAGTGTGGCTGGGGATGATGCAGAGGAGGAAAAGACACTGCAGAGCCACAAGTGTGTGCTCACAGCAAGGACACTTCGAGGGGGTTCTCTGCTGGTGTTTATCCCTGCTCTCAACCTGCTCTGTAAACCCTCAGAGGGCAGGATCCTGCCCTTAATTGCCTTTGGCCCGTGTCTGCTGCCTCCCAGTTGCTGGTCTTGAGGGTCCCTGTGAGCATAAGCTGGGTTTTAAGCACAGGCTCCAGTTCCAGGGGGTATAAGCACGAGCAAGCACAGGCTCAGCCAGGCTGCTGTGGAGCTTCGCTGGAGAAGTGTCTGCAGTCGGTCTCCTTGCGGAAAAGAAACTGCGCCATAATGTCTCATCTCATCTCAGGGGAAATGCAGAGCAATCAAGCCATTTAAGAATATATTTCAAGCTCTTCATAGCAGGTGTTAGACACTATTCTCCTGCTGCTGACAGGAAATGTGTGTGCAATTCTCCTAGGTATCACGCTCGGAATACGCTTCTTAAGGGCTTGCTGCTTAAAAAATTCTGCAAAGTGTAAATGGCTCTCATAAAATCAGGTAGTAAATTGTCTTATCTGTTTGTCCTGAAAGTGCTCAGCCAGCTGGGTCTTTCCTGCACGTCAGAGCCAGCCCGCCAACACATCGCAAGGCCATAGGGAACAGACAATTCCAGGCCAGGAGCTCACATTAGGAAATCTTTCTAAGGAGAAAACTGAGTTCAAAGTCCCATCAGCTGAGGAAAAAGAAAATATTTTAAAAGTGGAAATCAGCATTTCTACTGAGGCCGTGTAAAAGCATTTCTCACGCCTTCCCTTGCCGTCCCGGCCACGGGAATGAGCAATCAGCACAACATAAACCAGCAGGTTGTGATGTATTCTCGTGGGGGGAAGAAATTTCCCTCCACATCAACACTCAAGCACTGCCTTCTGCTACTCATCGCAGGGCAAAGAAAAAAAACCTGGAAGGAGAACCCAGCTAGCCTTAAAGAGAATTTTAAAGCCTCTTTTCCCTCCTGTTCTCAGAATAAAGGTAATTGCATAACAAAAGCGTCTGCGGTGGAATGACAGCGGCCGTGAGCGGCGGGAGAAGGGTTTTTGGCACCACGCGTTGTCCGGTCCAGCGCTGCTCCCAGCCCCTTCCCCAGAGCTCCCGCAGTGCTGGGGGGCTGCGACAGCGACCCTGGCTGGGGACGTGCCTGTGAATGGAGCTGTCAGTGCGGTGATGGAGATGCTGCGGGTGGAAGGCGGGAGGGAGGGGGCGGCGAAGGGGGTCAGCCCGCAGGAGCATCTGTTGGGGCCCGGGACATATGGAGCCTTTATTCCTCCTTGTGGAGGCACGAGCGTTTTCCTCACCTTCTGCCACCCCCTATTGTGCGAGGGGGCTGCGACCGGCTCTGGGGACAGCTGCTGCCTCCGAGCTGCCTCCTCGGGGGACGCCACAAAGGACTCCGTCCCCATCCCCTGCCTGAACCACGTTCCTCATCAATCAGGCAGCCACAGTGAGCCAGGAGGGGTGATGGACACGTTGGGTCTGGTTACCAGGGGACAGGGAAGCTGAAGCCTGTTTTTCCTTCTGGGGAAAAAAAAAAAAGAGCAAAGGAAAATATCTGGTGGGCTGCACCTTCTGTGAAAGGGAAAACCACCTTCCCTTTGAATATCTGTGAATTTGGAATATGGATATTTAAAGATGTGGAGGAAAAAAGTAGTCATCCAGAGTTAATTATACAGCTGTTGAAAAGCCCAGTAAATATGTTACTCAGGGATATATAATACCTTTGATGTAGTTGTAATCCGACTGAAGTTATTATAGGTTTTCACAGCTGCAAAGCGATCCAGCTTAGGAAGGCTTTTTTTTTTTTTTCTTTCTGTAATTTGCAGAAGCAGAAAAGAAATTCTGCTGCCAAAGCAAAATGAAGATCCTCATATAAACGCAGTAACACAGCCTAAGAAAAATTATACTGGTACTGAGGAGTATTAACCTGTCCCAAAGCCTAAAAGAGTTTACTGGATAATAAACGACGTCAGTGACTCCGAAAGGGCTGGGTGTCAGACAGGCTCTTCTCGGAGACAATTAAAGCTTTAAATAAAAGTGTGACTTCGTGGTTGAGAATTCTCTGTTCCCTTCAAACTAACAATAAGTAAAAGCTGTAAATGCTCTGAAAAAATATGTACTGAGGCATGAAATACAGGAAGGCTGCTAGTAAACCTCCAACAAGTTCATTTAAATTGATCGTGGATGCAATAATATCAGGAGGCTTTGTAAATGGATGGGTTAAAAGCTGGAACTTTATTGCTGTTTTCATTCCCCAGGGCCCCGTGGTAAAACAAGTCTCCACGAGAGATCTCTAGGCGCTGAATGAATTATTCACTCAGTTATGGGTCATTAAATGAGGCTGAGCGAGGGCCGATGTCCATTATTACACATTATTACATTGTGGTGTATGAAAAAGGAGTTTCTTCGTGAAGATTGGCACGGCCATCCTCTCAAGATGCCTGGTCATTTCTGCCACAGCTTCTTCTGAACTCCTCTGGCAGAGCAGAGGTGCTGTGAAGCAGCAGTACAGCTGCACGGGATAGGATAAAAGAGGTTTGAGGTTAAAACCACAGGTAAAAGAGAGGAAACGTTACGCATATTCATATGCTAATTGCAGAGATGGCTGTGTTAGTTTTAAGCTGTTATTGCTCTGCAGCAGCTTTTTGTCACCTTTCTGCATTTCCCCAGGCCCTCCCATGAGCATCTCCTGTCCCAGACACCTATGATTGCTGACTGCCTTCCCTACACCTGCATAACCCATTTCCAGAGCTGGCCTCTCTTAATTTCATCTTGGATAAATCTGTCCACGGTTTTGCTGGCTTTTAGTAACCTCTAGGTGATTTCTAAACCAAATTCAAAATAGGCTAAAGTAAACTTTTTCCGATGATGAAGTTTTCCCATGCAACACTTCACCTTCTGTTGGTAAAACTGGGGCAGCCTCTCTGCAGTGTCCAGAAGTGCTGAAACAGAGTTTTGCCCTTGGTCTCACTTTCTCCTTGAGAGGAAAAAAAAAAAAAAAAAAGTGCTTTTTTTTCTGAGGTCAGGAAAAGAGTGAAGCTGCTCTTATCTAAGTAGTCCATATTTCTGGTGAGGGACAGGATTGTGGGGAGGACATGCCACTCTCTGGGGCTGAAAAGCCAGCACATCCCATAATCCAGCACTATCTTGTATGATCAGAGGCAGATATGTAAACATGTCCTTGTTTGAACACAGTCTCTATGGGAATGATTTAGCCAAACTTCTAACTTAAAACAGGGCAAAAAAAAAAAAAACAGTTAAAACTTTCATGGCCTTTATAATCAAAAACAAAGGCCAGATTTTTGTTGACCTAAACGTTTTGGTAGTTATCCTGATATCTTCATGTTTGTTTAGTCGAAAAATGCCCTTACCAGTTTTAACTGACATTTTCCAAATGAGATATGATGGCTTTTCAGTTGAAATGACTTTCTGCTTAGAAATTTGAAAGAAAAACGTTTCACAAATCCTCAAAAACAAACCAAAAAGGTGGCTCGTCCTAACGGTTTTCCTCCCACTCTTTCAGAGCTGTCAGAAAAGCAACATGAAGAAATTGGGGAAAAGAAAAAAAAAAGAAAATGTTATTATCATGGCCACATTTCTTGCTGCTTACTCAAGCAAAATTCCCAGCAGTTCAAATCCCAAGACCCCCTTTCACTTTCCAGTCAGACAAAGAGTCATCCACTGAAGTTAATGAGAAGGAATCCGAGGTATGAGTGAAAACTGAGAAAGGACTTCAGGACTTGTCTTAATGACTTAAAAAGACCATGCCCTGAGTAAGAAGGTATTTGTAATGAAATGTAAGCCCAAGACGCAGCAGAGGCAATTTAGCTTGCTATATTGCTTTTCTTAGGATTGCTTTTTATTAATGTTATTGTTGAGCTCGATGTACACAACCAGTCTCGAGGGGTGAGGAGGCAATAGCTGCTCTCTAATGCAGTTTTTCATTTCTGAGCTCTGAGTTCGAGCCCTTCAGGACACCAATTATCCAGAGTTGTTATCATCTGACAGCTGTCGATGGCCTCTGCAGAACCAGGTGATGGTGGCAGCCGTGCTCCCAGTGGGCATTTGTCAGCATCATACAAACCCTGCTGCAGATTGCCTGGGATTTTTGTTGGCAGTCTGATCATCTATGGAAAGAAACTTGTCTTCTCACTGCTGGCAGGAGCTGCTGCTCCTCACATTCAGAAGGAAAGGATGGGTGGCTGAAGAGCATGTCATTCCAATGTTGATGCTGGTGTTGGATGACTGGAAGAGCATGTCCCTCCAGTGTTAGTGCTGCAGGACATCAGCAGTGACCTTCAGGCTCCAGAGATGCCACCTGAACACGCTTCATGTGTGCTGACTCCAGGCAGGAAGGTCAGTTCAGTAGCTAGCACACTAACAGGCAGTGGGCAGCTCTCGGACACAGACCCATTATGGACACGTCCAGGCCCCAAGGGCCCTCAGGTAGGACTTGAACACATTTAGGCTGTCATGATCTAATTCGTGCATGGTCAGGTCACAGCTCAGCTCAACAAGCAGGCAATAGACTTACATTTCTTCTCTGCTCCATTCCACCAGTAAAAAGAAGCATCTTCTTTCCTGCAATAGACTGGGGGACAGTCCTACAGACAGGCACCAGCTGCAGAGGGAATGGGGCTGTGAGCAGCACTGCCTCGCAGCCTCAATGCCAAAATTTCCCAATATATCACTCCTCATACTTCACAGTTTGCTGGGAATAGATCCACCAGACTTTCCTACACCAATTCTGGACAGCTCTGCCTGCATATATGTGAGTATAGATGGCTCCTGCTTCGGCTTAGCAGCAGCACAGGGACATATAGAATTCCTGAAAAAACTGACACCCGCAAGCAGCTATAATGAGACTAAAACCTACAGGCAGCACCCAAAAAGAGAACCTTAAATTGGTTTTGGTGGAGCAGAACTAACAAGACCCAGTTTTCCTTGGGTTTGTGTCTTCTGCCCTCTAGCCCACACAACAACAACTTCTTCCTCATAATCTCCATCCTCAGCAATTCCAAGCTGCCATGAACTGGCTGGCCAGGTGACTGCTGCCCTCCTGGTGCATGCTTGGAACTGGCACTTCCTGTCTTTATGTGGGGTTATAATTCAGAGGTCTCTCCTCCAATAACTGCCAATTTTCACTCAACTTTTGAGATTTAAGTCATCTTCGAAATTTCAGGTGAGACCATGCCTTTTCCTGGGTCACTGTCCTTGTGAGAGTGAGAGCAACAGATTTCACAAAGCAAGAGAGGACAGGCATTCAAGGTAAATTCTGCAGGCTGATCCTTGGGGCATTCATCCAGACAGGTGGGTCTCAGTTCTGTTCCCTGCCTTGGGCATGTTTTCCATATTTCATCCTGGCTTTGCTATGCAAACTCTGGAGTTGCACCACTCACAGGAGGTGCCCCAGCAGGCACAGTGGTGTTCACTCCCCTTTCCAGAACTATGCCTATGGGAAAAAGCTGGAAATTAGAGCTGGGATTAGGAATTAAAGTGGTTAAAATCCTTTTCCTAATGGCCCACAATTAGAACATGAGCCTCCATCAGAAGGAAAGTGTGAGGATGAGTGTCAATGGATCATCCAGGTACTATGACAGTGCAGAGCACATGCAGAGAAGTGACATAAAATCAAGCAAGGTGAAATGAGTAATAATGAGTTACTGCCTCCTCTTTCTGTAACACCTCTCCCACTTCATTAGATAGAATTTCACTCCTCTGAATATGATAAACTGGGCCAAAAATTCCTGGCATAACTCAGTCATCCCACTGGCTTTGATGAGTAACTGAAGGAAAACTAATTTGCTCCTGTTCTAGAACTTGAGCTGGAGGACTAAAATTCAAGAAAGGGGGCAAAAAATATTGTGTAATATAGCAAGATTTATGTACATGTCTTAAGCAGATAATTCAGGCTGAATGATGCTTAAAAGGCTATTATAGACTTGCTTCCAGCAATGAAATAGCCTGCACTGCTATAAAATGTCTGCCCAGGGCACTTCAGTGATTTTGGTATTCTCTTTCTAGACTAGCCAGGGGAAATAGCTGAAGTGTCTGATAATGGAACCTTCTCTTTTTTATGCTGCTGGAACAGCTCTGTGCTGTTAGCATGAGGCTGCTGGAGATGACTGAAACATGTATTTTTAAACATGCAATTGTTTTAAAAGTATCAGCTCTTCTCCACGCTGAGATATCGGGAGATTTCCATTAAGCTAATTGGTTACTGTGTGTTTCTCAGGCCCACGCTGAAGTGGATGTGATGGGTAAAGTCTCTCTCCCTGGACTCTCAGTCTGTCCATTTGTAGTGAGCAGAAGCAATTGAAATTTCTTCTTCCCAGTCTGAAAACGCTGATTCAGGAAAACAAACTCTTTTGGCAGGAACTCGTGGCTTGTGAGGGACCTGTTGGGAAATGCCTCGGAGCTGCGAGAAAGGCACTGCTCTTGCACAGAGAGCCGAAAAAGAGAGGGATGTGCTCATGGAGCAGCATCTACTGCTGCTGCTGCTGTGTCTGCCCTGGCCTGGGCAGAGCACCCAGTGTCACACACTGGAGAGGGCGTTTTGCATTTCCTTTTGGCCAGATGATTCTATGCGAAGGAACAGACATCACCAAAAACCAAAATTATGTTGCAGCACACCAATCTGTCACAAACCTAGCATGCATTTTATTTCTGCATAGGAAGAGAAAATATCGAAGACGCAGAAAAGTCCCATGGCATGGGAACATCATTTTCCACTCAGCTCAGATAAAGAGCTTTTAAAAGCCAGTGCTGTTCTTGTCAGACATGGGCACAGAAACAAGCATAAGATGTTCATTATTAACACCCTGAAGTCCAAAAACTCCAGAGACATGGCAGAGAAGTTCTTGTCAGATATAAAAAGCAGGATAGCATTCAGCCATAGCCAAAGGAAACTTCATAAATTGAAACACTGGCATATAAAATGTATAGTGCAGGTGTTATTTAGAGACACCATTTTTAAAGGCCCTGTAAAAGCTTTGGCACAATTTTCTTACACGCAAAAAGTGGCATATCCAATTTTCCCCCTCCAGCTTTAGCACTTGGATTTTGTATAGATAACATTTGGATAAGAAAAACTGGAGGAGAAACTTCAAGCTTACCTTATAAAATCCAGAGTGTGGAAGAGACATACATAGAACTTCTCCACCATTTTTCCATTTTCCTGATTGAGCCCACACCTTGAAAAGAAAAATAACTGGGGGGGGCCAGCAAGGCTGAAGAACAGCTGTGTTTTACTGTTGGCTTTGGTCTCCAGCTCCATTTCCTTGCACACTTTTAAAAGCAATACCTGTGTTTAGTCTAATGGAAAGCGTCTGTCTGAAGGTGCTCACTGCTCCTATGGACATTTTCACAGACACAGTGCTCAGGCCCATCTGGCTGGGTTACTGATGATGTCATTTCTCACAGCAGCGACCAAAACACTGTTGAGCAGATTTTTTTTGTATCTCCTCCTTCTGTTTAAGGAAATGAAAAGTACCAAATAGCAAACATTCTGCCCCTGCTGTGCCAGAAAAAGATTTCCAGGTTGAAGGATTGTTTGTTTGGAAGAGAAGGCTTTTTGCCCTGACCTGGGAAATTGTCATCTGTAGGTAGGTTCAGTGAGAAGTTAAGACCACAGGACAAGAACAGTCAGCTTTTTTAAGGGACTTTATGGTGAGGGAACATTGAGCAGAAGACTGAATTTGCAGAGGCTGGTACGGGTCAAGAAGAGACAAGAGTAAGCAGCAGCAGGAAGATAGGTCTGTAAAACTTTAGGGACACTGTCAAAAAGCGAGTTTTCTCTTTCTCTGCCACTAATAAATAAAATAGTCTGTAGTCTTCCCCTGTCACTGATTTCTTTGTTTTGTTTCAATAAACAACTTCTAGCAAAGGGAGATGACTTTTATGCATCTTTCCTTCAATTCCTTGCCAAAGGCACGGACTGCTGATCCTGTCCAGGGACAGATGCATGCTGTTGCTTTCACAACGTAGTTTCACACACTTGAGCCTTTATTTTGAAACTTGTGAGCTCCCAATCTGACTGGAGCTGCCAGGTTCCCCTGGCTGGACTACTGGGCACCAGGCTGCTGGCACAGTTCAGAAGCTGGATGATGCAAAATCCTCTTTTCCCTGTGTTGAGGAGCTGGGAATTGGCAGGAGCAAGTGGACAACTGTTTATGGAGACTAAGAGCACCTTAATAAAATGTTCAAAAAGATGTGCAGAAAGCAGTTAATTGCTGCCTGATCTTTAATTTCTTTCACTGGTCATCCACAGGTTTGACACCAGTGCTGAGCCCGGGTGCACTGTGCTCTGCAGACCCAGCTGGGCTGCAGCAAGGCTGCGGGCTGGAAACTGGGATGTGTCTCTTGAAAAGTTAACTCCTTCCAGAACATTTCTAAATAACAGCCACCACTCTCAAAGATTTCCTTCCAGCTCTGAAAGGCACATGCAAACAAGTCCAGGCAGGGGCATAGAGCATAGGAGGAGAAACGGTGACAAAGCATCACCTGCAACCACAAGCATCACTGGAACCCACAGAGAAATCAGCAAAGTGATGCAAAATTATCTTCCAGATCCTACTACAGGTCAAATTCTGCAAACCTGCCTCCGACCAAGCAATGCAAACCTCTGAAGGGGATTTTTTCCCCTGATCAAATGGCCATTTTTCTCCTGTAACTGCCCCAGCAGTATTAGTAAATTCTGTATTGGGGAAAGATTCAACAGACTTTTAAAAAGGAAAAATGGGAGTTCAGTACTTGACAAGTCCACCTGAGGCTGGAAAGTTTACCATGTCTTTTTTTTCCTACACACATGTTCACAATTCTTCTATATTTTAAAACTCTTGGGTGATATTTGAACACTCAGGCTTGCTCCAAGTAAATAGCTTATACTGTCTGTTCCCTGTTCTCACCATATGTACTCTGTAGAGGTTTCTCCAATTTCTTTCAGTCTTGTTTTCCATCCTTTTAGCCTTAAGAAAACCAAAACACAACCCCCCATACTGTTATTAAAGGTTGTTCTAGAGAAACACTCAACTTTTTTTTAGTGGAGAAATCATCCTCCATTAATATTGCATTAAAAAAATGCTTCTCTACATCAAGGGCCAAACTCCACTCTCAGAAGTGCACACACAACATTGCTGAAAGGAATGGCAGTTCCACACAGGAATCCAATAGCAACATCTGGCCCCAGATGTTTTATTTATTTGTAATTTAACATTGCATTATACAATATTCATAATTTTGCTGCTTTCCATTTCAATGACTGTTATTTGTATGACTTTAAGAGGCTGCCTGAATGCATTTTTAGTGCTCAAACAAGGAGAAATGAGTGCACCAAAGCCAATCTGCACGTATTTTTGGAGGTTCAGAAATGTTCCTGATGAACTACACTCATCTCAGTTGTGAGAGATGCTGAACCACCGCAGTTGCAGGGGAAATCAACCATGAAAACACCTAGGGTCTACAGGAGAGCTGAGTTTCAAAAACCAAGGGAGCTTGCAGGTGATGACATGTCCATAAGTTTTAGGAGACAGCTGGTCAGAGAGCACATGGCAAACTTGTGGCACACATGGACAAGAGGACAGGTCCCAGTGCAACGTCCTTTCCTTTATGAGTCCACATCCCTCTTATCCCCATCAAGGGCATTGGGCTGCAGATGCAGACACAAAGTTCTGACATAGGAGCTGACTGTGTGATTTAGCCTTTCACAGCTGGGGGAGTTTATAGAATCCCTAAAAACCAAGTAAAGCTGCCATCATTACCAGATTTTGCTAATTTATTAAGTTTAAGGCTTTTCTTTCCCCATGTTCAACTAAACCGGAGCCCTCATGCCTCTTGTCCTGGTTCTGGCTGGGAAAGAGTTAATTTTCACCGTAGTAGCTGGCATTGTGTGTTGTTTTGTATTTAGTGTGAGAAAAATGTTGACAAGACACTGATGTTTTAGCTGTTGCTAAGTGGTGCTTACCCTGAGTCGAGGGCTTTTCAGCTAAAAGGCTGGAGGGGCACAAGAAGATGAGAGAGGACACGGCCAGGACAGATGACCTCAGCTGACCAAAGAGATATTCCATATCATATGAGGTCATGCTGAGTAGATAAATTGTGGGGAAAGCTGGCTGGAGGCCACTGGTCAGGAAGCGGCTGGGCATCGATCAGCAAGTGGAGAGCAATTTTGTATACCCAATTCTTTTGTCATCATTATTACCGTCATTATTATTATTATATTCCTTTTCTGTCCCATTATCTCAACCCAGGAATCACTTTTACGTGTCACTTTTGCTCTTCTTATCTCTCCCCCATCCCACTACAGGGTTGGGGGTGAGCAAGTACCTGTGTGGGGTTTCATTGCTGACTGGCGTTAAACCATGACACCTGTAAAGTTAATCCTGCCCTTAAAACAGAAATCATTGTTAATATTTGCAAATCCCATCACTGGATTGGAAACGGTGACCTGTGGGACCGTCCCACTTTTCAGCAATTGGAGCATTAAGACATAATTTATGCACTTGAGAGGAAATTTCCATATCACAGAGATTGCTTCGTTCCCTGTTATGACTTATGAAGGGTGTAAGCAGTAAATGAAGCCACAGAGATCTGGATTGCGTAAGAACTTGTTGTGACATGTATAGTGCATCTTATTTATGGTGATAGCCCAAATGTACTGATTTAATGCAACTGAACATTATGACAGGGTTGTCCAGGCCAAGAAAAAAGGCTAAAGAAAGATCACATAATCTTCATTTCGCTATGCATCAAAATCCCAGATAGCTGTGACACTTAAGACAAGCTGTCAGTGATGCACTGAGATTAATTGGGGGGTTCTTATAGTATAGATGTGAAAGATGGACTATTGCGGAAGGGAGCGACAGAGGGAGTGAGAAAGGGAGGGAAAGAGGGAAAAGACAGTGGGAAGGAAGGAAGGAAGCGAGTGAACAAGCAAGGAAGTCAGTCCTGGTGGGAATTATACCTTTTCCCCCCAGAACCTTTCCTCCCCAGTTCTGACCAGGACCACAGCTCTCAAGGAGTACAGCACTCGTTCCAATGACTTACCAGTGACTGCAGTTAGCTGAGCGTTGCTGCGTATTTCTGTAAAGCAACGCTAAGCAAAACCAGAAGGGAATGGATTCATCTTAAATCCCTCCCTTGAACACATTTCAAACCTTATCTGGCATTTACTGTAAGGGCTCTGGTTAGAATTATTACAGACATAACTGTCTTTGATACATGCTCCATCCAACTCTATCCACAGGCAAGAGGTTCCACCATCGAACCCTAAACTTTATAGACATACGAGATGGTTTACTTAATTAGAGTCCATAATATATTCCACAAAGATAGTAATCAAAATGCCAGCTGGTGATCCCCTGCTCAGCCACTTCTCCTATGAATCAAAAATAAATTATTCTTTTTCTTCCTTGTAGAAGAGTGTTGCTGAAAACAAAATACTAAATTTTGCTTTTAGGGCTCTCAAAAGATTTAGCAAGATATATTAGCTGCCTGAGGACAGAGAACTTTCTATTCTTGGTGGAATTCTTGTTGGTTTAATTGGGCTTTGTTGAAAAAATAATGTTACCTTAAAGGAGCAATGATAAGAGTGTGGGTGTATTTTTATACACTCAGTTGCTGGTGTATTAGAAGTCTGTTGTAGAGTTAATGTTACACATATTTATTATTTTCAGTGACGTGTATAAACAGTATTTGGGTATTTTTAAAATATACATGGGTATTACTGTAACACAGATGTAACAATCCTGCCAGAACACCAGCATTTGCTCTCTTTGACAGAGATTACAGTCTGAGGAGCTGCAGGAAAGATTTTTACCACATCACAGCAAGCTGGGATTCAACCAAGGGCTTGAAAATTCTCCCACATTCCCCCTTTCACTGTTCTTTCAGGTTTTTACCATCCCAGACTCATAGAAACATAGAATATGCTGAGTTGGGAGGGACCCACATAGATCACCAAGTCTATGGGCCTGGCCCTGCACAGGACAGCCCAAGAATCACACCCTGTGCCTGAGAGTGTTGTCCAAACATTTCTTGAACTCTGTCAGTCTCGGTGCTGTGACCACTTCCCTGGGGAGCCCGTTCAGTGCCCGACCACCCTCTGGATGAAAACCCTTTTCCTGATATCCAATCTAAACTTCCCCTGAGTCAGCTCCAGCTGTTTCCTCAGGTCCTGTCACTGGCCACAAGAGTGAAGAGATTGGTACCTGCCCCTTGTGAGGAGGTTGAAGACCCCAGTGAGGTCTCCCCTCAGCCTCCTCTTCTCCAGGCTGAGCAGAGAAGCCTTATCTAAACCCACTCTCTTGTCAATTTGAGTCGTTTCCCCTTGTACTACCACTACATGCCTTGTAGAAAGTCCCTCTCCAGCTCTCTTGTAGTCACTTCAGGTACTGGAAGGTGCTGCAAGGTCTCCCTGAAGCCTTCTCTTCTGCAGGCTGAACAATCCCAGCTCTCTCAGCCTGTGTGTGTGCCCTGCAGCTGTCTTGCATAGGTCTGTATGAAGAAAATCCACCTTCTGCTTCTGTGATTTCCAAAATGCAGGGCTCTGAGGTGCTCTTGGCAAGCAGCAAGCTCGAGTTCCAGTCCATACCATTTGCAACCACTGACACCGAGAGTCTGGCTTGGATTTCATCCACAGACACAGGATAAACACCAAGGGCTTTCAAATCAAGAGAGGCAGACTGATTCCCGTTCCTCCATAATAAGATCAGCAGTGCAGAATTGGAGAGCAAGCCTGGAACCTATGGTTTCATTCAGACACACAGCACTTCATCTTCCATCTACTCCACAGAGTCAAGAGGGAGCTCCATCGTTGCTAAAACTATATCACTTTCAAGCTCATAACTTACCAAATACTCTCTTACAGTCCTTTCCTAAACAGGGTAAATATCTTCCACTTCATGCTGAGTCAAGCCCCAGTTGTTAGCGTGAACCGACCAACATGAAGCAACCTAAAGAAACTGTTGCAAGAAAGACATTGTAAGTTATACTGCTATTTTGTCTTAATAAAGCTTCCAACATGCATTGCAGTGAGTAATATCAGGCTCTTTCCCTGGGAACTTCACTTAATGTTATCCAAACCCTGCTAGCCCTGCCTTTCCACAGAGAAACCTTCCTCAGGTCAGGCAGGCTGAATTTTCTGTCACCATCTTTCTTCTGGGTGGTTGTTCGCCTCATCTTAAGGGCAGAGGAAAGGAAAGCACAACCACACAGTGTTATGAAAAGCAATCTGGCAAGGAGTTGTGCTCTTGCGTTATGTCTAACTGTTGTCAGCAGGCTACGGTTGAACCTGCCCAGGGAAATCAGAGCTATGAGTCCAGATTCCTCTGTCAGCATAAGCTTTTCATTCACACCTTGCTACAGCTCCTGACAGCTGCGGCTTCCTTGTCAGATTAAATGTATCAGGATTCTGTGTTTTCAAACCAAGTAAGTTAAAAAAAAAAAATAAAGCAGCTTATTAGTAAACATGCCTGTTGCAAAAAGGCCAGAATAGTTGTACTGATTGTACAAACCTAATTACATCTCATTAATACTGAGAGCAAAGGTGGGAAGGTGGGGAATCCTGAACACCAACCAAAGCAAGCATGCCCTAGGAATACAAGGAAATCCATCACATGTAGCAATAGTTGTTACTTGTTTGCCGTGGTGTCCAACACAGTCCCAGCGCTTTTCAAACACCTTCACACTGCAAGAAATGCAAACCCAACGGGGATGCATTACAAGCCTGTGGGTGGATGCTGAAGATGTGGGCACCTTCCTTCCCAGCCTGTGGCAAACTAAGGACAACCTGGCCAGAGCAGGCAGGCAATGAAATCCCTTCCAAACTTGCCTTTCTGGCTGTGGGGCTGGCTCGGAGCTGTGTTGCAGAGCACTCCCTCTCTGGTCCGTGCCCTGAAGGCAAACAGGCTGCCCGTGTCCCGTGGGGAGTGCCCGCAGTCCCACGGTTAACCTGCAGCCTCTCCCGGTGCCAACAAAATGTCAAGGTGAAATGCAAAGCCCTTGTTACAATGCAGCTGTGCAGGTGTGCAGAAACAACGTTTTCAGTTATGGATTTCCCTCCTTTGTCTCATCTACCCAAAAAGCTGACGGGACACTAGCACAACTCCTGTGGGTGGAAATCGCTCCTGAAAATCTCAGCCTGAGAGTGATAGTGTCCTTAAATAGACATTTCCTCCATATTCAAGCCTTGCCCCGGTGTGAACCAAACAATTCGCTCACCTTGCTGAGGATACCAATTGTAACACAGCAAGGGCAGTGTGTGGTCTCCATGTGTCAAAACAGACATGGATGTTACATGGAGAAAATCAAAATTCTCTGTCAGGGTGAAAGTCTTACTTTGCTCTATGCCACTGCAAGGGAAATTATTTTGTCTCACCAGCACCTTGGTGGAGACCATTTCAAAAATGGAAAGCTGTTTAACACAACTGAACAGCTATCATTTATAGAAAAAATACATATAACTTGTCGTTAGCTCTTCAAAAATCCTGGGCATGATAATAACCAAACATTTCCTAAAGGAGGGTTAGAAGGGGAGTAACTACTGCATCATATACCAGACTTTGGTGGTCATGGAATCAAACAGTGTCTTCTTTCGCTGTATAACACCATGATTACTCCTACACATGGCATCCATATGCTATGCTGGTAAATATGAAAGCTGGGTTATTTGGAGTATTTCTGTTTTAGGAAAACTCAAGTGTTTTTTCCTTGATGTGTAGAAAACTGAGACACAGAGTTAGCATGAAGTTCTTGTATGAACTCATATGTACAATTTGAAAGGGTCAGGACTAGAAGTGTCTACAGTTGTTTTCAGATCCACCCGTAGAAATTATTACCTTTTTTTTTCAAACTGTATTAACATTGCTGTAGCCAGCTATATGGAGTATATAGCCACATATATAGAGTATATCTAATATAACCATTAGGTGGGATTCTGAGAGGTAAAAGGAAAATGAAGAGAAGAAAATCACCTCGTGGAAGAACTTAACTAACAGGTTAAACTGTGCTAAAAATCTTCAGAAAATTTAAAACTGAGCAATGTAATGAAGATATGACATGCAGGACTGACAGGACCTGTCCACAGCAGAAATAACGTTCACTGACACATTAAAGACACAGAGGAGCCTCCTGCATTGGATCCCCCTTACAGAGGATTATGGGTCGAGGGTCTATCTCTGTGCAGCTCCTGTGCATGGGCAGGTACAGCCAGAGCTCTGCAGAAGAGGAGCCCAGATCCTTTTTGAAGGGTAGGAGCAGACAGCGTGAGAGAAACTGAACCTTCAGTGGAGAATGTTACTATAACAGTAGCTCAGAGCAAGCCTGCTGACAAGAAGAGGATCAAATATTTTCATCCTCCAAAAAACCAAGCTTGGAAATCTTATGAAATATTATCTGTCACTGCCTATAGCTTGTTCTTACTAGTGATATTTCTGACAACGACTGATCTCGGTGATCTCTCACTTGAGAAATACATGCAGCCTGTATTATTCTGTTAATTTCTCTCTGACTCAGAGAAGGATGCAGGTGGAATCTGTAATGATTTCATTGCAGCTATTCTGTCTTGGGCTCTAATCTCACCAGATCTGAGGGATAAGCAAAATCAAGGCAAAAACCTAACCGAAAAGTCTCCAAGGATAATCCAAACGCTAAAGAGAGAAGCAGAATGACTCAGGACTTTTTCCCAAGGGCTATGTCTGAATCTGTTCTTCTAACAAGGTTGCAGAGGGCACTGAACAGTAGAATATAGTCTCAGATCAAGCAAGTTTCAGATCTAGCCGTTTATAACCATTAGCAAGATGATACTGCAGGATTGGACCTGTGAGTTACTGTCGTGGCTGAGGATATTGAATTAGGCATGGAACAAACTCAGGACTGAAGACAATCTGTGGGGCTAAAAAGGTTACAGAGAATATTCTAAAGAAAAAAAAAGGGAGCTTTAGGAAAAGTTCATGTCCTCCTCCACAGTCCTTTCTCATACATACAAGCAGCTCCATTTTCGTACCAATTGGAGCCTGTATGATGGCATCAGTTTTTCAATCGTGACGCCACTTGCTTCTGCTTGCAAAGAAATGGGTTTTTGGCAAACGAATGGCAAACCTCATTTTAGGATCTCGTGGTGAAGAGCACTTCTCAAAAATATTAACATAATTTGGTGCTGTCATTTCTAAAGCATCTCTTTAATGAGGGGAGTTGTTTACCGGTGACTGAGGCAGGCGTTGCTATCGCAGAGATCATTTATATTTCACAACGCTGTCAAACCCTGACAAGCAGCAGATTGTAACAGGATGGCTCCTGCTTTTTGATGCAATGTTTGGTGCTCTCCACTCACATGTGAATGGGCTTTCTGTTTGTACCTTGTCAAACGAGGGGAGAGCAGCTCAGGGAAGGGGGTAGGTGCTTCTACTCAGCCTGACACATTCAATTTACATCAGTTATGCTTGCAGTGGGGTAAACATTTCCTAAAGGAGGGTGTTAGCAATAGCAGTGGTCATCTCAGCACGTTATTGATATTCTTTTGCCCCGCCACCAGCCTGTAGTCACTCACATCAGAGAGCCATGGAGAATTTTGCTGCCAGCGTATCCTCAGTGCTAACAGTGGTGCTGGCTTATGGTTGGATTCCATCTTAGAGGTCTTTTCCACCCTTAACAGTTCCAGGATTCTAACTGCAGCCAGGGAGAGCAGTTCCCTGTGTCCCCAGCAGAGTCAGTACTTCACTCTGTCAGAGCCCGAAGGCAGGGGCTTTATGGAAGCTGGAATGCAGCAGCCAGGCTGGCACAGTTTAAGCAACCTGAAGGATTTAAGAGGCCACTTGAGCACTTTGAAGCCCAGGAAGGACTGCAGCCCAGGTACCTCAGGGGTGGCAGGCAATGCAGATCTGATGAAGGCAAGGAGAGGCACTGACACAAACTAAAGGGCATCTTGGCTCTCCAGGCCGTGTTCACAGATTCTCTGTGAGCTCTTGGAGACGCTCAAAAGAGCTTTTCATGAAGGCCAGTGGAAAAATGCTCACCTCTGGGCTATTTCCTGCAGAGTCTGGTGTTACAGGAGCTGGGCAGCGAGCTCACAGCAACCGAGCAATCTGCCAAATGAGCAGGTTTTAAATGGAACTGAAGTGAGCAGAAGCTAAGATGCAGTTTGCCAGAATGAAATGGCCCGGCTGCAGAAATAGCTGGAGCAACAGTTTTGGAGGTATTAATCATATCTCCCTCCTGACCCACTCTCCTCATTCTCACCAGGGTGGCTGTGCTGGGCAAGCAGGTTTTCTGCTCTCCTACTGACACGGATTTTGTGAAGCTCCAGCCTGGCGCCTGAAGCCCCTTTTTCAGGCTCAGCAGCACTCCAGCAATGCGAAGGCAGCTGAGGTAATCGAGGAGCACAGATTTTACAGTATTGTCTGCAGTTCAGCAGTGAGCTGGTACATAAAGGCGCTGCTTTCATTCGTGGCCAGTGCTGGCAGAAGGCCTGCATTATGCCCTTTCATTTAAGACAAAGGCTCTCACACTGCAGCCTCCGGTGTGGAGAAATCTTTTGTACGGGCAGAGCCAGTGGGAGAAGGAGCCTTCTGGTCCCTGTGCTCCTTCTGCAGGGAGATTATAAAGAAAACCTCTTCCTTCTGCACATGGGCCAGATGAAGAACTGAAGCAATAATGCCTTTTTATCACAGTAATTACAGTGCCCATTGTTTTAATGACAGTGTTGTTGGGAAACAGGAATAGACCACAGTCCCAAGGAGTTGTTCCAGTGTACACAAATAAACGATTTTATTATATTGATGTCAGATTAGATGGACCACTCAGCCTTACTTATACTACCATTTTCCCCCACAATTCTTTGTGCCTGTGTGTATTCATTTTATTTAACCAGATTATGCAAACTACCCAGTCTGGGAGGAGACAAAAGGCCACTTTCTCTGGAGAACTTCCTTTGGGACTGGCAACAACAGGCTGAGATGGGCAAGGGGGACCTCGTCTGACCACAGGTCTGCCTGCTTAGTGTGGTTATTTACAGGGGAACAATAGTCTGCTCATAGGAAATGTGCTGAGAATGACTATTTTCTGTTATTCCTCTAAATTGGACATCTCCAGCACACTCAAACACACCTCTGTCTAGGCTCTTGTGGGTGTGCTACCAGCCAGAAACCCATAGAGAAGCCTCTACAGGCTGAAAAACCCTGGGTTTAAGCAAATTTGGTTTATAAAAGAAATAAAGAAAATGGTGATGAAGCAAAATGTAGCATTAGGGACTAAAATCAGTGCTGGAATATGTTAATGGCAGTGAGGAGTGCTGCAGATAGCTGGCAAGACACTGTGAGACATGTAAGAACACACCTGAGAAAGAGATCTCCAGGAAAGGGTCTTGATCTGGAGACTGTTTTGGTCACAGGCTGAGAATCTCAAATCTTCTGGGTGCAGTCTCTGGGGTGGGGAGCATGAGGTCAGTGTATGACCTACGTCTCACACATAAAGAACTCAAGAAGTAACCAAACACTCTGAGTGAACTGGACTTTTTCTTTCATCAGTAGGGACAGATAGGAATCTGCAGAGGCCCCTGCTCCCCTGGGATGGCAGGAAACACCTCTGACAATGTTCCCTGCTCTCCTCTGACTTAGGAGAGGACCCACCTGACAAGTTTTTCCTGGATGTTGGCTTTCAGATAGCCAAAGCTTGTTGCAGGGAACCCCGTGGGGAGCAGTCTGTACGTGGAGACTTAATTTTCCCAAACTTGTCTGCAGGGCAAGATAATGCAGATCACTGCTTTCTAAGAAAATTCGTGGAGCAGATTTCTGAGCCACTGACCGCAATTTGCAACAGCTCTTGGAAAATTAGAGGAGTCACAAAGCCTGGGAGATGCTGTTGTACCAGTGCAGGAAGAGGTCACTGGCAAACCCTTGCATAACTATCAGCAGGTTCATCTGGAATTGACTGCACGCAAAATCTGATACGGGAGAAAATCAGGAAATAATTAACAGATAGCAGCATAATTAATGCAATCAAGGGGAGTTTATGGAAAATAAGTCCAGTCATAAAGCTGTCTTCCTTAGGACAAGTGAGTCTGAGGAAGTTAACTTTGCTGACATCAGATACCACCTCTGGATACTCCAGTTTTCAGTGAGAAGTTGAAATCCACGTGAAAAAAAAAAAGGCCTTTGTAAAATTACTCTGAGTTTAGGGAAAAAACAGTGAGGTTTGCAAGAGGAACCTCAAGAAGGTCTGGTCACAACAAGAGATGACTTCATCTCATCCTATTGAGAAGGATTCTATATTCAGGTGCGCAGAAAGTACCTTGGCCCAATGACGGAGCTAAACTGAAATTGAAAGTAGGGTCAGACACAGGGAATGTGCTTTTAGTGTGGCAGATACCTATGTGAGAGAAGAGTTTGTCCACTTATATGATGACTTATGTATAAAAGTATCTCAAATTTTCAAAAGATGTGATGTCATTTGGATTCTTTCTGCCACCTACTTGCTTTAACTACACCCTAAATGCACTGTCTTTGATAAGCCACGAGTTACAGCTCCACAGTGCAGGTGGAATCAAGGGAAAGCTGGTTTTCCACAGACCTCTGAGTCTGGATAGCACTGGGAAGAGCTCATCTGCAGATCAAACACAGCATTGCTTGAATGATGTGATTTTGATTTACAAAAAAAAAAAAGCCCACCAATATTGCACTCGTGCAGCTTTCACCACAGATCCTCCACTCCTTAATTGCTTTTGACCTTACCCACAAATGGAAAGGGCACCTTAGGATTTGGCTTATTAACCACTATAGCAGCAAGCCCTCGAGTAGTAATGGAGAGTAATTGATATCATTCCAAGCTCACAATCATTTGTGTCACTGGGATCAAATGTTGGGCAATTTCAGGGGAATTTAGCTCACAGATTGTACAGGGGAGGGAGGTGTTGGTTTAGCTGTGGTTTGTTGTGCTTTTGGTTTTCTTTTTTCAATTGCCACCCTGAAATAAATAATCACAAATTTATTTTGAGTTTATTTCTGTTATGACTTTTATTAGACTAAGCAATTTTTTTGCAATTTTCAGAGGATAATCTTGTTGGTAGCACATAGAAAAGCCAGACATCCTTTTCTGTATAACATTCACAGATTTTAAAAATACAAATCCTTCAGCTTTCCAAAATTTCCAAAATTTCCTTTTTGTTTATTCCAGGTCAAACACTTCAGGAACCCTACCTGACCCCATACAGTAGCAATTTTTTAAAAAATGAGAGCTGAAAAATCTTTCCATTTGTAAGATTTTTCTGTGTTTAAAGACTCTTGTTTATAATTTGAAGTAGTTTAGCTTGAACTCACAGCCGCCAGATATTTCTACTCAGGAAGTTTTCATGGCGTGAAGAAGTGAAAAACTCAAATAATCACTTTTTGCACAGTTAAAATAATCAACGGGACAGCAAACCATCATCTATAACTTTGAAAAAGATGTGCTGCTGCACAATAATAAGCTTTATGTGGCTCACAGTGGTCGAGGGACCAGCCAACCCAGCTCTCAGCATGGAAACACGACACTCCGAGTTTCAGGAGGAGCTCAGCAGCCTTTCTGTGCTTTCTGGGAGCTGACAGGGAAAAAGGTGCCTACCTCAATTTGCAAGGAGCTGGTTTCAGGGTGGACACGCTGCCTTGATGCTGGGCTTTGCCTCAGGCAAGCCATACATGCAGGATGTGGTTTTTAACAAAACAAGGCTGGCTGTCAAGCGAGGACAGTGGAATTTCACCTCTGGAGCATCTTTCTCCGCCTCTCTCAGCAACGCAGACCTTTGCTCGAGGTGCCTGTGAGGAAAACACATTTAGTCCAGCTGGGAAAGTGTTGTGGCTACTGCTGCAGCCAAGAAACCCCTTCTGCTGCCCAAGGAGGCCTGGCCTGGGCAGCAGGGAAAGAGCCCAGTTCACACACCGACATTCTTCACTCCCCGGACAACAGTCGAGCTGAATCCTGCCTCCAGTGGGCCAATAGGACCTGTCCTTATCTGGCATTTTTCCTCGAGGAGAGAGGAAAAATAACGTGTATGTTTCCCAGTATGTGCAGGGAGAATTAAATGAAATGATGAAACGGAAAATTACTTTTTTTCCCCCAAGCTAGAGTTTTTGTTTGTTTGTTTTTCTGAAAAACCCACAACGCTCCTTCAGTTTCATCCTTCTGGATCATTTAGGAAAACAATGCGACAAAACAAAAACTATCCTTCAGAGCACCAACCTCCTACACTTGCCAAGGCAGGAGAGCATTGTTCTTGATGCATCTAATTTTAATTTAACCCTACCTTTAACCTTCACAGCAAATAATTTCACATACACTCTATAATTAGTGATAGGGAAACCTCAGTAGATTTTGAGTCTGGCTTCTGTTTAAAAAAGGAAAAATCTGGATGTTTTATCTAAGCTTCAAGAGGAGAAAAACATAGGAAATTGGAAAACTCTACATAAGAACAAGGTTTTTTAAAAGGCTACTTGCTTGTTTCAGTTTCAGTCTGAGGTGGAAACCAGAAATGATAGAACTTCCCTGGACATTTCTGAGCTATTATATGGAGACAGCTCTAGAAGACAGATCTTAAAATGGAATTGAATACAGACTTTAACTGCTTTTTATTTTTGCTGATTCCTGGCCTAGATAAAACTCTTCCTAACCATACATGTTTGAAATAATGTTGCAAAAATAATTTCCTTCACTGCAATTTTACCACTAAGGCCACAAAGTTTTCCATGAGAATGATGCTCTAAGCAAAAAATGTTTTTAGGAAAGAAAACTAAATATTTGTGGAAGAAAATCACTTTTGTAGATGATTTCCATTTTCTGTTGTAGAAAAAAAATCAAACTATCAAAACTATGGTGGAAGGTTCAATGTTATTCTTGAATAGGAAGATGGACAACAGTTTTCCAGAGAATGGAAAGATTTGCAGCCAAGTTCAGCAGAGGTAGAGGTCTGGATCTTGGGAAGTGAGGATGGGGAAGAAAAAGGAGAGACACCAATGCCCACTTGCTCTGAGAGCCTTTTGCCAGCAGGGTTGGCTGGGAAAGGGTGGTGTCAGGGTATCCTGCATCCTGCAGGCTGGATGTGAAATTGGCACAACCATCCCAGCTTGGAAACTGCCAAGGCAAACAGCTCAGCTTTGGCTTTTCCAAAGGTGGGTTTTTTAGAAAAAAACCTACCCATTAAAGAAAAAAATTTAAAAATTAAAAAAAAAATTAAAAATTTTTTTAAAAGAAGGGGAGGAGGGAAGAAATAAAGAAATAGATAATCTGGGTTTTTTCCTCAATTCAGTACTTTTGGATGAGGAAACACCATTGCCAGTCTCCTGCCACCTCTGCCCATCCCATCATCCCACACTGTACTGCTAACTGGTGAGTCCTTTCTCCCCGTGCATCCCCTGTGTCCTCCTCCCCTTCCTCTCTTACAAACTGCACCGTGTCACTGAGGCACTGACACCTCTCCAGCTCCTGCCACACCTCCAGATCTCCTTTTCCTTCCACCCAGAAACACGCACAGCTCATCACCACCAGCTCCCTCCCCTCCATAAGGCTCCTTGCTCAGCCTGCCCGGCACCACGCAGCCAGCCCAGCACAACCAGGCCAGTCAGACCAGTCTTCCCATTCCCTCCTGCTCCTCCCTCGAGCTGGTTCTAGCCAAACACTCTGCCAGCTGCTTCCTACTCAGACTCAGACCACTCAGGGGGGTGGAAACCTCTTTTTTACTCCCTTTTACACCTACTGTGGTGAAGTTCTGATTTCTGGCTGGAGCCAGTAGGTGCTGCTGTGTTCAAACAATAAATAATAACCATTCCTAACCACGGTGAATTAAAAATAATCATGTTTTGGCTCCTGAAACACCTAGTTGTTTTTACATTTGAATGCTGTCAGTGTAACCCATGTAGGTTTTTCAACAGTATTTGTTGTTCTGGCTGGTTAAAAACATTTCTCCTGAGCAGGGGGATGCCAATCAGCACAGCTACACCACTAAGCAAATACAGCTCCCTGCTCCAATCCATAATCTGAGGAGTTATTTCTGTATCCACTTACAGAGGAAAGTTGTTATAAAGAAATATGACTAATAGCAAACACAGGAGCCTTTTCCAATATTACAGTTTTCACACATGGATGAGTTTGGGTGATTGTTCTTGGGCCATGGCAGTGGAGCAAAACAGTCAGCAAGTGAACTCATGTAGTATTTTCCCTTTATTACTTTTATATGTGGAAAGTGTGTTCATCCACACAAACACATCCCCACTGCAGACTCTTGGCTCCCCTTCACTGCTTCTCCGTGCTGCTAACCAAGGGGGAGGCAGTGAGGAGCTACTTAGAAATAAAAAGTGGGTAAAACAGGGTAGAACAGGCAAGTGAAGCTCTATCCCATGGCCTCTACACCCATGACACCATCCAAGGCTGCTGGTTTTAACTCCAGGTCTGCCAGTGCCCACCCTTGAGACTCCAAGCAGGAGTCCATAAGTCTTGCCAATATCTGTTTTCCTGCTTTTGGCTATTTAGATGGGAGAAGAGGCACCTTCTGCCCCGCTGCTTCACAGAGCTCATCAGCACCAGGACATTTTCCCTTCTTTCTAGGCCCACCTCTACTGTACTTTGATGGCTGGATATCTCAAAGTGCTTCAACAGCTGCTTGGCCACCATGGAGCAGAAAGCTTCCCCATCCCAAATGTGCACTAAAGACGTCTGGGGGAAGAGGTGAGCCCCTGTGTTTGCACAGCACAGGTCTCCAGGCCCCAGTGAGCAGGCAGGACGGGCACTTTTCTGAAACCTCCTCCGAAAACACCCAACTGCACAATTGTGCTCTTGCCTCAGAAAGAACGGAAAGCAGAGGCCTCAGATTTCACCACAAGTTAAATGTTTTAACCACACTGCTCTGCTTGCTGGGTGAGGAGTAGGTGGTTGATTTTCTCTCCTAACAAAAGTGGTTGAGGGATGACAGCATCTTTCCCTTCAAAACAGTGTCATTTCAGCAAGTGGCTGGTCCAAGGTGGAGCTGAGAGAGAGATGCAGAAATTATGTTGTCAGGCAGACGTGGCAGGACTTGAATCTTCCAGTTCCTCCCATTCAATTAGAAGACTGAGTCACCCTCCTGTTGAAATGTAGGGTTTATATTATTTAGTAAAGTATAACAAGAAAAGATGCTGGGTAGGTGATCTCCAAGGTCTTTCAGTGACTCCCTGAAGAAACCTTCCTCTCTCTAATGACTTCCCAGGAAGCTTTGGGCAACCACACCTGTGATTCAGATGTTTATATTTCAGTGCTGGGGTGGATTGCCCATGGAAAACAGGAAAACGCTAGCTCCTGGCTAGGGAAACTGGTTAGGATGGGCATGTCCCAAATCCTATTCCAGCTCAAAATCGCAGAAAAGTGGCCTAGCCACCAGGTTTTGACTTCAGTGGGAGTATTCTTTGACCATGTACTTTGAAAACCTTCACCTTTTTCACATGCCAGAGTAGTTTCCTGATCCAGCCCAGTTTCTAACCTACAGCATTGCAGGAAAAGATCCCTAAGTACATTTGCCAAGTATAATCTCAAAACACAGCAACAGAATGCAAATAACCCTGTTAATTGACTTTTTCATAACTTCCAAGGCAATCACAGCACTTTCTGGAACCCATCTGGGTCCTGGGGCAGAGGAGTACTGGCAAACTGCTCTGTCACAGCCACATGGGCAGCAGAGGAGATGCTGCCTCCAGCCTTTCCTCCAGCAGCATCCTACACCTAAGTCACTAACAAATACACAACATTTGTAGGCATTAATGGAATGAGTGGGACTAAAGTAAATGCAGGATAACTAGGAAAGAAAAAAAACCAAACAAAAAAAGACAGGTCTAGCATAAGTGGGAGCACTGCTCTGTCCTTGCCCTTTCCAGGAGGGACTGCCTGAAGGGGTGAGAGAGAGGGGGCTGCCCTGGCTTCTCTCTGCAGCCACCACAGCAGTCACTGCTTGTTCACATCTGTCTGAGGAGCCCCACTGGGACCAGGCTCTGATTCCACAGAAAACTATGCTGTCATTTAATTAAACTGCTTCATGCCAACAGCAACAAGTTATACTAATGAGAGCAGATGTATCCAGTAAACAGTGGCATGTTTCTATTTTAATCTACTTAAACCTAGATATATACTAATGCCTTAGTAAATACCTCAGTGGCCAGCAAAAAGAGAAACAGATGATAAAAAAAGAAGTTTTCCTGTGACCCTTGAGACATGGGTATAATGTTTGGCTTGGCATCATTAATCTTACAGTCAGAAGAGTACAGCTCCAGCATGTGTAATGTGAGAGAGGGCTGCTCACAACAAAGTTTCCTCTCTACAGTGCCCTCTGCAAACAGTATTTTCCACATTCTTCTCTATTCCCTGTAATTAGTTTCCCTTTGGCCTGACACACTCTGAAAGCGTTGCCAGCTGAAGAGACCTATCCATCTCCTCTCTTGAATAAAAACATGAGCTAATTGAGTGGAAGGTATTTAAGCAGAGTGAACTGTATGAGGTATCATATGCCTCAAGATAACTGATTCTTAAAGAACAGCACCTTAAATAAATCCTTTTGAAATGGTCTCTCAGGCTTATGGGTAAATAATTAATTACTCCCCCGTGTGTCAATAAAAATCAATTCTCTGACATGAGGCTAAATGAATGGGAATTTTGTCACCAAAATCGGTGGGGATGGCATTTTGCTGTGTGTAACACAGGACTAGAGACAAGGCTCTGTCTTTGTATGACAAATTTTCGATGTCAGTATTTAACTGAAAAAAAACCAAGTTATGTGAAAAATAGAGGTGACTTTGATTGCCTCCTTCCTCTGTAGCCAATGGGAATCAGCTTTTGATAGTGAACTGATCAAAACACTCACTTCAAATAATGCATGCTATGAATTTAATTCTTTCTACAGCTGGTGAATCATTGGCAGATTGATCCTGATTCCTGGAAATGTCATTCTTAAGCAAGCTATGATTAGTGATTAGTATCACACAGTATTTTCTTGTCATCTGACTGTTTGTAAGCTGTAACCTTTAGGTATTCGGTATACAGATTTTGTAATTGCTGACTTCAATCACTAGGCTCATCCTCCCTGATTGGATGATGGGCATTTTAAAACAATGCCTTATCAAATGATAAAAGAAAACTTCCATCCCACATATAACTCTTGTGGGAAATTAAGAACACACAAATATCATGATGAATAATCAGAGTTGTTTGCATGGGAAAAAGTAACCAATTTGTCAAGCTGAAAGAAATGCTTTCAATAAAAAACAAAAAATCATTGTGGTGCTTGAATGCCTGTTTGTGATTCATCCCATAGAGAAACAACCCATGCAATCACACTCCATCCAGGGATTTCTACCCGGGGTCCAGCAGGACCTTGAATCTCGCTAGGGCTTTTCTGTCCTCTTTTATCTCTGCAGAATGACTCACTTAATGGCCCTTTACACCACATAAAAACTGAAAGGAACTCGACAATATTGCAAGCAGTTAAGGTCACATATCAGAAAAAAAAAAAAAAAGAGTTGAAGTCTGACTGTACTTAATTTCGTTAAGCTGTTTCCCATCTCCTGGGCAGAAAAATGAGGTGAGTAAGAACCGGGCAACCTGGGTTGTCTATTTATTGGTAGACTTGCACAATAGCTGGAACATAATGTGTTGAGACTGGCCATTTATTGGTTCACCAAAAGTTTGTAACAAGCCAGGGCTTATTCTGTGACAGATCCATTCCCAGCAGTTGTAACTTGCCACACTTCTTCTTAGAAATGCTAAAAGGTGAGTTTGTGTAAAGCTGCTTACTTAAACAAAAGTTTGCGGTGGCTTTTGGCTGCTGTATTTTTTGTGGGTTTTGTTTGTTTTGTTGTTTGTTTGTTTGTTTTTTCTTTACCATGATAGACGATTCCTTGAGTTTTGTTTTCAGATTTCAGATGGAAAGCTGAAGATGTTAAATCATTCCTTGTGAGTGCTATCTTCTCTATGACCACCAGGTTTGGGTTCAGGAAGGAATGAAGTGTTACCGTCCTGGTTTTGGCTGGGATAGAGTTAATTTTCTCCTTAGAAGAAAACACAAATCCTTGGAGAAAAAGGAGGATAAATATTTAAAACAGCCTTTGAAAGTTAAGCACACAGAGGTGATTAACAAATAACAGGAATTGTGCTTGTTCTCTTTGCAGACCACTAAAAATTCTGCACTCACCGGGCTGGCACATTAACAAATAATATGATTTGTGCCACTTTCCAAGCCTGTTCTACAGAACTGAAAAAAAGAACAACAGGGAGGCAAGGAAAACAACTGCAAGTAAAAACAATCATCTTCCCCACAGTACTTTCCATAAAAAGACTTCCTCCCCTCTAATACTATGGTAAACTACCTTGTTAATCCTCTTGCAGCCAATGAGTAGTTATTTTCCCCTCTTCTTCAAAATGAACCTTTTTTTCTTTTCTTCTCTTTTTCTTTTCTTTTTTTTAATGTATGTTATTAGGAATAAAAGAGCCACAAAAGCGACTTTCAGATCCAGCCCTGTTCAGCTCACCCCTGCTTGCTGGCCAGCTGGGCTGTTCTGTAGCCAAACCCCATTAAGCTGCACCATGAAAGTGTCATCTTTAAGCAGACTCCCCCTGACAGAACACGATGAAATTACCACTGCATCAACACAGGTGCATTTACTTTTCCTGCCCTATAAATCTGGCCTGTAGGATGACTTGTATAAATAAAATGAATGATTTTGTACTTGTAAGGACTTGATGGGGTCAGCGATTTGCTGAGCACAGGCAGAATTTCTCAGCACAGAATGGGTAAACCAGGAGGGCTTAATCCAAAGTGTTAGATTATCCAGGCATGATGGCTTAATACGAGTGGGAGGAAGGCATAATACAGGGAATCATTACTTAGACACGTGCATTCATGAAATCATTACTGGGCTAAAGTAGTTCATTTGTCTGCCTTTTTAACTAAAACCTTTGGGTTGAGGAAGGCCAGTGGTGCATCCACTAGTAGGAGCCCTGAATCCTGATCACCTATAATTGAGGATTTTCTTTTAACCACTCCATGCTCCTTCGGGAAGGGTGCCTGTCTCATTTCTGTCTGTCTCCAGGTGGATGAGAGATGCCAGAGGCATCTTGTCTCTGTCAGGTTTATTAGAGTGGCTGTGGGCCCTCAGGAAGTACTTGCTCCCGACTGAGTGATAGACTCTCTGAATGCCTTAATTTTCACAGTTTTGTGCTCTGCAAACTTTTATTTGAACAGGTCTTGCTGGGATTACTTGAGGTCTTGTCAATACTTCTTTTGTGACCAAAAGATAAGGCCTTCTCTCTCTGTGTGATTGGAAGAGTGCAGAGACAAATATTAAAAGGCTTAGTTTCCCTTCCAGTTCAACAAACCCATGAGCCTCATTTTCAACCGCCTTCCTGCAGCTGTTCTGACGTAAAAGGCAAATTTTTATAGGCAGCCATTTGCATCTGATGTTGGGAGGGAGAGAGGAGAGGGGCATGTTGTCTGTGCACAGTCTTGGTCCTTAGGCTCGTGCCTCAGCTCTTCAGGGACATCTCTCCTCCGAGGTACTGCACAGGTTGGGGCAGCACCAAGGAGCTGCGAGGAGAAAACAATCCTCCAGTGGGTTCCCACACACTCCACCCTCCCTCACCTTCAACACAAGCTGTCATCGTGGGTACATGAAGAGAAAAAGCCAAGCCCAGCCTGACTGAACACAATCCTTGGCACCATCACACATTTTAGAACAACTTCGTACAGCACTGCCAACAGAAACATGAACCTTGTCTGAAGAGCCGTCTCCTCTTTTTATCCACCATTAAGGCCTCCACTGCAGCCTCAGGTTTGAACAGTATCTCTGGGACTATTTAAGAGAGGGATGTTCTTCCCAGATGACCTAATTTCCAGCTAATCTCCTGCCTGTCAACTGTTTCAGCTGAGGAAAATTTGGAAATTAATTTTGCTGTGGCAGAGAAGGACACCAGGAAAGGCTCTTCCCAAGTCAGCAGAATGGCTGTGTTTGAGCAGTATCAGGGTCAGTAATTCTGAATGTCACACGAAACACCCACTCATCACCAGTGTTAATATTTTTTGTTTAAGCCTGACCTCTGACGGGTTTTCTTTTATCTCTACCTTTTCAATAACACCATTTCCAAAAGCTGTAGGACCCTAGATGATACGCCACTCATTGCAAACCAGCCATCACACCAAAAGCACAGAGCCTGATCTCAGGAGGTTAGAGCAGCCAAGATGTTCATTTGAGTGCTGTCATGAATTTCCCTCAACCTTGCTGGTTTTGTTTTCCATGTTTTACCAATATTTGCAAAAAGCAAATCTATTTCAAACAGATATCAAACAAACAATTCAGGGCACCTTTGCAAAGTTTCAAAATTCATATTCATAACGGGAAACACACAGAACACAAATTCAAACTTCAGGAGTTACACTCATCTAACTAGGCAATGGATCCTACCAGGGAAGTGACACACCTCATACAAATAGCTCAAGTTGC
Source organism: Ifrita kowaldi (assembly GCA_013398055.1). NCBI lineage: Eukaryota > Metazoa > Chordata > Aves > Passeriformes > Cinclosomatidae > Ifrita > Ifrita kowaldi. Next base: position 733,929 of record VZRS01011857.1, read on the forward strand.
AAACTCTGAATATGAAATGCTCCCAGCAAATTGCTCTCCAAGAAGCTGCTAGTGAAGAATGATTTCCAGAAGTGATTCAGCAAACAGCTCAAGAAAATTACAATCTCTTCGTGAACAATTCACAAATGGAAGATATGGTTTGTTGAATGATATTCATTACAAATGATTCTTTCACCTGTATTTATCCCTGTAAAAATAGTCAGGGCTCTCAAGTGGACCATCTAACATTTACAACACCTGTAATGCTCAGTGTCTGGAGGCTAAGCAATTTTATGCTGAACTTCTGCACAAAGTAATAAGAAATTATGCTAAATGTCTAAAGCAAGAAATGGTACAAGATTTTCCTTTTGTCCTTGTTTTTCTTTTTCACATCATGTAGCAATTAATGCACAAAGAGCAGTAACAGAAACTCAGATAAAATAATGTCAACCTCAAGGACTGCATTTTTCAAGCAATGCCTTTTAGGAGGGCAGGGAGTTTTTGCCTCTGTATGACAATACTGACACAAGCTGGACCAAGGGGTCATTTCTCTGTGTCTTTGCCCACATGACATGCATTTTAAAGTTTCTACCAGAGGAACATACTAAGTTTATGCAGCCTGTCTTGAGCAACAAAGAAGGCTGAAATTGCTTTTCAGAGAAAGCACCCTCAGTTCCCAGGGGCTGGATTGGTTTCCAAAATAATAAGTTGCACCAGGAGATCAGACTGATTTCTTCAGAGCCTGCCCCTCTTGTGTCCTGCAATAGCCTCACAAAATCCTGATAGAACACCAGAGAAAGGAGAAGTGGGGAAATTCAAGAGGTGTCATTTCCTTAGATGAAGCAACATCATTTCCTGGTGCATTCTTCTGTCAGGTCAAAGCAACCCCATTTGCAAAAGAAAATAAAGATTTAGTAGAAAGGGCTGTTGTTGCTGCTGGTCTTGTTATTACTGTTACCATTTACCGGCTGTCCCATGATAACTTGATTTGTTTTTGTCCTCTTGTGGGAATGTTTGCACTGAGGGACCCTGTTCTGGAAGTATATTTATATCAAAAGGAAGCAAATATTATCTGCCATTATCCTTCCTTGCTAGATTGTTCCTTCACTGCTAAATCCCCTTGGGAAGCAAACAGAAGTCTCAGGATTACTGCAGCAGGTCCAGTCGAGGCTCCGGTGCTCATCTGTGTTTGCTCACTGAGTCACAGCTTGGTCTGACTTGGGTGAGATGGGGCTATGGAGACCTCTCCCAGCTCCTGTCCCGACCTGCCTCCTTGAAATACGCACTGTGTGAGCCCCTGAGGTGCAAACAAATCATGTTTGCCAAGCTGGTGACAAGGGTGCTGCTCAGTGTTTGCTGCTATCCCTTCTTAATGTCCTGGGGCATGGAAGCCATGTGTGCATGTGTTCATAAATTCTCCCCTCCCAGTTCACAACCTCCGAGGTGGCCCCAGTGCCCCTGCAGTCACCAGAGAGAGGTTGGCACCTTCACGGAGCGACTCATCTCACAAGCAGGAAGATGGCCAGACAATGGGAGTCTTACTCTGAAGGGGGAGCTAGGACAGTGGTTGGTGCTGCAAAGAGAACCTTGGCTGGTAAAGTAAATGTTCACTCAGGTTTAACAAGGCCTGAGGTACTTGCATGCTGCCAAACCTTTTCCACTCCAGGTGCCTCAGCAGCTCAGATGTCCCTGACACGGAGGCTCTTTTGCACAAAGACTGCAGACAACACTAAGGCAGTTGTATTTTTCTTGTTTGCGTGGGGCTTTTCTTCTGTGTCTCCTTTTTTAGATTTTTTTTTTAAATTTAAAATTAGATAGTGTACCTGAAATATTTGTGGGTATTTTATACAACTCTGTAAATAATCCTAGACTCACCTTGCAGGCTGACAAATGCAACAAATAAGAAATCTTTCTTCTCTTTTCTTCAGGCATGCCTGACACGGGAAGTGCCAATATGACCCAAAAATTTGTTGGGGAGTCGCATCAGGCTGTTTGGGTGCCTGTTCTGATACATTGCAATGAGCTAGAGACAGAGAGCAGTTGAAAGACAACAGCCGTCTCTGCAGAAAATCACTGAAACCATCACGAGATTGCGCATCCAGAGGGAAACTCTGGGGTTGAGTGGAGTTTGGCACTCCCCCAAAATCACAGCAATGCTGCTTGGAAGGGGCTGTGGAGATCTCTAGCACAGCCTTCCATTTGAACCAACACTATTGCCAACATGAGATGGCTTCAGCCAAGAGACTGTCAGGAAAAGGGTAATTATAAAAGAAAGAAGGGATAGGGGGAGGGAAGCCCTGGGAAGTGAAGAGTCAGAAAGAGAGAGAATTTGGGATGAAAAAGGACATGAGAAACCTGACCTAGCTGAATGTGTCCAACCACTTGCAATAAGCAGGGGGCTTGAACAAGGTGATCTTTAAAGGTGTCTTCCAATCCAAATAGGTATTCATATAGTTCTGTTTCCATGACATGTATTGCACAGACTCGAAGGCTGCCCTCCATAGAAGGCTCTTGTGTCTGCTTCTGGAGTCTGCAAACACTGAGACATCACATCCCTCTATGCCCCAGATGACGTCCTGTTTGCATGAGTTTCATCCACCATGGCATGTCTGCCTGCTTCCTCGTATCTTGAATTTTAGTTGTACTTTCCTTGGGCTGTGAATCAGTACAGCTCCCAGAACAATGAGAAACTGATCTTGAACCTGTGTTATCTGAGGCAACGGCACAACAAGCGAGGACACTCACGCTGATTTGGAAGTAAATGAACTCATGCTTCCTCATTGCTCTCTCTACAGTCATGAGCCTCCCTCTCCCATGAACGTTTGAAACTTGGCAGCTCAGTTTTGCTTTGCTTGTTATTGGGAGTGATTGCCCTGGCAGGGATCCTGAACCAGCACACCACATGCAGTGGGACATTCTCTGCATCTCATTCAGAGCCTTAGGGAGCTAGGTTTCCACAAAAGAAATTGGGTTTGGAAATTCTTTACCCTCCAGTAGAGTGAATGCATGAATATTTCTGCTCCTGACCTGATTTTCCATCAGTTCCAGGGGGTATTTCAATTCTTTATTTCTCTTGATTAGTGGAGGAGAGACTGCTTTGCTTCACCGTTTCTTTTCCAAGTTCACTGGCTAGCTGGTTCTGAATGTCCTGGGTGTTTCCACGCTCCCTCCCCAGCAGTCCTTTCTGGAAGTTTCCCAGCTACAATCTTGATCCATTTTAAATAGCTAGTTACTCCCAGCTGGTTTCTCTACCACTCCCTTCTGAGGTCAGACCACCAGAAGTGAGAGGGGGTGGAAATCACTTCATTTGTCTCTCAGATCCTATTCCAAAAAAGAAGGAAACTCACCAGTCACAGACAATGACGCTTTGCGCTCACACACTGGTTCCACTTGGTCACTGCCTTTCCCTGACTCACCTAATGACCTCACCTGGGCTTCCCTCAGGAGATGTCCCTCAGTCACTAGGAGATTGTCAAGGATGTGGCTGGGACAAACTTCATGCTCTGGGGCTGTCTCTGCGTGTCTCTTGCTTGGTGTGATGTCTCCAAAACCACGTTCACAGCAGTTTTGCAAGCAGCTGAGTTGAGGCATCCTTGTCATCCTCAGGGACAGACTTCCTGCCCTTCGTGGATCCCACGACATCATGGCAGCTACGAGACATTCCCAGCTATGCCCTTATGGACTAGGCAAGCTCTGGTTTATTCCCAGCTGTGCTGCAGAGCTCACCTGCAGCTTTCACCAGTGTGAGAACTCAGTTCCATTATTTTAGATGCAGCCAGGTAGAGAAACTTCTTCACGTAGCAACAAAGCTCCATGAGGAAGTGAGGAGTATCAGAGAGAGAGAGAGACTGAGGGAGAAAGAAACTGCAGACTGGATCCACCTCTTAGGGAAGCTTGCTGCCTCTCTGGAGCCTGGGTTAAAGATGTGAAGAGAAAGTTCCCTAACCTGTTGCAGACCTCAGATTTTTATCTGTTACTGATTTTTCAGGTAGACAGCAATGAAGTTGCAACGAAACATCCAAAGGAAATCAAGAGAGATTTCAGAGCCTTGGGATGACTGGTCAAGGGATTGGGAGCACAAGCAGCGCTCTTCTCTGACCTTCCAGATGCTGAGAATGACGAGGGTATAGCCAGGAAGAGACAGAAGATCATTAACTGGGATAGAGGTGGACAGAGTTAAGTCCAGTTGGTGGCTGGTCACGAGTGGTGTCCTCAGTTTAACATCTTTATCAATGATTCAGATGAAGACATCGAGTGTCCCCTCAGTCAGTCTGCAAACACCAAGCTGGGTGGGAATGTTGATCTGCTGGAATGTAGGAAGGGTCAGCAGACAGGCTGAGGCCAATTCTATGAGGTTCAATAAGGCCGAGTGCTGAGTTCTGCACTTGGGTCACAGCAACCCCCTGCAGCACTCCAGGCTTGGGACAGAGTGGTTGGAAAACTGCTCAGTGGAAAAGGACCTGGAAGTGCTGGCTGAACATGAGCCAGTGTGTGCTCAGGTGGCCAGGAAGGCAAATGGCATCCTGGCCTGGTATCAGCAATAGTGTGGCCAGCAGGACCAGGGCAGTGACTCTCCCTTGTGCTGGGCACTGGTGCGGCCACACCTCAAACCCTGTGTTCAGTTTTGTGCCCTTCACAACAAGAAAGGCACTGAGGGGTTGGAGTGAGTCCAGAGAAGGGAACAGAGCTGGTGAAGGGTCTGGAGCATAAGTCTTATGAGGAGAAGCCCATTAAATCATTAAGTGATAGTTGGTGGTTTATCAATAGAAACTGATTTAACAGTTACCTATTACTCATACATTATGGGGCACACACAATGAGGTATAAAATGTTTGACCTTTCATTCATTCAATTACAGCTCTGCAGGGAACATGAAATCCCTGGAAAGGACCTCTGGCTGTCATCTGGTCCATCATGCAGCTCTGACACAGGATCAGCTTGACCTAAACCATTCCTGGAGGTCATTCCTAAGGACCCCACACAACAGAGTCCCTGGCCTCCCCAGGCAATCTCAGTTTAATTGTGATCTTCCTCAAGCAAAGCTTTAGCTGCCTGTTGGTGCTAAAGAGCTACAGCAGCTGAGCTGGCCTCACGCAGGTCCTCTGCCAGATGGGCATGTTCCCCTGTGGGTTATGTGGGTATCTCTTCAGCTGAAATCTCAGGAAATCTCACTAAGAATCTGACAGAAAATGACCTGAACTAAAAACTGTCTGTAAAGGAGGGAGCTGTTTAGATGACTGCAGAGCTATCCATCTCCTTTTCTGGAGGCTGTTTAGATTTGACCCTTGAAATTCTGCTTGTCTGTGCACTTGATGTTTGATGAATGCTAAAGTACTTTGCTGAACTGAGCTCAAACATCCATGTCTGCCTTCCTTAACTAGGGGAAGTCGCATTATTTAAAGGATTTGGACAGCACAGGAAACATTAAATCACCGGTCAATCAGTAACACTGGAGTTAATTCCTGTGCTTGATTTCCAAAGTATGAGAGCATTTTGGTGAGGTGTAAGTGCAAATACAGTATTGCCACAAGTGAGTCCTATTTCATCTTCACACCAGCCCAAAAAAATGGGACATAGAGTTGGACGCGTCTACCTCTTTGATTTCACATCAGACCATACTTTAGGCCTCTCTTTTCTGCCTGGGGTTACTTGACAAGAAGGTTCATCACCAACCACAGTATTCTGACTTAGGTTAAAAAAATCATGGAAGGCTTTGTCTACAATGCCACGAAGCTGCCTCAGAAAACTTTACAGAGCAGGAAAGTTTTTTCTTTCCAGCACTTTGATTCTGACAAAACTGAGGAATGTGAGATCGTGAGAGATGCAGCCACTTTGAAATGGTAAGAAAGAGTTAGTAGGTATCACACAATGATTTTAAGCTCTTGTCAGGCTGGTCATGAAGCTTGGGTTAGGGTAAACTTGACTGTCCTGGTTCTATAAGTATCTGCAATACAGCTTCACGAAATAATAATATACTGGAAACAGGTAATTCTAGCAGTGACATCCAGCTGAATTTTACTTGTTGCAGGAGAAATGAGCTCTCTTACTGGTATCTGGCTGAGCAGGAACCTGAGGGCAGTCAGGCCTTCTCAGGGCTGCCTGCATGTTTGCTAGCTCCAAAGCTCTGGTGCTCAGAAACCAGACATCTGCAAAGGCAAACACAATTAATTCCACATAAGTTTCAGATCATTTGCTGGTTTATGCAGTGTTCCAGCCAGATAAATTTGTCTCAATAATTTATGCATTTGCACCAGCAAGCAGCCTCCCTTATGAACCATCATCAACAATTGTCACTACTCTCTTCACATATCCTTCAGTAACTAAGTATAAATAAATCTGTGTCTTCAGAGAACACACTGTTGTGGTCCAGGCCACACACTAATTAATGAATGGTGTTTTCAACGAATTACTTCTCTCTTTCAATATTGATTTAGGATGATTGCTGACCAGGGGATGCCTTTAAACATTTACCTTCTAGCAGAGAACAGTGTCATTGTTTGGTGGTTTGGTTTTTTTTTAGAATGGAGTTCAGACACTGTATGTCACTATGATGTGCAAAACCCAAGGTCAAGTCACTGGTTATGCCTGAAACAAAGAAAAAAATTTATATTTTTCTCCTGTGGAATATGTGCCACAAACCATGGTTCATGTAAGTCCTGGAAGCTGCCAGGTAGTACAGAGCTGGTAAATTAGCCTGAACAGAACTGCTCTTAGAGAGCTGAATTAGCATGGACAACTCTATTTTACATCCACAGTGATGGATCAGGCATCAAGAGTTCCTTCATCCCAACCGCTGCCATAAGAACCAAAGATACGGCCATGCTTTTCACCATTCTCCTGCCTTCTCCATAAAATATACCAGTCAAAATCAGTCTATCTCTGCAAAACAGCTCAGTCTGATGCAGTACAAATCATGGTGGAAAACTCTATTTACCAAAATGCCTTCCAGGCCAGTGTATCTTGAGGCGTGGTTTGGATGGGTACACTCCCACCCCTCTACTGGGAGCAAAACAATTACACTCAAAATAGCTCAGAAAGAGAGCGACAGAAAGTGAGGAGCTGCTTTTCACCAAGATGCAGTTACTGCCTGAAAATTCCTTAGATAAGACTGGAGTGGTTGCCAGTAGTGACTGCCCTAATTAGAAGCAAAACAATTTTCATTGCCACCGCTTTGCTTCACACAGCAGCCATGTCCTAGAGCAGTCACCGTTTTAGCCTTACTGTCCATTACTGTAAGAGTCGCCCCTACTCTGCAAATGTTCTGCTCAGGCCATGCAGACAAACATCCTCTCCATAATTTTACAGGGCAGCTGCAATTCCCTGTGAGTGTGCAGCGAACACTCGTGCTCGGCCTGCACCAGGTATCCTCTTCCCATGCAGCCTTCTCCCTCCTGCGGAGAAATGAGATTTCAGCCCTGAAACTCCAGCCTGGCTCAAAGTCAAGCCACACTCTTTTTGGCCTGTGCATCATGACCCCTCTCCTGATCCAGGTGGAACAGATACTCTTCAGTCAAATGCTGGTTTTGCCTCCTCTGCACATTGTGGGGTAAGGCTTCTGGAACCAGAGTTTAATTATTGCACCAAAGCTGGCACAGATTTTTGCTCCCATCTTCCACTGATTTATCACCTCCACAGACCTAAAGGGTTAAAGAGAGAAGAGGTTTTGTCTCTGAAGATGCTGGAAATTGCTGATCTTCCACAGAGAACAAACCTTGGGAAAAAAATGCTAGACTATCACTATTCTCAGTGCAGAGGATTCAAAGCAGAAAGCTGGCAGCATGTGTGCACAGAGGAGAGGACATTCAGTGTGTGGGTGCCAAGGAATGCAGTACCTCATTTCCCGAGCAAAATCAGCTTATGTTTGAAGCATGACATGACCACATCCCTCACTGAGGGCTAGCTCCTTTGCATGCCGTGGAGAAATTACCATGGCTCCAAAGCTGACATGATGGCTCGTGCAGCAGCATGCTGCTCTTAAGCAGCAGGTACAGCTAGTCAGCATCTGCTGGCTGAAGAACAAGCAGAAGCCCTTACCCCACACTGCAGAGCACCGAACCAGAGCTGAAAGGTACCATCGCTGCAGTGAGACCCCAGCTCACACTGTTCATTTAGGATGTTCACAGTTTACTTTGAAATTATTTAATCTGCACAGCTGCCACCAAGGCCGGTTCTGCCTTCCCCTTCATGTCCAGCTGCACATTCCTGCCTCCTCCCCTGCACTCAGCAGATGGTGGGCTGGCTCACAGGCCTGAGACATCCAAAAAGCAGTGATGTTATCACGTCAGTGGGGTCAATTAGGTGGTGTGAGCGCATGGCTGCAGGGGATTGAGTCTGAAGGGATGAAGTAGGATCCCATTTTCATCCCTGGAAGTGTTCAAGGCCAAGCTGGATGGAGCCCTGAGCAACTTAATCTAGTGGGTGGCATCCCTGCCCATGAAGGTGGGGGGTTGGAACTGGATTATGTTTAAGGTCCTTTCCAACCCAAACCATTCTCTAATTCTATGGTAATTGTTTGATTCCCCTTTCAGTGAAGATTTAGATCAAATCCGACCAGCCAGGAGGGGTCTGACCCATGATCGATCTTGGAGCTCATTGCAGAGCCTGCAGGGAGCATGCACAGGACCCTGGGAGCCTGTGGGTAAGTGCACCTAATGTCACACGACAAAGACTTGTGCTCTGCAAGCACCAACTGCTCCAGCTTTCAGGCTGGGGAAGTTTCCTGCTCAAAGATCACAATTCAACCTTGTTCATCAAATGCACGATGAGCTACAAGGTACTTGAAACAATAAAATGAAAACGATTGGTGCTTACATCTCAGCAGCCAGAAAGATTTCAACTGTAAAGTTAGCTTAGCTCTTCTGTCGTTAGAAAATATTTTCCACATTTGCTGTTTCCACTGATGTTTGCAGCAGCACCATACTGATTGCTCCATCAAATACAGCCCAGAAGAGCAGCCAGGTCAGCACAGTAGCAGAGGTGATGTTTTCCATCACCCCTTCCCTTTCTCGCTCTGAATGAACTCAAGCACACAGTCCCACATTGCAATCACAAGGGCCTGTGCTTCTCATTTTGTCAGGGGAAGTCTATTCCTGTGATCAATTTGGAGAAAGCATGATGTTGCTGCTCTCAGAGAGAGATCACAAGCTCACAGTCTCTGGTCGGGTTCAGGCCAGGTGTTTACAATGACATGTTTACCAACCACATCCCGAAAATTCCTTTGGAGGTCTGAGATAAATAGAGGTGATGGTTTGAGTCCTCATCAGGTCAAAGGGTTAAATGTATCCCTGTGGAACAGTTCACCTCCCTAAAGGAAGCAGTCTACAGTGCCTTATACAGATCTTCCAGATCTGCCAAGTGATTACACCCTCCTTTACAGGGAGTAAAGTCATCACTGTGATATAAAACCCCAAAGATGCATTTCGCATCTTTGTGCCTATTTGTTATTTGAGACGCTGGACTCCTTGTGCTACTTCAACCCTACACCACAAATCATTTTAAAGGATGTTTTAATATCTGTTCCACAAATCTGCATAGACATCCTCTCTGACACTTTATTAAAGCCAATAAGCACATGCCTGTAACGAAGAACTGCTGTAACAGCACTTGGCTTTTTGACTAGGGTATCAATTCTCCCTTTGTGCAGAGGAAAAGGGGGTATTTATTTAATTGTGCTTCCTTCTCCGGGGCTCTGCAGTTCATGCTGTTCCCAGTCATGCTTCACAGAGTCCGGAGGATGTCAGCTTTGTCACTAATATTCCAGGAGCTGAACCTTGTCGGGATCAGCCAAGGATTTCATCAGCACAAGGTCAGTGCAGACACCTCCCTTCCTGTGGGAAACTGCTGTGACGCAGCTCCCTGGCCCAGTGCTCTGCAGCACTTTCTGGAAACCGTCTTCTTTTCAAGTCTGAGTAGGGTTATCAGAGATCAAATCACAGCCATTCAGGCATAAGGCAGTGAGCATCACACACCATTGAACCACCAGAAGTGCAAAGCTGTGCCCACGCACGCTCTCACTGGGCTGAGGTCGGCAATATGCCTTGGCAGCAGCTGCGTGCAAGAGGATCTGAGCACAGGCAGGCAAAAGGATTGAAGGAGAAGAATTCCTGCTGGCAGTCCCCTTCAGGAGGTACATATGCACAGGAATTGGTGTAGCATGCAGAAATGTGTCCGTACTGAGCAGGCAGACAAGCACATCAAGATACAGCATCAACCCAGATAGCATCCTGTGCAATTACTGACATGTTTTTCCACGCTATGCTGTGGCTCCTTTGGTAGTTACTCATTTTTTCAGCCCTGCAAGAAGACAGAAAGTCCTTTCAGCAGCAAGCCCTGAGCAGTGTGTTTTCCAGCATGTTGTTTACATCCTGGCTCCTGCCTATCCCAAAATCCTGCCTTGTCACGAGACAGTGAGAGCAAGTCAGAACCTCAAAAGGAACACTGTTTTTTGGGTTGCCAAAGTGTAATGTTAAACAAAGAAACTAGCAAAAAAGCCTTCACCAGGGAAAAATAACACTCTCTGATTCAACACACCTGTTTCCCAAGCTTAATTTTTGTTTCATGTGTGCTGAATCCCCTCAGCAGTAACACCATGTGTGACACATGATGGGATCCTCCCTCTGAGTTTAATTGCAGCACAAAAGGTTGTAGATGCCTCATCCCCGGAAACATTCAATGTCAGGTTAGACAGAGCTCTGAGCAACCTGGTTTAGCTGAAGATGTCTCTGCCCATGGCAGGGGGGGCTGGACTAGATGGCTTTTGAAGGTCCCTTCCAACTCCACCACTCTGTGACTCTATAAACCCAGAACTGTGACCTATGGGCACACTCTCTGCACAGCATCTGTTCGATTTACAGCCTCCGGCACATGTTTATTCCAGCCAGCTCTGCACTGAGATAGCAAGAGCCATTCTGCTCAACTCATGCCTCTTCAATAACATTGTCATGACAGCAGGTTTCTTAACTGGCGACAAAAGAAAGAGAGATCACAGCCCAGTTTTCCAAGCCCAGATTGATTTTGTGAGGCTGAAATTTCAGGTATTAATTTTAAAAAAAGAAATCAACCCCAAGTGCTTCATTTGGTGGCCAGTATTACTTGTTTGCAACATTATTCAATAGCAAACAGGACATACAAGAACACAATTTTCATGGAATAGCTTGAGATGACAGAACTAGGTCTTTAAATGAATGGTCATGTTATATCAAGGGATGCAAAGTATTTGAAAGAGAATGTGTGCCTTCCTAAGAAAAATAATAGGAGTAAAACTGAAAGATAATGAAGCAGAAAATAGGAAAATAAAACAACACAAAAGACTCTAAAAGCAAAGTTGCAGATGGCTGTACTGGGGGACTCTGTCCTGAGCCAAAAAGGCCTTATTCCAGAAGAACACATTCAACAAAACAAACCCTAGCAAAGATGAATAGGGCAAGGAATTCACAAAGAAGGAATTTATGGGAGATGGAGTTATCCTGGCTTCTATCTATCCCCTTCAAATAGGAGTCAATATACAGGCAATTGCTTAGCTTTAACAGCCTGAGTCTGTTGAGCTAGTTGCCACTGAATGGTTTTGAAGGTCGCGTCTTAATCTCTGATGTGTCTGAAAGAGAAGCTTTCATTTATATATTTGCTCAAATCACTTGGCCATACAGCTTTGATCTAAGCTGACATTTCTAGCAATTTGCCAGGGTTTTTTAATATATGATATTAAAAAACCACCACCAAAATGTTTAAAAATAGGCTGAAACAAATCTTTTTATTAATGCTTGGAGAAAAGGAACATTTCTACATTTCCTATGCTGTGCTCATGCACTGCACTAAAATTGATAAATGGTTTAGAAATGTCAACTTGTATATCCAAGAGGATGATAAAATGAGGATAATATTTAGCTAACAGTGACCTCATAATTGTTCCCTACTAATGAGAGGGTAAAACCTTTGTCACATGCACATTAACAATAATAGCTGCCTTACAGATGAGCCACTGGTAATAGACTTACTTTTCTGGATGTTTCTTTTTTATAACCCCTTGGAAGGAGATCCGAGATGTCCTGGTGCTCACAGGTCACACAGAAAAAGCCCACATCTCTCAAACACATCACCACCCTCTCTCTTTTGACTTTATGGCATCCTGGACTTGTGAGCATTGCTGGATTTTCTGTTTCCCCAGGTCTGACAGGTCGGCTCCTCCCCGAGCCATTCCTAGAGCTGTCAGAGCTGTCAGATTAGACAAGGGCTCTGTCAGGAGGCCCTGCCACTCAGGAATGAGTGACTTTCAGGCACTCATGGCATCGTATCTGATGACAGACTATCTGACTTATCCTCATGTCTCTCCACCCACACCTACCAACAAGTTTGCAATGAAGGCAGCCCACACATGCACTGACATGCAGGTGAGGTGGCCGATACCAGCCCAGGGTGGAAGTGTGCAATCAGGAAAACTCCACCATGACCAAAAGAAGTCATACCACCTGCAATCCACCCAGGAAGACCATGATTTTTACGTGAATCATTGTGATGCATTTTGAACTGCACTTGGATGTTTCTTAGTTTGGGTCTGCTTGTATTCTCTTTTTCCAGCCTTAAATGTTTATTGATATGAGGCAGTATCCAAGGTACACTGAGTTCCTCTCATTGCAGATTGAGACTACTGCAGCCCTGATTTATTCTGTCTAAACTCTACTTGCGTTTCTGTGCTTAAAATTTTCCACTGCTTATTTTAAGCCTTTGAAACACATTTGAAATAGCAATTATGAAACACAAGGCATAGGGACAAACACTGAAGGATTTGAAAGTGGCTGCAGTTCACACCTGGAAGATCACATCATAATAAAGGCACCCCTAAAGAGAGCTAAAGAGGTAGGACAAATACATTTGAACCACATCAGACCAAAGCAGAAATAAAAGCTTAAGCTGTAATTTTCCTCTGTGAAAAGATTGACTCTTGGATGGAGAACAAGAATAGGAATCACTGGCCCAAACGGTCTATGCAAAATCTATGATCAATTTCAAATAGAGAGAAGGAAGGGGGGATTACATGGAGTGATGGAAGGCTCACTACAGAAATTGCTGTTATTTCCTCTGTGATGCTTGGGAAGGTGGCTATAAACCCCACTTACTTCTCGTAAAGCAAGATGCAATTTGTACCTCACATGGTTGTCGTGTCAGGGTGAGGTATCCACAAAACATTGACCGGAGGACTCTGCAGCTGTTACAGAGATTCAGAGACAAAGCATCTGCCATCCTTTGTCATGGTCTCAGGTGTCTGTATTTGTCCTTTAAAACAGCTGTTTGAGCTTTTAAATCAAAAAGGCTGAACTCTGCACAAACTTAGAGCCTGACTTTTGTTCTAATAGACTTGTGCTAGGTAAGCCCCATGATAGATAGGTAGGATGGATGGATGGATGGATGGATGGATAGACAGATAGATAGATAGATGTCAAAAAACAATGAATGAATGCTTAATTAAGCAAGTAAGGAACCTAATAGAAAAGCCTGTATACCTTACCCTTTATACAACCTATATATGCGCACTAAATGTGTGCATGCACTTAATTGTGTGTGAGAATATGCACGAAAACACACCCATACTAAAATCAGATGCTGTTTAATACTGATTGACACAAAAACTATCACCCATTTCCTCCCCAAACTGTGTTAACTGCAGCAGGTTGGGCTGCAAAGATAGCAAAACACTATTTTCAGCTCTCTTTGCAACTTCTTATGTTACTGAAATGTCTAACTTAAGTGGAAAATCAGATGGGTTTGGAAATTTGCCAAAACCAGTTGCCAGCTCAGTATATCTCTAATACTTGGCATCCTCTAAATATAGGCCTTTTATTCTGGAAGAAGCAAGCGCTGAGGATGCTATTCTGCTTCTCGGAGCAGTGGTTTCATTTTCCCTTCTGAGACCCACAGTCCAAACTGAGGGGGAAACAAAGGAACTGCTGTTCTCCCTATTCAAATTAATTTATTTAATANTGATGGAAGGCTCACTACAGAAATTGCTGTTATTTCCTCTGTGATGCTTGGGAAGGTGGCTATAAACCCCACTTACTTCTCGTAAAGCAAGATGCAATTTGTACCTCACATGGTTGTCGTGTCAGGGTGAGGTATCCACAAAACATTGACCGGAGGACTCTGCAGCTGTTACAGAGATTCAGAGACAAAGCATCTGCCATCCTTTGTCATGGTCTCAGGTGTCTGTATTTGTCCTTTAAAACAGCTGTTTGAGCTTTTAAATCAAAAAGGCTGAACTCTGCACAAACTTAGAGCCTGACTTTTGTTCTAATAGACTTGTGCTAGGTAAGCCCCATGATAGATAGGTAGGATGGATGGATGGATGGATGGATGGATAGACAGATAGATAGATAGATGTCAAAAAACAATGAATGAATGCTTAATTAAGCAAGTAAGGAACCTAATAGAAAAGCCTGTATACCTTACCCTTTATACAACCTATATATGCGCACTAAATGTGTGCATGCACTTAATTGTGTGTGAGAATATGCACGAAAACACACCCATACTAAAATCAGATGCTGTTTAATACTGATTGACACAAAAACTATCACCCATTTCCTCCCCAAACTGTGTTAACTGCAGCAGGTTGGGCTGCAAAGATAGCAAAACACTATTTTCAGCTCTCTTTGCAACTTCTTATGTTACTGAAATGTCTAACTTAAGTGGAAAATCAGATGGGTTTGGAAATTTGCCAAAACCAGTTGCCAGCTCAGTATATCTCTAATACTTGGCATCCTCTAAATATAGGCCTTTTATTCTGGAAGAAGCAAGCGCTGAGGATGCTATTCTGCTTCTCGGAGCAGTGGTTTCATTTTCCCTTCTGAGACCCACAGTCCAAACTGAGGGGGAAACAAAGGAACTGCTGTTCTCCCTATTCAAATTAATTTATTTAATAAACAACTCAATAATTTCTTCTTTGTTACAGGGAATTTTTTTAGGGTCTTTATTTTGGAAAGAGCTTCTCCAGAGGAATCGCCAGGGGCCCATCTAGTCCGGTATCCTGTCTCTGACAGTAGCTAATGCCACGAACAGCTATGGAATAACCTATTTATAAGGGAAGTTTCTTCGCCCTGAGGAGTTTGAGGTTGCCTGTGCCTGGAAGCATGCAAGTGTATAATGCTTATTTTTATCCGTTCACATATAACCACAGACGGTCTCGCCAGCTCTATCCAGTTCCACTCCTTCCTGCTGGGCTCTCTGGCTCAGTGATGCCTAATGGCAGCCATTCCCCACGGGTTCCTTGTGCTCTGTGGGGCTCAGTGGATAAATTTGCCACGTATCACCTTTCAGAGTTACTGGAAGCTCCTGTCTGATGAGCAGGGGGAGCAGCAAAGCCTGATTCACGTTCTCTGCACCATGTGATAGAGGGTGTGGGTGCTTTTTAGAGGGATTTTTTTTTTCTTTTTTACTCTTAGTATGTTATCTTTCATTTCTCCATCCTACACTTCTAATTTTTCACAGTATCTTTTCAAAAGCAGCTTGCATTTCTCTTATTCCTTCTGTAGTCCTTCTTTTTCTCCGGTATATTTTTTAGAAATGTAGGATTGGAAGGACCCAGGAAACTATTCAAAAATCCATCAACCTGTGTCTTAAAACTAGTCTGCAGCTTTCACTCTCTCGCTAGCAGATACTCACAGCCCCAGCTGCAATGTGGTGACCATTCACCATGGGCCAGCTCACGCCTTTGTGTCCTTGTGATCATCCAGGAGGTTTTCCACCCCCCAGCTCTGCATGTGGCTGAGGCAGAGGGCACTCAGCATCCTTCACACAGTCTGCTTGAACCGA
The DNA here is from genome assembly GCA_013398055.1 of Ifrita kowaldi. Taxonomy (NCBI): domain Eukaryota; kingdom Metazoa; phylum Chordata; class Aves; order Passeriformes; family Cinclosomatidae; genus Ifrita; species Ifrita kowaldi. Next base: position 749,709 of record VZRS01011857.1, read on the forward strand.
AGAAAGGGATGCTTTTCTCCTCTCTTGCTGAAAGATGCCTGTGAAATGCTGAAACACTCACCAGGGGGTATCCTAGGGACCTTCTGTCCCAGTGTTTATACATCCTTGAGTTTTATTTGGTCTCCTAACCAACCTTTCCCAGCGTGCAGGAAATGCCACGCAGACTCCCACGAGTGTCTTCCTGGGCAGTAACAGCTGACCGTGCATCAAGCAGGGAGAGCAAATCTTCTACACCCAAACTTACCCAATGCCTTCACAAACAGACCCAACCCAGACTGGGATTGATGTCTCGACTTGTGTCAGTGGCATGAACACAGCACAGATGGTACCTTCACCTCCTGGGCTTTCAAGCAACCTGATGCTGCCAGCACCTGCCAGGGGAGCTTTTTGTTCCCCAGTGGGCACCACGGATAAATGTTTTCCAGCACATGAGTGAGGCTTCAGCTCTTTTTCTCACGAAAGGCTGGCTGTTTCCAAGTGGCTTCAACTCACTGACACCTTGATTTCTAATGTACCAGCATTCCTCCTGCTAAGCCAGCCAGCAGAAAGGAGTGGGATGGACAGCCCCTGTGCTCCCTACAAGGAGAGATCATCACAAGGGACACGGCTGACTGGACATACCACCTCACAGCTGGAGGCAAGAATGGAAAAGCCCAAGTCCCCAGAGGGGACTCAGCAGACCAGAGTTGCTTACACCGCTCCCTTGGTGTCTACCAGGTCCCCATGGGCTGAAGGAGAGGGAAGGGATGGGTCTGCCATGGACAGAGCAGGACAGGGAGCCTCAGGTGTGGCAGGAGAGCAGAGTGCCTGAGCAGAGCAAAACCCAGACTGCAGCCACACAGAGGAGAGGTGAGAGAAGGGAGAAGGGGAACTGCCTGCACGGATGCTCTGCTGCATAAATGGGCTGGAAATGAGCAGGGACAGCTCTGCCAGAGGGGACACAGAAGGGTCACTTGCTCCAGCTCACGTCATGAGAATAGTGAAAGAATGCCAGCCACAGAAGAGGACTTTCATCTTGGTGCTTTGTTCTTTGCTCTTCATTAGCAGGAAGCTCCCATTTGTGAGATTAAATCTTCAGGAAAACTTCAGGGCCCCAGCCTTGCTAATGCCTCCTCTAAACACCAGGCAGCAGTATCCAGAAAGCCTGAACACTCTAAAGACCAATCTTTATCAAATATCTTGATTAGCAAATGTGTGCAGCTGAAAACAGCTGCGTGATGCCTGTAGGGTGGAGGCAGTCCTACACCTGGAGATGGACTGGGGGGCATCGTCACAAGGATCAATGTCACAATCAAAGGAGGGTTTGATGGATGGAGAGGCAAATTTTAGACAGATGGGAAAGAACTGATCTTTCTTAGCTGTGCCAGTGGTGGAAGGGAAGATATCAAAGAAAAGCAGGACAGAAATGAACAAAGCCAATAATTAGGTACATTAAATATTTGTCTTCTTTGCATTATGATATGCTGAGGCAGTCAGTAGTAGAGGACCTTGCTAAAGGTCAGCCTGCTCGGGGAAAGCAGTCAACTCCTTTCTGCACAGAGCCAGAAAAAAAGCAGCCTGAAGCATCTCCACCTGAACCATCCCAAACAGATGTGCATCTAACCGGGGTTAAAATCCCAGGGCTGGAGAGTCCACCCTCTCCCCAGACAATCCATTTCAGCATTCCACACATCACTTCGAGGAGGCTTTTTATAACATTTAAGCTCTGTTTTTCCTTGCTATAATATCAAGACTCTTCCCCAATCCCCTGCAAACGCAGGGAACAGCTGACTCTGGCTGTCTCTGCACTCACCTTTTACACTTATAGAGTCAGTTATTGCATCTCCACTTTTATCACTCTCCCTATCCAAGGCTTGTGAAAGGACCCTGTTACCACAGAAGCTGACAGTCTCACGTCTCTAACAGTGTCACACTATAAAAAACACCCTTCTGAGTAAACCAAAGCCAGGCCACCATTCTGTTTACGGTCTAAATCTTGAATCCTGCGTGACTTTCCCAAGGTCAGATGACAAGGCTTGAAGAGAAGGAAGATGCATCTCCCACACCCTCTCCCTTTCAAGCCTATCCACTGGGCTCTCCTCCTCCTGCTCCAGGCTGCAGGGTGAGAACTGAGTGCTGCAGGCTGTGTTCCTCAAAATGACTCACTTTCGCAGTGTTTTCATAATGTGGGGAAGAAGGTGACTCAGAAACTGCTCCTCGATAAATAAATCATGGGTTGCTCACAAGGGATGAGCTACAAAAGGACAGTGACTCTGTTCAACGCCCTGCAAGCAGCTTGTGTTGTACCTCCTGACCACTTCATGGCTGGAGCCTCTCCAGCATCTGCCAGGCTATTTAAGCTAATCTGCCTGCTTTATCTCAGGATTGGTGTTATGAGATTGTCTGGGGGCCTTGTCCAAAAGGAAAGCTCCCAGTTTATAAACACACAATAATAAATGGCCTCTCCCCAGCTCTCTCTCGACGCAGCAGGTCCAAGAGGTGTGATTTTTGCAGACAGGGAGTGAGGCCCAGGGAGATTTGGTGATCTGCCAAGAATCACACAGGAAAGCCATGTCAGTTCAAGGAATTAAACCGCACTCTGCTGAGCCCCAACCTGACTGTGTGCCTGAGCCCAGCTCCTGACTGTTCCTGCAGCAGTGGTTCCTGCTGAGAGTGCACAGCTCAGAAGCTGTCCATGGGTCTTTACCAGAAAGGAGATCAAGTTAAAATATTTGGAACTGGTTCTCCAGCACACTAACCTGAGTTCAAGCGTTTGGGTTTTAACCTTTCCGTATAAAAAGAGAGGTCCTTTCAAAAGTTAAAGAAATAAAAGTTATTTTTGGAAAACAGAAGTCACTCACAGAAGCTCGGGGTATTTTCTAAGTCTCTTTGATTCACTGGGCTTACAGGGCATGGGGAGCCTGAAAGTCCCTAAACTCTGAAGCTCTGGGGCAGCCCAAGAAATTTAGGCTGTTTGTGGAGCGAGATGGGAACAGTCCTCTGTTCAAACACCCATCTTCCTAACCTGTCCCAAAGAGCAGCTTGGACACACACAGACATCCTGACCAGATGCTTGTTTCCATGGAAGGAAAATCCAGGCCTGAGGCCAAGACACACACCTGATCTAGAAGATTAGAAAACCAGGGTCAAGGGATGTTCTTAAGTACAGAATATAAATGGGCCTCAGAAAAAAGAAATCTTGAAAAGATGAAAACCTAAAGTTGCCTTGATTTTCACACTGGCTAGTCCCTCTTTCTTTTACCTTCTACTTCCACTCCATAGGGAACCTTGAAACCTAACTTGGCCCCATTTTTAGATCATTTTTCCTGTGAAGCTTCGACTTCTAGTGAGCTCTGCTTATCAGCCCATTTTTACCATTCCGATAAGCAAAACTCATTTAAACAGTGTGAGTGCCACACTACATGATCATATACCAGTGACCCTAAAAGAGAAGTTGAAAGGAAGAGCTTTGCAGGCAGAAAGCTCCATTTGCAGTGACCAGGAGGGCAGATCTCAATTCACCTGAGAAGGTGCTCGGTGCATTTTATGTTATCCCAAATTGTAGTCTTTGGTGCACCTCCTTCATCAGCTCACGGATCTGTAAACAACAACTCTATGTTTGGAAGAGAATACCGATGCCATTTTGCAGGGGACATGTTTAATAGTTAATAAATTTGATTCAGGAACTGACAGCTGCAGTTTAGAGCTGGAAGAGATTTGATTTAATAAGAGATCTACCCAGTGCAATGGGTAATTTGGTTAATGCAGGAATGAACTTAGTTTGCAACTGATCCCTTCCCTTAGCAAAAGGCGGCAGCGCCTGTGTTTCACTGCCCTGAACCAATTACTCTCTACGCTCCATTTCTGCATATGAGATCTGCATTTCCCAATTAATAAACATCTCATACCACTCACTTGACTCTTTGGTGTGTCAAGTGTCTGCAGCATTTCTGAGTTGAGAGCAGAGTCCTCCAGCACCTCACAAGTGAGCGGCAGAGTGACCAACTCAATCGACACGGATGCCTTGAAATCCATGCAGCAAAAACACCAGGGCTGGAAAGGGAGGGCAGAGCTCTTGATTCCTACACATCTGAAAATAAGAAAGCAAAAGGAGAAGCAGGACTTTTTCCTCCTGAAGGAAAAAAATCAAAATTTATGAAAGGGAGGGGACTATTTTAAGTTTGGTGTCAAGTCATCTTAGGCCCTACATGCAATATGTATTGTGGGGCTGTCTGGATTTATGCAGGGAGGAGGAATTTTGGTAGCCTTGGCTTAAGTAGGTATATTTGTTGTAGCTGTCTTTTGCTAAAGCCAAGTTAGTGATTTCTGATGCAAAATGCTTCCTCCCAGAATGTCTGATTTGTGTCCCTTAGACCACTATGGCTGTGACATCAGGGTACACTTTACACCTTGCTTTTTAAAGCTCTAACCTATTTGTCAAAACTTGTGTCTTCTTTCCTTACCCTGCGTGAGACATCTATCAGACAACTCTGAATTCCACTTTTCCAGGTGAAATTAAAAGCCTAACAGACTTGGTGTTTCCTCACAGCCTGGAATAGTTCTGTCCATTTTGGTGTTCATGGATGTCCCCTGTCCTGGACCAAATCAGGGTGGATGTTTTCATTTTTCTGATGAAATAAACACTTAATTCTGTGTTTGCATTGCATTAATTCTATTAAAATCAGAAGTGTTTTTTTTGCTAGTTGCTTTTCTTCTCAACCCTCTTCCCCCCCTACTTCTCCTTCAGGAAATGGCACCACATCTTCTGAGAAGCTTTAAAAGGGAATGTTTATTTTTTGAGTGCATGTATAGAAAATATGAATACATATTTATCTCATTTTCTTCTCTCCCTCTAAGGAAATGCAACATGACCTTAAAACATCCAGACACAGTCCATGGTGACAAACTCTGCAGAGAGCCCAGCAGTGGGAAACATCTGAAAGCAAGAGGGTTGTGGGGTCTCACAGGAGCTCACTCTCCACAGGAAAGGTGAAGGAGAGTGTGTCCATCTCACATGGAGGGACTGAAGGCATGGCAGGTCAGAGCCCAGTCCTGCTGTGAGGAAAGGTGCCAGATTTGCAGCATGAGCAAAGGTTGCCGTTGGCTGATGTGACAAGCACTGTTACTGCCCAACTGCGGATGGATTCAGTCCTTTGCATGTGCCCCAGCTCTGCCTCCACATTTAATTTATGCAGGATGCAAATCCACCCTCTTGCCTTCAGCACTGCCCTGGCTTATGCACGCATGGTCTGATTAATCTCAATAAATCTGTGGAGGGGAAGGGGTTAACTTCTTCATTTGGAATTTGGTTCCACTGCTGATGCACCAGCAAGAATTGAATCCACTGACACTTACTCTCTCTCCAAATCATATTAGTCTTTCAGGCTCCACAGGGAGAAAAGGAAAAAAATAAAAAGGAACGAAAAACCCCCAGAGCCTGGTCAGGCGGCGCTTACAATCTGGTTAGAATGGTTTAAAGTCTTACCCCCCCTCAGCTGAGAGACAACACTTGGATTTTTTTGGCTGCAGAGGCTCATCTGCTGTGTCCTCGCCGCAGACCCCAGCTCTGCAATTAGTTGTGCACTGGCTGACTGCTCTCCCTCCTGGAAACTTGTGACCCACCAGAGCACACCGGGGGCTCAGCAGCTCCCCTGTGACCCATGGGATGGAGGATCAGGGCTCTCACCAGGGAGCTGAACAGCCTCAGCCCAGACACAGACAGGTCACCGAGCTATTCAGCAAGAAGGGTTTCATTACTTTGCTTTAAACACAGCGCCCTTTAAAAACATAGGCATACTTTTTAATTAAGCCTTTGGTGTTTCTTTTCAACATCAGATATCTCAGTGTGCTGTCCTTTCTTTTTCTTAATATAATTTGATTGGAAGTGCATTTGGCCATATCATATATATTACAAAAGGCATTTTTTTCTCATTGCTTCAAATTATTTTTCCAATCATGTTCTATATACTGTGCTCAGGAGTGAATTATAAGGAGTTAGGCAACATACATGGTGTTAATTAGATAGGGGACGTAGAAGGCAATTTTTCCATGACTCCAGGGAAACCTTTATGTTATGCTTATAAAGCAAACGCAAACGGCCGTGCAATACAAAGTGCTCCTTAAAAATCAAGTTACACACTGAAATAAAATACTAAGAGCAAAATTAGTTTCTCCAATTTAATTCAGTAAAATTTTAATAGCATCTGACTGCTCTGTGCAAAAGTCATTAAAAAAATTATAAGGAATTCACAAATGACTGATAATGTGAAAACACGAAGGCTCGGATTCTGCTTCCAACAAAGGTCCTGATGCAGCGAAGTGCTGGAGCCCTCACCTAATTCTGCACTCCGGGAATGTGCTTGTGGGCCAAAGTTAACAGCCAAAGTCACACTGACTTCAGCAGGAGGCTGATCTGGTGCGGGAGGACGTGGGAGCTTTGATCTGGAGGGAAAGGTTCAGGGAACATTCGAAACCTGAGCTGAGCCTTGTGCACACATCAGTAATTGTAAGTGCTAATCAGGTAAACACTTCTGAAAAACAGGACAAGCTTGAGCAGGAGAAAGGCAGGCGCAGCAAATTAAGCGAGCCAGTGGGTCTCTTTTATCTCCGACTCCGCGATAACCAGTGGAGGATGTTGGAAGTTTCGCTGCATGCACAGGAAAACACGAATGGAAATTTTCCTAAATGTCATTCAATAACTACAGACAATAGATCATTCTCACAAAAACAGACCTGTTAGGAGCAGGAAGATCAGAGGGAACAGAGCTGCCACTCATGCCTTTGCTATGGTGGCTCAGAAGAGCACAGTGGTATGAAAAAAATACTTTTCTAGAAAAGTGAGTTTTTCAGTAGGGATTTGCAGAGTTGTAACTCACCTCGTGTGTCTTTTTGTGTAAAGTGGAGGGCATAAAGCACAGCCAATCATATAGGGGACTTTACAACTAAAGATTTTTCCACCATCTTTGTGATAATTAACACTCTTTCATTAAAATGCATTGTACCCCCTGGCCAGAACAGAACTGTGCATGCCTTACACCCTACTTTTAATAATGTTTTTAAGGTCGTGAATCTTATCAATTAATATTTTGGAGTGATTCATACCGTTTCTAATACGCAGCTACTGAGCAGAATCATGCAGATAAAAATATTTTCTGAAGAGATTCAAAATAATTGCTTTTTTAAATTGCTGATGGGGGTTCTGCCACTCAAGCAGTTAAGCCTGAAAATGTGCTTAAGAGATTAAACAAGGAAAACTGAGCTGGTCTGGTAGCTGGCCCCTTTCCATGTGTCGGAGAGTTGTCACTACTCCAAGTGCAATGAGATGACTTAGGATTTGCTGTGGTTCATCCTGCACACAAGACAGACAAGGTGCAGAAGTTTCCGTGCTCAGCCAGGCTTTGCACAGCTTTTTCATACAGTCACCAAGGCGCTGACTGGCTCATCCAAGGGAAATATGTGTGCCAGGGAGTGATATGGTGCTTGGAATTGGAAAACTGCTGCTGGCAGATCCAAATAGGCAGCGTGCAGTTTGTGCTGGACTCCCAGAGAGGAGCGCAGGGCGATGGCTGCAGCCCCGGTGGGGCCAGAGCTGTTTTTCTCCTCTGTGCACTCATCAGGAGGGGACCTGTCCCATCATTCCAACATGGGAAGTTTCCCACATTACTGAAAAATACAATTTCTTAACACAATGGCGCTTTCAGAGGGACTCTGCCCTTTGTCAAGGCTGAAACATGGGGCTTGTTTGCTACACAGAAACACAGCTTCGGATCCACCACAAAACTGTATGTGTGCGTACAGCCCTCCTCTGTTCAAGATTGTGTATTTGTGCAGTTGAATATATGTTTTTACATGTTCATTCATAAAAATAAACAGTGAGGGAGCCTTTGAAGTTTCTCTGCGTGCAAAACTAAAGGCAGATGGAAAATTTCTCTTGATTTTATATATATAAATACAGTTGAGTCACAGTATACATCATTTTTCTTCTAAAAGGAAAGCCCAACACTCAGCTTCCCTATGTACTTGTGAAGCCAAATTTTTGGGTCATTAGAGGGTTGGCTGCTACCATGTCAGGTGCCTAAAGACATGTCAAAGCTGTCTAATTTCCATATATTATATCTAATCTCTTCTTCCCTATGCAGCATTTTTAGGCACCACAGTATTAAGACACCTGGAGTCACTAGTCACTGGTTGGATGCCCTGATTTCACACACCTGAAACTCTTAAGCAGCCAGGGAATCTGCATAACACTGGAGAGGAGCTGATCACTTAAACGTCTTAAACTCTTATTCTAAAAATCGAGTCTGTTTTTCAAGCTGATGTTTCCAAGGATGTCTTCCAGGGCTCTCTGCCTCATCTCTAGGGGATGTCTGCACTACCTTCTAATGGAAGAGCCAAGGGAGCAGGGAGCAAGCAAGTTAATTTAGTGTAAGCCATATCACAAGCCTGCTCATCCCTGCAAAGCTGAGGGCAGGCAGGTGAAAAGCTGTGGGTGAAAAGCCGTGGTGAAAAGCTGAGGGACCTGCAGGAGAAAATTCCATGTGGGCAGGCCCTGGCAGGTCAAGGAGGAAGGCAAGGAAGACAAGGTCAAGAGGCCCCAGAGACTGAAAACCTAACAATAATTAACTCACAGGTTCTCCTTGGAGGCTCACAACTTCATATTCAAAAGACTGCCCTACTTTCTGCTCTCAGATGATTTTTGCTTCGCAGCGCGACTTCATTACTCGCTTTTCACCAAGGGGACTCCCTCCTTCCCAGGTGCCAGCTTCAGGAGGCACGCGTTCTCCTTGCTCTTACACAAGCTAGAGAGCTGACACTTAGTCCTTTTTCATGTAATTTCGTCCATTTAAAAACCAAAATTTCAAATATTTATGAGGAAAATGCTGGCCCAGAAGAAGTGATTTACCAGGCAAAGGGGAAGGGTGAACAAGACAATTAGAGAGAAAATCTAATGGCTGTGCTGAGAGCAGAGGGTTTGTTCTTCTGAAATTAAGCTTTGGATTTTATTCTCCATTGATAATGGAAAATTTGACTGATAAACCAAAGATGATTAGGGGTGTGGAACAGAGATAACACAAGAATAAGCAGTAATAACTATGCCTTTCTCTCGCAAAGCTGGCCTTTTTAGTGTTTTGCAAAAGGAGGAATGCTACCTGTGACTATGGAAATGTGCTGAGCTTTGTGAATAGTTGATGTTTACCTCTGATCCTGCTGTGTCCAATAGCATCCATAAATTGCACATGGTGCATGTTGCTCCCCTGAACACCAGACCAAAATAAATAAGAATATTGGTCATAAAAAGGACACAGTAATAACAACATGCACATGCTTCAGTCCTTAAGACAATTCAACACAGGCTGGTCTGTTACTGATGGATAAATCTGAGTTTTTAGGAAAATACATCTAGTAACAAAAATATCAACTTTTATCTTATAAACATTAGATACTACTTGAAACAGATCACCCCCGCCTGGATAGCAAATTTGTTCTAATAGTACCATTCATCTGAAAAGAATTGTACAACCATTTGTCCCAAAGACCTGTGTACTACACTGAATAAAATCCATAACTTACTAATTCTAGTGTGGTTATCAATTATTTTAAATAAGGACACAGAGATTCAAAAAGCTTTATGAAATTCCATTTTTTAAAATCATAAGTGAATATTAGGGAAGGCATCATGCTGTTCTCCTCAGTTCACATTGTTTTCCTATCATACGGCATCCAAAACAAAGAGAGATTCAAGCGTACCCTGGAGAGATCAAAATCAGAGCACATCTTGGTTAGAAAATAAGTTAGTGCGAATTATTGTCTTGTATAGGCATTGCACCACCCTGCTGCACATCTCCAGTTCTGTCTTGGATGGACTTTGGATCCATGTCGTAGCCTTGTGTCCAGCTCTGGACCTGGATCCATTTCCTGCTGACTGTGCCCCTTGTGTGGACCTGGTGCACCTCTTGCCTGGTCTGGAAATGCTGATGGACCTGTCGAGCTCTGCCCACCGTGTTCATACCCTGTAGGACTGCACCCCATCACTGCCCAGGCTGGGGTCACCCTCGCGTCCCAGCTTGTCCTGCCTCAGGGAGAAGCTCTCTCTCGCTGCCCTGGGCAATGTTTTGTCACTTCAGCGTACTCAATTCCCTCCTTCCAGCATCCCTTGGAATATGTTGCCAGAATTATCCCTATCCTTTCCACCACTCCCATTCTTCAGCCTGAACTGGCTTCCATGACAGGTACATGCTTGAAGATCCTTTTGGTGTGCTGGGACGCGCATCTCATGTTCCTGACAAGAACAAGGATCTACAGTGAAGGAGGGAAAATCATTCTCTCCCTTCAGAGAATCCAGGTATCTATTCCAAATCCAGGTGTAGCATTCTGCTGCTGAGTCTTCACAGAGAAACAGCTTCAGAAAATTTAGCTTTGTGCCTTCTTCACATCCTCTAAAAAGGAAACAACAGATTTGGAAGATGGTTAATTAAAAATTCAAAGGGGAATTGCTCTTGATTGGTTGGGGCTGGCTGGCTGAGGATACCCAAGGTAAACTGTTCTCCACCAGAACCAAGGCATTTCCTACACAACATCCCTATCCCTTAAGCAGAGCTGTTCACAAATTACTTCTGAGACCTCATAGGCCCTGGCTCAACAAATCTTTGCACTGAGAGGGAGCTTAAGCCTTCAGTACCACAGGGTGACCAGCAAAGACAGGTACTGAGTGCTCAGCATGCCAGGCCTTCCAGATCCTCCTGTGGGAACAGCAGCTTTCTCAAGTAGAGGTAGAAAGCATAAGCAAAAGGCAGAGCACAGCAGAAAGCAGGTTCCCCAACACCCATACAAGCAAAGCTCACAGAAGAAAGCTGGAGAGGTTAAGTACAATATTAAACTGCTGAAATAAAGCCAGAAAATGCTGCAGTTTCTTTTTACTTACCCTGTTTGAGTGTTGGACAGAGGCTTTGCACAACACAGATGCTTAAGGCATGGTGAGCCGATTCAACAGCAAGCAAAATGAGGGAGCTTTCCAAGGATACACTTCCCTCAGAGTCATAGCCTTGTGCCAACTGCAGTGTCCCTCATGGGCTGATTTACCCCACAGAAATGTAAGAACACAGTCAGAAAGAAGGTTCAGTTCACAGAAAAGCTACATGAACTTCCTCACTGTCATTGGCAGTGTTTCCTACCTGGGAGAACCTGGGTAGACGAGAAAGAAGGAGAGAAATGCAGAGAGCCACTCCTGTCACCACACCTTTTGTCATCAGCTGGATGGCCCACAGCCATACACATCTGCTGTGCAATTATTGCCATGCAGTGAGGCCAGCACGTACTGCTGGAAAAGCTCTGTGTCATAAAATTGTTCATTAAGTCCCAGCAAAAGGCGGGTGCATAAATCAGGCTATCAGTGCACTTTCCCTGGGAAGTGGAAAGAAGTCTGGACTGAGCCAAAATCCATAGAAATCCAAGATCTCTCCAAGCTGTTACTACTAGCTTGTCCTGGAAAGGCTTAAATCCTCCCTGTGTGCAGAAGAGGGGAGAAGGAGCTGGAGTGGGTCCAGCTGAGGACACTTGGCTCCCAGCACAAGGCCTCCATTTCCCCAGTGGAAAGCCTCCCTGAACCTCTTCTGCTCAGCTCTGTTTACCTTGCTCCCCTCCCCACATGGCTCCCACCCACACACAGGGCAGGAGGAGAAAGAAAATGGGATGGATTTTGCCAAAAACTGCACAGTTGCAAAGCCCAGAGCAGCTCTGAATTCGCAGAAAACACAGCTTCTCTCGGAAGCAAATTGCAGCCTTGCCGTGCTCACTCGGGCAGCTTAGAAAGGTGTGAAGGGCGAGGAATCAGCAAAAAGCATTAGATCTATTTGAAAAAGATTCCAGATTGAACGTTTTTAATTATAGACACTGTGTTTTAGCTTCTGTTTTATCCCTCTTTCAGAGAGGCTGGCAGTGTTTAGATAACACGAGCCTGCTGAGCCACCTAAGTGACACACCAAGGCAAGACCGAAGGTCTGGGATTTGGGTGCTCTCTGCGCTGTGCTGAGTCCTGTGGCCTGCCTGGCTTTCTGATATCCCACCTCTGCTCTGTGTCCTGTGCTTCCCTACAATTGCTCTGTGCTGTTTCTCTCCAATGAGGGTCCCAGCTTCGAGATCTCTTCCCTCCCGTTCAAGCATTTATGTGTGAGTTCCACAGCACTCAGACCTGCCAACGCAATTGCTGCTTTCACAGCCATCTTCTTCTTGATAGTCACTGCCTTTCCCCTCCAAAAATCTTTATCTCTGAGTTGAAAAGAAAAACGTGTCCATAAAGAGGCAAGTGCCTCAGCTCAGCTTCCATCTCTGCTGGAGTCAAAGAGAAACTCTCCAATGACGTGGAAAACACCCAGAGATAACAAAGCACAACTCCTTTATCTGTGCTCTAATGGTCTTCTGCTGCCTTTCTGCTCGGCAAGAGAGTCCTGTCAGTTCCCACACAGCGCACAAAGTCACTATTACTTATTCTCTAACACAAGACAGTCCCACCAGAGTTTTTTCCATTGCCTTGGATGGCCTGAGTGTGTGCTAATACACATGTAATGTGAACATCTGTTGCAGTATCAAACCAAGACTGTGGGATTTTTCGGGGGTTAAAGAAATACAAGGAACTGTAGGAAGCGACATCCTTGAACTAGGTAGGATGAGCAAGGTGTGCAGCCTGGCACACGGGCTGCATTGCAGAAGGTAAATGTTCTGCCTCAGACCACACAACCAGACACAGCGCTGAGAACACAGCTCCAACCTCCCACTCAGCCCTCATTGCGCTGGGAAAGGACAAACTCCCAAGGTGGCAGCTTGGGAAAAAGAAACAAGGAGAACCCAGGACAAAATGGCATACAGAACACTTTGGCCACCCCGTGTTTCAGTCATCCTCACTCATGCTGTACACAAGGAGGTGGTTACATGAAACATGACATGATGAACATGTTACTGTCTGCAGGGCCAAATCTGAAACTGCAGTCCAAGACAAATTCCAGGCAGCACTCACTGACTGAAAAGCTGCTTTCAAGCCTTTTATTCATTGTTAGTGCAGAGAACCCACCAGTGATCCAATCTACAAGTACATATATTACAAAAAAGTAAAAAAGTGGCTTACAGACATTGCTTGCCAGTTACTTCAGGATTAAAAGACAAGCAAAACCTTCAGAAAATATACATGGTTATTTCAGAAATAACATCAGGATTCAGTAACACAGTAATTATTTATTGTTTTTATTCCTGGCTGTTTATAACACTTTCAAAGCCATGGAAACATATAATAACCTACCTCTCTACTTTGACCAGTTCAATATGTAGTGGTGTTAGATTTTGGCTGGCTATAAATATACACAAATGTATACAGGCACCAGGTGTGTAACACACCTGGTTGTGAATGTGCTACTTATCTCAAACCCTTTCAGGATATAAAAACACGAGGGGCGACTATTAGAGCCTGGTTATGGAGGATTTCCACATGGCATTTACCCCTGGGTCAGAGCAAAATCCCAGGCTTGCAGCCAGTGGACCAACACTATCTCTGCCTTGGCACAATCTCACACTAGCCCTGTTCAGAACATTATTCCCAAACCTACTCCCAGAGCTTAGCACCTTCCTTTTGATTTGGCATGTGTTTGGTCTCAGGTAAATGCGATTTATCAAAGGGGTTATGCCAGCACCACCCTCCCAGCCCATGTGCATGCCCACACTCACCTGTGGCAGATAAAGGTGTTACCACTCACTACAAAAATGCTTTACAGTACCTACACACAATAAGACCCTGCTTTCAGCCGATACAGATTTTGCTAAGTGTTAACTACAGGAGTTAAAGTTTCTCATGTGGGTGTTCCCTTCAGCTGAATTGCACTATCCTCACCTCAGGGAGGGGAGCAGAAAAAAAATTTTTTTTAAACTCATATTAAAAAAAAATCCCAAGGAAATCCTTGCTTGGAAGATTATGTCTGGGGGCAGGAACTTGGTGGTGGTGGCTGGAGGACAGAAGTTTAACCAAGGACATTCTTCCCACACCCCCACTAGATTAAAAAACCCTGCCCACGTTTAGCCAAGTTTATGCTTGGAAGAGGTTTATGCTTCCAGAGGCTCTTGCTCAATCTTCAGGGACCACTGTCCTCACAGAGGCCAAACCAACCATGCTGGCTGGTACTGTGAGCGGATACCTGAGCTGAAAGCAAGGACACTGCCTCTCCCACTCCCTCAGCTGCATTTTTACGAGTAAATTAAACAGCACCAAGGCCTGTAGCACAGTCTATAATGTTTAATTATTAGCATGCTCCCTGGCACAGTTTAGGCTTGTCCTAGGGAGTACTCTGAGAGACTGTGTCTGGGCAGGGTTCAGAGAGCAGCACTTGCCAAGGGCTGTTCCCAATAGGCAGAAAGGATAAAGCCATCCTGTTATGGGAGGAAGAGACTTTAGCTGTATGGACATGAGCCAGGCTGTGCCACTTGCTCTTAGTGCCAGCAAATGGGCTCTGGCCCAGTTTAATTACAATGAAGACATATAATCAGGGACTCCTCTGTCAGGCATTGGCACTGAGGAAGGAGGAAAAATCAAAGAGCGGAAAGGGAAGAGCTGAATCCACTGGGGGGGAAGGGATGGCAGCAGGACAGGGTAATTTTAGAGTTCCAGTTTGGGGTAGGAAAAAATGAGAGTGGGAGTTGGTGCAAGGGAGAAGGTAGGAATGGATGGGAAGAGATGAAGAGGTCAGGAAGAAGGATTTGGATGTGGATGGGAAATGCTTTACTTTGAGAAGTTTTGTAAGTGGACCAAAATGAGGTTGTTTAAAAATAGAGAATGAGATGAGAGAAAAAAGTATGAGGAATAGATAAGATTTGGGAAACTGGAAAAGGTTAAGTCAAGAGAATGGGACAAAAAAATCAATCAGGCCTTTGGGCAAGCAGAGGCTACAAAGCCCCCTGAGAGAACAAGAACTTCTGTCCTCCAGCATTCATGGCCCACCTGGTCCTAAAAAGGAGCTCAGGGTTTGTCAGGGGTTTTCATGTGTTGCTTACACATTTCAGTATCTTTATCTTTGGCTTTCACCTGTGTCACATCTCATTCTTTCAGGAGCAATTTAATCTTCCAATCTCAGCAACCTCATGGTCAGACAGATGAAATGTCAGAAACTGTTAAGGTAACCCACCCTGTGTGTATCCCTGAGAGAAAAAATGGAGCAGCAATTTCCATCAATAACTCCCTGCGGAGATTTGGAAAGGCTCCATGTTCCCTTAAAGGTATCCTTGAAGAATAATTTTAATTAACCGTTTACCTGCTGCACATTGCCTGAGGCTTTCAGCAGCTGACATTGCAGTCACTTTATCTTCAGCCTGACACTCATCTCATGAGCAGTCTAGGTAGGATGCACTTGCAGTCTTTGATTTCTGTCAAGAGAAGTACAAGCCACTCTGGGGTAAAAATTCATACTGGGAACCATCTGACCCACCTGAAAACTGAGACACAAGAGGAGACCTCAGAGTTCCTTCTCAGTGCTTCTGCAACATAAATATTTCTTTTTACTTTTTTTTCCCCCTTTATAACGGTATATTTTACTGACCCTGCAAAAAAGAGAAATCCTCTTACCATGATCAGAAATGAACAAAAAAGCAGAAAGCTCCCACTGCTATTGTGCTTGGAATATAACAGTCAAGGTTAGCACATAATAGCTAAACAATATGCATTTGAAAGCCGTCAAGAGAATAGTGCTTTGTTCTAATGAAAAGGATTGAAATGTTTTCTACTGTCTGCCTTGACACTTCATGTTACAGTACTTGGAATTACTTCAGTCAGGGAAGCTGTCACATCACTCATAAAGTGCCTGTAGAGCAGCAACACTGCAGCACCGAGCTGGTGCAGTGCACCCACAAAGGGGATCATTTTTATTCTCCTTCCTTGCCAGAACGACATTTGCTCGGGGACCTCCAGAGGAAAGTGGATTTCTGGTAGGTTGGGTTGGGGTTTTTTTCTTTTCTGACTGCTTTTCTGGCACCATACCAGTGTGTCCTGTGGGCCAAGGCACAGTGTTCAGCAATTCCAGCGGAAGGAGCTGCAGGGTGAGAGTTTGCTGAGAGGCTGCTCAGGCACAGCACTGTCCATTTTGAGTCTGCCTACACGTTTTTAGCCAGTCCCATTTATTTCAAAATATAAACCACAGGATGGAAATTCTTGTCCTGGCTGTATCAGGCATGCAGAGGACAAACAATTCCAGCTGCAGGCTATGTCTGTATTGTTGTCAGGCAGGTGTCTTAAGATGGGGCTAAATAAGGAACTTTCCTAACTGGGGTAAGCCCAGCGTTGTAGAGGGAGGAGGTGTGCAATGAAGCTGGATGAGATGCTGTTGGGTTTTGGAAATATTTAAGCATAGAGTCAGGAATCAATTAGCCTTTCAGGTGTAAACCAGTTCCAGAAGGACATTCTGGCTTGTGGAAACAGCCCTGAGCAAAAACCCACTTGGTTTGGAGGGTAATTAATGAGATCAGTAATTAAAGGAGCACTGAAGTCATTCCTGCTGCCTTCCTCCCCCATCCGTAAAGGATAGCCACAGCCATTCTCAGAAGATTAATTCATCCACAGTAGTGGCATTAAATTGTGTAATGGAAAAGCATAAAAGCACAGCTCTGTGACCAAAAATAAAAAAAAGAGGGCAATAAAAAAAACAAAACAAAAAAACCCAACCAAACATAAAAAAACCCCAAAACCAGTTAACCAGCTCTTCTGCGGTGAGATTCAGTTTCAGCTTCACTAGTGCTTCATTAATGCACAGATAGAGCTGCAGCCTAGCACTCAGCATTGCCAAGAACTTAGAGTGCATCCCTCTTATCACTAAAAATTTCCCCATTCTTTGTGACAGGAATATCTTTGGTAACTGTGGTCCCTGGTCCCTCTTCAATCATCTGCCACCATCCCAGACAGTTGCTCCTCACTCCTGGGCTGAAGATCAGACCCAGATCAGCCTCAGGCACAGGAGCAGGAGGGAGGCAGAGCTTGGTTACCTCAGCTCAGAGCTGAAGTCCTCAAAAAACCTTTGCGGATGCTACTTCTCCTTGGATGTGACCAACACGGCCTTTGCCTCTCTTCAGGTAGCTGAAACAGCCACCTGCACACCTCAGGAGAGTTTTTGAGTGGTGCTCAATGTGCTTTCAAGTGAAGTCCCCGGATCCCAATAAGGCAGGGCAGCCCTGGGCACACAGAAGTGCTGCTGCAGATATTTAAACAGATATTGAACTCAGACACTCTCAGGGTTAGGCAGCAGCAGATTCACACTACAATTTTGACTGTAAGACCTAATGTTACTTCTGCTCTTCTTTGGGTACCCAGATCTTCCTCTGGAATACGTCTCAACCTAAACACACACTTGCCAGGAGCAAAGCTTCTGTCTTGTTTTCATTTCTACCTGGGAACCATCAACACCCTCTCACTATCCAGCCTGGAACTAACCAGCCCCACATGTCTGTGCTGTGCAGCAGTAATTACCCTCAGCCTCAAGGCAGGGGTTTCACGCCTGAGCCCCGTACAGGTCGACAGAAGAACCTCTGCACCTACCAACAACAGATATGTTCACTACTGGCTAGTGGGCCAGTGCTCCAGGGAGATCCTGGTAGCCAAAGGAGAAACACGGCTACGCAGTCATTACATGGTTCCATTAAATGGTTCCTTACTGTGCTCAGCTCTCTCATGTGCTTCCACCTGACCCTCTGCATGTCCCCTGACCATCTGAATGATATTTCGAGTGCCTCCCTGTGTTGTCTTTAGGTGTTTTCCCACCAAACCAACCAGCATCGATATCCTGAAGAGTAGACAGGGAGGTCTGTCAGGGCGCAGTAACTTAACTTCCTTCTCCTAAACAGAACAGCCTTTGGGGCCAGGCAGCCTGTGACAACAGGGGGAAAAATGAATCCAGGGCATGCTTTTTTTTGAGCAGAAATGCAGAATTAAGAGTTAGGAATCAAGCTCTCCTTTGCTCGTCTGGGAAAATAAAACCTTACACCCCAGCTCGAGGAAAGAATAAAATGTTTTTCTCTTTTTTGATGCAGAGGATAAAGCTGGTGTTAATGACCCAAATGGCCTCATGATAATATTCTAAATGATCTTTCTTTCATTTAGAGGAATTAAATGGTTAATTAAGGGGTCATATTCATAGTGCCAGAGTGTATCAGGCAAAATTTTTTTTGCAGGTAATTAAGATCTCAGTGTTTCTGAAAACACCACAAGTGTATTGCAAGCGTATTTCCCAATGCAATGAACATCATTCCTATTTTTAACTAGGTAAGAAATGACGATGAAGGAACAATCCTTAAAAAACAGTACAAAGCACATTGCTCTTCATCTTTCACCAGAATAAGACTTGTCTTGTGACAAATGCCAACATATTCCAGTACCTTTTAGTTCAAAGCCAGAGGAAGGAATTAACTTGCAAATGTTTCTGAGGGCAGGAATTCTGAAACACTTAAACTCAAGAATCTCGATGTGTTTTGCTATCAAAAATAATTAATGATTAGTTATTAAATACAGTAACAACAACAAATAACAATGAAAACAGTGGAAAAAAATCCAGCCAGTTTTTATACAAGAAAAATACTATCAGAAAAATAAACTGAATTTTTTTTGTTTTAATTATGTCACTTGTTTTAAGATGTCAGAGCTCACAGGCAACTGCTGAATTTTGATGAAATTGCCATTTTCTTGACCACATGGTATTTCAGAGGATGCTGTTTGCCGGGTGAGAGGCTCTGGGTTCACTTCCCACCTCTGCCCTTCTACAGACTGCTTATATCAACTCAGGCAAATCATTTGGCACCTCCAAGCCTTCCTTTTGATCTCAGTAGTCAGGGTAATATTTATTCTCTCCCACCCTTGCCTAGTTTGGTTAGCTTGCATGCTCTTTGAAGAAAGACCTGCCTTTTACTCCTTTAAATAGCACCTCCCAAGAGGACAAAGAGGAATAGCTTCATCTTGCATGTACATGGGAATAATGACTGACACTCTCCAGGATATGTTTGCAGTCACCTTCAGCTCTTTGCTGATGGGATCTGGTGCTGTGGCAGTAACTTCACCCATTGTGAAGCTGTGCACACCTCACCCCCAACCCAGCCCTGCTTCAATAAAGCAGTTGTGACAAATGGCACCTCACCAGCAAAACTAGCCATGGCAAAATGAAAAATTATGGCTGTAGGAAGCAGCAGGGAGCACAAGAACTGCAGTCAGAATGGAGGCACAGTGCTGGACACCAAGGGCAGAGGGAACTCGTGGCCCTTTTGGGTGTTTTTGGCTGCTATGGTTGAGTAGCCACTAAGCACCATGAGCAAGGACCTACAGCAGTTGTAGGGATGGACAGATGCACAGACACTGCTCCTGCTTTTAAATATCCAGGACATCAAATGTGAAAGTGGGAGACCACTTCGTCACACCTTCTTCCAGACTGAATAAACCCAACTAAAATCCATAATAACTCTCCTGTTACTTTTGCATCAAGCACAGGGGAGGGTGATGTGGCTCTCACCAAGGCAGCCAACAGCTGTAACCACCACAGGCTTCAAAAGGGTTGCCCTTCTGTGGCTCATTTTTCAGCATTAGCTCCTTCCTTTAATAGAAAGGTGAGTTAAACTTGGCTTCTCGGGAGCAGGGAAGCAGCAAGATAGAGAAAATCTCCACTGTGCCTCAGAGTCACAGCAGGGCAAGACACAAAGTCATGTCCTTCACCAGCTCTTCCTCCAAGAACTGTGACATTTTTGGAGGAAAAATGCCATCACTCAAGCAGAACAATTCATCACCATTTACCTCCCCAAAACTTGCAAATCACTGTTTCAGCAGAAAATTTCAGGCAGGGCAGGGTTCGATGGGCAAATACATACAGCAAAGTGAAGGGCAGTGGGATGTGGGATGCAGGATGCTCCTTCCCATCAACACCAGTTTGTCAGGAGGTCCTGGGACTTCCGTACATCTACCTTCAGACAGCAAACTTGTCACAACCCAGAACAGCCTCCTGAGCCAGAGCAGGCTGCGATGGCACCCAAATCCACAGCATGCTGAAATGCTTACCGGTATCCCCAGGGGACTCACCTGGTCAAGGCCAAAAATAACCATTTTGGCAGGAGCTTCATTCACTGTGACTGTCCAAGGAGGGCTTTTCCATCTCAAGTGATGGCCAAGCGTTGCAGTGAGACATTCTCTGGTTACAGCTTAAAGGAAGCAGAGATGCTAAATGCAGGTGAGTCTCCGGCATCCAGACCAGAGCTATACTAACAAGTGAGCCAAATGCTGTTCAAATTTGAGCTGAAACATTCAAAAACTTTGCAACCTGTCCATTTCCAGGAAAAGAACTATCCTGAAGTATTGCAGGTATCAGGCCCAGGCAATGGCTAAAACATTTATCCAGACCTTTCCAAGACTCAAAGATTTTTACATCTGTTATTGGCCAACCACTTGGCACCTGGTCTCATGTTTTAATGATCTGGATGTTGTTATAAACCATTCCACTAGATTTATGAAACAACAGAGTACATTTGGAAAAGCAAAGTTTAAAGAACTAGAGTCCTCCCACCCAATATGACTGAGTACACAAACTCTCGTTGCAAGCAGCTCCTTTCCCCCATCTCACCAGACAGCCCAGTGCTTACTAAGGGACCACGAGAAGAAGCGTGCTTGCCAATGGAAATCTCCCTCATTAAGAAAAAAAAATCCTAGCACTCCATGCAGCAGTGCCAGCACATGTCATGGCTCTGTCAGACGGGAGAGGAGCAAACGAGCTGCCATATGGGCTCAGCCAAAGCCCCACCCTGGCTGCTGCCCTGGTTTGGGCAGTGAGTAGGGGAGGACAAAAGAAGGAGCCATGCAGAGGGTGAGCATCCCCAGGCATGTGTTGGGTTCATTCCCAAGTGGAAAGTTGCATCCAGACCATCAGGTTTAATAATTGACAATGGGACAATCAAAAATAGTTTTAGCTTTCAAGCATAATAAATTGACCAACGTTTACAGAGTCCAACCCTCCTCCTTTCAATATTCAACCAGTGTAAATTCATACACTTTAACAGAGGTGCATTTGTGTTGGGCTTTGTTTAAGCTGGCCTGACGTAATTAACCAGCCCCTCAATCAACAGCTCTTGAAATTCGTCCCTCCCTCC
This sequence comes from Ifrita kowaldi, assembly GCA_013398055.1. Taxonomy (NCBI): domain Eukaryota; kingdom Metazoa; phylum Chordata; class Aves; order Passeriformes; family Cinclosomatidae; genus Ifrita; species Ifrita kowaldi. The sequence goes on from VZRS01011857.1 coordinate 770,820, forward strand.
TGACCTCCCTCACCCTTTCACAGACCACAACAGAGATTTTCTAACATGCCCTTCCTGAAAGCTGTCCATCAAACTTGTCTTGTTCCTTTTCCCCACACAGCTGAACTTTGCTTCTCTGTGGATACTTGCACACTAATTTCAAGGCTCTAGATCAGGGATCAAAAGAGCATTGAGGTAAAGGAAGCCAAAAAAAAAGAAAAAAGTGTTGAATTGTGAGGTTTTTTTGATCATTCAAATGCTCATGAATTGTCAGAAAGCTGGACAGGTAATACCTTTTCTAAACAGAGTCTTTAATTTAGAAAAAATACTAAAAGCTCAGCATTTCACGCCTCCACTGAGATATGCCTCTGGCTACCCTTTTATTTCTCATGCCTTGTTTTCTGAAATGTTACATTCAAGAGAATACATTGCCTTCAAATCATGTACACATGCATGTTTATTAAGTCATTACCATAGCCTTAAGTCCATAAAATCACTGTGGACTGCAATACCACATGTGCATCCAGCAATTAGATGAATAAATTAACCCTGAAAATTTTCTGCTTGAGGTGGAAGGGAACAAGTTGTACTCTGAAAGTTGAAATAACACTCCAGAATAGAGGAATCATTTTGTATTTAAAAGACTGCTACCTGGCTAGTGCTCAGAAAAAAAAAAAATAAAACCACCACCTAATCATGCTGATGAATACCAATAACTTTAAATTTCTGAAGAAAAAAGGAAGGAAAAAAGAGTAGAAAACAAGGATTTGGCAGAGCACGCAGTTCCAAAGTGCATTACTCCGTCAGTGTCATTTTCTATGAGGCAGTGTTCTTTCAATTATTTCTTCCCCTCTCTTCCTCTCTGCAAAGAAAATTGGCAGAAAAAGTTGCCTGCAGGATCAGAGAGGGGCTTTTTTATCAACCTACAACTAGATTAAAAATCCTTTATCTGAAATGCAGCAGAGGACTGGCCTAAATTAAATCCCATCTCCCTCTGCTTCTGAGCTGTGAAGGAGTACCACACAAATGGCATCTTGCTTAATTTGTATTATTTTTTAATTTCTGTTGGGTTTAGTTCACATTGCACAAGTTACTTACGCAAAAAAGGCAAGTGAGGTGCAGGGAGCTACATAGCAAATGTCCTAAAGGGGATGCCAGATGAGGGATGTTTGCTGAAACATCTGGTCAGTCCATCACCTGAGGACACAGGAGAAGGTCAGTCCCAAAGCTCTGAAGGGCAACTTCTAACCCGGGCATCAGTAGCCAGGACATCAGCTTTTTACTCTTGCTGCAGTGCCCTCTTTATCTCCACAGAGGCTGTTCACATGGCAGAGCATTTGCAGGACCTGGGCTTGCATGAATTTTTAATGGTATTAATAATCACCGTTCGCAGTGTTGCACTGCAGTGTGACTACCAGGGAGCCCTTCAGTAACTGGGTCACAGAAGTGCCCTCTGTCACCGTGCCCAGCACTGCTGACACAACCACCAGGTGCCAGCTGTACCCACACACATGGACTGGCTTCATTCTGCCCGTTTGATGTGAGTCTCTCTCAACTGCACAGCCCCAGGTGTTCGATGCTGCAACACAGGAGGACAGTAAACAAAGTTGTGAAAGAGAGGCAGGAAATAACAGGACCTGAAAAGTTGGCATCATGGTCTGACTTGTTCCTTACCTGTGAGCAAACCACCTGGCTTGTACCAGGGTTATAAACATTTGGGTCTCTTCTCTTCTGACCCTGTTAGAGGACACTACCACCAAAAACGAGGTTGAATGATGAATCAGCAGACGTCCTGTCCAGGATATTTTTGGGTAGTTGTTCCAATTTCTGCACTGCTGGCTTCTCTGGCTCCATCTCATGTCAGAGTGTACAGGAGCAAAGAGCTATTAACTTGCCTCAGCAGTGATTGCTGTGCACAGTGTCCTGGGCAGAGACTTTTCATTTAATTTTCATACATCATTTACAGCTTGCTGCACCCATTCCAGAAAGTCAGCACCAATCTCCCTAAGTTAACATGGAACAAACAGGAAAGGAGATAGAATTCTTCTGTTGTTATTTAAAAGTCTTGTCATGTCTGGGCACATTTGGTGTTGCCACTGATTTCATTTTCAATATACTTCACTGATATAACGAAGTCATTTCCTTGAGAATACACAGGGGAGTGCTGGACAGCATTAATGTAGAAAAAAAACAAACATAACCAATTTGGTTGTAACAAACCTATATTCTGCATTGCTCTTTGTTTGCTGTTGGGTATTTTTTCCTCGCATTTTATATTAATATGATAGGCCAGATTCTGATTTTCAGCGTTGCTGTAAACCCCTCAGAGGAGCAAACAGAATTTCTGTGGATTTGTAAGTGTAACACAGATAAGGATAAGGCCCTGAAGCTTGTCTTGAAATACCTTATGCAGCCCCTCCTGTTTATTACTCAATTGGGACTGCTAAAAAATTATGTGAAAAGTGCTCTAGAGAGGTCCAAGATTTCTTCTGCACCGAAGTTCAGCAATCATTATGTCTGTGTCCTTTAATCTTTTATCCACACTGCTGCAGTTATACACTCTATGAAGAGAAGTATAATAATAACAACTCCTTTGCAGCCTCCAAAGGCTGTAAGGAGGATTAATTAGTTAATGTTTACACAGTAAAGGGGCCAGGCCCTGTGCTGATTTATGCTTGATGCATGTCAGCAGGAGTGGATTAAGGTGGGAGCCAACAAAGATCTGAGCCTCTTGCAAAGAACGCACCAGGTTCAAAGTTACCAATTTTCCCTCTGTTTAATTTTTTTTTTTTTTAAATGATGGCTTCACAGAGCTGACAAGGCTTCGTACCTATCCAGGAGCTCTGCATCTCTGCAGATGGCTGTGGGGACCCAGCCTGGCAGTGGTCTTTAGGGAATATCTCAGGTCACAAAGATGAAGTCATGATAAGCAGTTCTCCAGAACAAGGAGTGGTGGCACAGAGCCCTGACTTCATAAATAAGGGGATAAGTAGACTTTCCTTTAAAACAAAGTCAGGCTACAGAAAAGCAGTTGCTCAAGGAAAAAAACAATTTGCTAGTTCTTCTAGATCTCTGCTTTGAGCAGATACTGCAGTGACGCTGGTGAAGTGATGGTGTATACTCTTAGAGAAAAGCAAAATAAGCAAAAATGAGTCTAATCTGGCTTTTCAGTTTTAAAATTCTTCCAGGCAGTGATTGCAAGCCACTGCATGGGAGCATATGGCACTATTACTTGATCCTCTTACCAAGGGCAACATCAATGACTTTCCCCTAACCCAGCAGTGTACACTGTTGAATGGTTAAAAGGATGTTCCAGTAAACAAAAAGCGCAAAAGCCAGGGCCTATACTGTTATCCTTCTCCCCTTTGCCCTTTGAATCCAGGCCAGGAACATCTCATGTATCATATGAAAGGATTGCTGTACTGAGAGCGCAGTGACAGTCACACTGATACCAGCTGCAGCAGCGAGCACTGCTGTGCAGAGCTTGATTTAGTGCCTGCCTATTCTGGGAGTCATGAGAAAAGGAAAAAATGCAGTACTAGTGCCCCATGCAAACTTGGTCCCTGTGTAACTTTCCAGGAGGTGCATCCCAAAATTTTCCAAAATAGTTCAAGAATGATATTTGGATGAGCTTTCATGTGAAACAGGCTAGATTAAGTCCCGTGACTGAACAGGGAACCTTGATGCCTTATTCAGCCATCTATGTTAGGTGCCCCAAACCGGAGACTGTAAATATCCCCTGTCAAAAAATGGGTCTGCTGAAACCAGCCTGTCTTACAGTGCTCCATAATACTCTTGATCGACAAAATAAAAGCATCAGGTCCAGAAATCCTGACAGTTCCTAAACTTCAGAATGCATAAAGCAATAACACATCAAAGGAAAGGGGAAGAGAAGAAAAAAACCCCTTGTATTTAAGACTACCACATCTTACACAGCACCTTTTGTCAGGACCAGCTCTCAGGATCTCTGCTTATGTGAGAGTCGTGCAAGGGAGAAGGGGAGGGAGCACTCTTTACCTCGCTGAGGTTAATAGCTAACTGAATACAGTGGAGCTCAATTCCTCTCTCCCTGCGTGCTCCTTGGAATACCACATTCGTTCAGTGCCTTGTACTTGGTCCTGCTGCCCTCTGCTACACAAAGTATTACTGCATTCCCAGGCACAATTTTCTCATTTTTTTGCTTCAGTCATGGGCCCATAAAAATCGTTTCAATGGATAGAATTTTTAATTGCAGGAATAGGGAAATAGATCTGCCGTCAATGTTAATATTCTTTGATAAGTGGCTGTCTAGAAATCACTTCAAAGTAACGAAGAGACACTGAAGTAATTTCCATCAAGAACAGTGCTTGATAGACAGACACATGAGCAGGTAAATAGAACCCCAAGTTAGCAGGATGGCACATACATATTTATGTATGAATTCATGCTGATGCAAAAGGGTTCTTCCAACCGATACAGAGAGATGCAAAATATTTTGGTGAGTCACTCTCTGAACCAGGCTCAGAAGCCACTAAATGAGACAGGATGTGGGAGGCTACACGAAGACAGCAAGCTCCTGGTGGCCCTCTCACAGAAAAAAATTGAGGGAGTGCTTCCTGAAGTTGCATGTACAAGTGAAAGGAGAAAATACCTATGACAAAGAGTCAGAACAAGGGTAGGACAGAGCCAGGAAGGTAGTTGGAAGTGCTGAAGAAAACAGGAAGGATTCCAGTCCCAGCTTTGAGGACACTCTGAATCAATCAGACATAGACTGACATACAATGAAGGTGAAGAAGATTAAAAGGTTTTTAAAAAGAATGTGCTAATGAAAAACAGGAACTCTGGGAGGTGAAGGAGTAGGAAGGTATTCAAAAGAATTTTTAAATGCATCTGTGAATTTTAAAAAATTAGCAACTTTCGATGAGCTTTAATTTGAGATGTTCCAAAAGTAGAGTAATGTAGGCACAATGATCAAAGATTTTTAGGGACAAAAACTCTAAAAAAAAAAAAATCCTCAGGAAGAAGAAAGCTTGGAAAATATCCAAAGGGGATTATCTCATGAGAGACATGGTAAGAACACTGCTCCTTTATTGTTCTGTTCGTATTGAACCCACAGTAAACTGTTGATTTTCAAAGCAACCACAAAAAAATCAATCATCAGAATGATGTGCATATGACCAGTCTGGAAACATCCAAGTGGGAGTTCCCCAGTATGATCCATGCAGTTTGAAAAAGGACCATTCATAGCAGTGCTACGGTGGTGTCTGGGGGCCTGGTTATGATCTCTTTGTTCTAAGCTCTGAACAAACAGTGCAGAGAGTTTGCCCGAGGAACTAATGACCTTAACAGACAAGACAAAAGTTGGAGAAGGAAACAATCCAGGAAAGACAGACTATTCTCCCCACATGTGCCAAGACAGATCCATGTCTTTGTGTAAGCAAGAACCAGTTACCAAAAGCAGGGTGGGGGATCCCTGTCCTTTGAACACAATCCCATTGTTTGAGCAACTCCAAAGTTCGTACAACTGCACACTGCTGGTTACCTCTGGTTTGCAGGTCATAAGTCAAAACTTGGACCTCCTATAGGAGGCTGCAGCATTCAAAAAACATGTGTTTTTTACTGTAAGGAGGCTGAATGCAGCATATGTGAAAGATTAAAGGAACATCAGGCAGCTGTTAAAGGTTTGCATGATATGAACTGAGCTTTGGCAGCGTTTTCTGTAAACAGAGAGGTAAGACAGAGCAGGATAAACATGGGTAGCAGAGCCCAGTGGTCTCAGTGGACTCACAGGATTGCTGATGCCTAAGAACACTGTGGCACAAGTGTGCAATATGTGGGGCCATTAACCTGGTCATAATTATTAGTCAATCACATTTTCTTAATTGTTTGGTCTCACCTGCCTGTATTCCTTAGAAGACCTGGAGCAGAATTCTGTGTTTCCCTGGCATTTCACTTGGTGACACGCTGCCTACCAGAGCATGGAGAAAGCACTGAGATCATTTCTAGCTGAAAAGGTGACTGCAAATTAAGCAGAAATGGCAAGCACAAGCCACAGAGAACTGAGCATGACCCAGGTCTGTACCAACACCCAAAGAGACAAAAATCAAATATAAATTGCTAATAATCATAGAATCATAGAATGGTTTTGGTTGAAAGGGACCTTAAGGATCATCTAGTTCCAATTCCCTGTTGGACTAGGTTGCTCAGAGCCCCATCCAAACTGGTCTTGAACACTTTCAGGGATGGGGCATCCACAGCTCTGGGTAACCTGTTCAAGTGCTTCACCACCTATAATCTTCCTATGTTATCCCTAGTCATGAACTGGGAATCATTTTGGAGTCATTATATTCTTGGTATGCTGAATTCCTTTGCTCATCACTGTATGTGGGGTTATAGAGGCATTCCTACACACTAAAAGTCCATCGTGTCCCAAAAATATGGCCAAAGACAGATGTCCAGATCGGAACAAAAATCAGAAAGTCTGTGGTGATACTTGCTGAGGAGAAACACCTTGCCTACACAGGCTTTCTGAGTCAGAGGTACTGGCAGAGGTCTTCACTAGATTTTTTTCTTCCATTAATCTGCCTAGGGCTGGTTTGCTTTTTTGTTTGCTTGTTTTGAACTCTATAAAACAGGCACAGCAACCTGTGGCAAAAAGAAGTTTCACAAAACTGCACACCATAAGAAGAAACACTTTTTTCTGCCTCCTTTGAACTAACCATCTGCCAGGTTTTCCTCATCCCCCCCTCATATTCCCTTGTCTAGGGGAGTACAGTGACCAATCCCTGCTTATTTCCCATTTTTATGGCATCCCAGCTGCCAGTATAGATACCTCCAATTATCTCCAGCTTGAAGCCTGTTATCTCAGTGAGTTGTTCCTCAGACAGAAGCTCTTCCATATTACATTCTTGCTGCCCATCTCTGAACATTTCCATGTATCCTACATCCTTTAGGAGATGGGATGTACCAGAAATGCATACAGCATTAAAGAGTTACAGAGTGACATAAAAACACTCCCTGTTGCGTTCTCTGCTCCTCTCTAGATTTTTTAGCATTTTATTTACTTCTTTATCAATATCACAGATGATGCATCCTGTCATTAAGGAATGAGATTTGAGGAAAATGAATATGGTTTCATGGACACAGGAGCTACTACTGGCAGCATGGCCCAGACAGCCTTAGATGTAATTGCCAACAAATTAATTCACCAAAGAGCGCTGAACCACTGATGCTATTTTAGGCTTCATTTTGGTAAATAGCAAGCACATTACAGAAGAAACGATCAAAGAAAATAACCTTTGACTGAGAGATCACAAGTTGATTCAGTTTGAATTAAATGAAGGAGTAAACAAAAATAGGTCTGTAATTAAGGTTCTGCATTTCGAATGGGCAAAATTTGAGAAATTAGGGGACTAATTAGTGAGCTCAGCTGGACTAAAGAGCTGAAAAGCATGAATGTAGGAAAGGCCTGTGATTCCTTTCAGCCAAAAGTGCAGGAACTACCACCAGCACATGTCCCAAGCCAGGGAAAAATAAAGCCTGTAAAAATTACTGTAAATGTAAGTGAATGGATAAATTACCTCAACAAGTGTAATAGCAATCAATGAAGGGCCAACAAAGAATGGAAAAAAGACAATCAGCAGAGAGAGCAGTACTTTAGAGGCCAAGAAGCTTGAGACTAAAATGCCAAAGCTGTAACAGAGCGAGACCTTGTAAAGGATACAGAAGTAAATAGAGATGGGCTGTTCAGCCCTATGAATAAAATAAACAGTGTGAAAAGGAGCAGAGCAGACAGGCAACAACTAAGAGACTTGACAGCTCCAGCTGCAAAATTAGATGGTTACTTTACACACATTTACTTTTCAGCAAAGATAATAGTGATAAAGAATAGCAAGATGTCTGACAATTGTAAAAGTATGGCAAGGACCCCACCTGAGAGAGAAGCTAAGCTCAAAAAGCCTAATGCCTTGAAAAGCATCTCCCTTTTCTTGGTTGCAGACCACAGTGACCCAGCACACCCAAACAGAGGGTTGGTAGATGGGAGGGTTTGGAGAAAGGGGAGAGAAAAGGAAAGGGAATGGGAAATGAGAGTCATGAGGTGAACCAAGACAAGAGGTTAAAATTAACTTCTTGTGATGTGCTGTTGAATTATCCCCAGGCACCAGAAACTCCAGAGACAGTGAAGGCCACAGTGGAGGGTTGGGAATTTTCATTCCCAGAACTTGTGTTTTGCTCCTCTGAGAACAGGCTGTCTTCTCCAAAAACAATCTTCTCTTCCTTCCTTAATAAAGGAGAGCTGCAAATTTGAAAAATCTACAAAATACTCCTGGGAGGCAGCAGGAGTGGGCTAATGAGAGTATTCTCCTATATAAATATTGGCTATAGGAAAGTATCAAGTAAGGCTTGGAATAAATGGGATGACCTTTCCATTTGGGAGAGTTCAAAATATGAGTCTCACCAACAGGGAAAACTCAACAGAAAAGCTTTTGGGAAATTTCCCACTGCTGAATGTTTAGGTTAATGCCATTCTAAATTAGTGCAAAATAAAGTAAATTTGGTTCTGACTGGGGAGGGCTCATCAAGTGGGGAGTATAGTCTACCAGAACTACTAAGTGAGACAATAACTCATTTAGAGAATTATTTAGCTATCAGTTGGGAAACACATCACTGTCATTTGCCAGGGCATATGTGGCTTACAAGACATTAATCAGGTATCCATTGGAGAAGAAAACAGTGATATTTTTAATATAGAGTGCAATTTCAAGGGTGGTTAATAAGTGAATAAATAAAACAGCTATCAGTACGAGTAGGTGCATTTTTGTATCTGCAGAACTCCATTAAAAGGTTCACACAGCCCTTTCATCATACTGAATTAATGTTAAAATATCTTCCTGACCTCAGCTGCACTCTGCAGCCTTCCAGATTGCACCATGGTTTTCAAACAGCCTCCCAGTGAAGCATTTCCTTGCCTTTCCTTGCTGCACTCACAAATCCAGCATGTGCAGCATCTGTCCTACCAAATGACCCACTCGTGGAGTCCAAGCCCTGCTCAGCATCTGCTCTGAAAGATTTGCTGAAATCAGCAGCACCAGAAAGGCCAAAGCCCTTTGAAAAATCCTGGTCTCAGTCACATTGCAGAGCATCAGCCGTGGGGTTGCCATATTTCTCTCCCAGGTTTTCAGGAAGCATCAGTCATGCTCTGGCCACGTTTTGCAGATGGTCTGTGCTTAGAAACACATGGCATTTATTGTGCATATACAGACCATCTGTCCAGTGTACAGACCAAAGGCCCGTGGCTCCTGGAAATGCTGGACACATCACACGTGCTCCAGAGCGAATCTGGGCACGTGCAGAAAATGCATCTGAAATTTTTACTCTGCTTGAACAGTCTCTGAAATCCTGGGCAGAGGTAATGAATAGCTTAACTTAAAATATTGTAGGGGAAGAAAGTGTATGTCCTCAGTGCACAACAGCTCAAAACACACATTTTCACAGGTTATGAGGATCTTACAGTTCTGCCTGCTCTGTTGTGAGCAGAAAAGTGGTGAAAGTATCCCACTGGAAGGGAACCAGGACCTCTCCAGCCTCCAGAATGGGTCTGAACCCTCTAACCAAACAGTCAGCACAAGGAATCTCAGTCTGAAGAGCCAGAAATGCTGGATGGGGGTTGCAATAAACTGATTTTATGAGAAAAACTTGGCAGTTCCAGAGAAGTGCCTTGAGATTTCAGGAATACAACCTTGTTTCTTCCCAGCCACACTCACTCCCACTGAAGACAATTGGGGTGACTGCCTCACATTTCCATGGATTTATCTCTGCATAAGGAGGCACAGAAGATCTGACACAGTTTCCCCTATGGTCAGACTCTCTGTTCATGTCTTTCTACAGCTCTCTCACAAATTTGTTGCAAAACAGATGCTGAGTGAGGGATATATTATCAGAGGATGATCAGTCAGCCTTAAAAAAACTGGTAAAGCTCAGAAGGCTCAGCTTCTCTGGTGTAACTCCAAGTCAGTGTGGCCAAACTTTCTGGGATAGTGAAGGATTCCTAAGACAATTTCTAGCAGTGATGCTGTCACTTACACAGAAATGTAAGTATTTTCTTCCTTTTTGTCTAGGTAATCTCAAATGCTTTTGCCACATTGAGACAAAAGACATTGCTGGACCTATTGTGAAGGAAAAAAGTTGCACAGAGTCTGCTTCAGCCTTGGGAAGATGCACAAACCTCTCAAGGGTTACATATGCACATGAAAATTGCTGCTCTGGGCAGCAGGGCACCCACATGGCATTATGTGTTCCCTACTAGAAAGGAAGCTATATAGAGATTATAGTATACTCGACACCTGGATATTTCAGGCAGTCCTGCCCTGGGGTTCTTCTCTGAATCAGCTGATCACTTACCACCTCAGCTGTAGCTGGCTGGATGGAGAGAAAGAGTGATGATAGCATATGTCTTCTCCAAAGGTTACACCTGCCAGCCTGAAAGGCCTCCTGAAGATGCAGTAGCAGCTAGAGGTTACTCAGCTGCTCACCACCTCTCATTTTCTCTTCTCCACATAAAGGGCAGCCGAGCAATTACTGAAGGAAAGGAAGGAGCAGCCTATGCCTGCACATGTGAGGATCCTATTACAGGGACATATATCCTGAGTCAATGGCATTAAAATGCAGCCTGAAAAACACCAACTTTGACAAAGCTTGCTTTATTAGCACGACTTAATCACAGGAGGGTGCCTGGGTGCTGACCAGACTGGGAAAACCTGTGTGGTGCCACCAGTAGCTAAACACCCTGGACCCGCAGTCAGAGACACCCCATGATCCTGGTGTGCCCAGCAGGAGACAGCCACATGTGCCTTCAGGTAAGAGCCCATCACCCTCCTCAGACACCTTTGGGGCAGAGAAGAGGTGGAAATCGGCTGGGTGGAAGGTGCTGGAGCCAGGAGTCTGTTGTGAAGTGCCTGACAGGGCAGCACGGCAGCTTTGTTGGAGGAAGACACCGAGGGAAAGCATCGTGTTCCGATGGCTGTGCATGCACGCACCAGCCAGAGGAGGGGTCTCTGGACACCTGGTGCCAGTGGGAAAAGCCACCAGGTCTTGTGAAATCATAAAGAGGAAGAAGAGTCAGGTCAACCCAGCCAGAGATGTGCAGTGAGGGAGGCATAACAGTGCAGCCCTCAGTCTCAGCCTGAGGAGGTGGAAAGGGAGGGTGGCAGCGGCGCCTGCTCGCCAGCTGGGACGGTGAGAGAAGCTGCAAAGGTGAGACTGAGAAGGAAAATGACTCATGGGTTTGACGCATCAGACAAATGGGAAGCATAAATAACCACAAACACCCAGATGCTCAGAGCTGGGCAGCCACAGGAGATAGCCAGATTAGAAAATCTGAGTAAATATGTGTGGGAATGGATATGAGATCAGAGAAGCAGGGTCAGGCAAGTTCAAAAACAAGCTCTGGAAGTCTTTAGCATTCTATTGAGCTTGATCAGGAGGAAAGGAAGCCTTTGAAAGTGGTGAAGGGACAGGGGGATATAATACCATAGCCTGCGTGCAGAGAATAGCGTGGCTTTGGCATAATGAAAATCGCTGTGCATCATTCTTCTCTCACTTAGCCTTGTTTAAATCATGAATAATGACATGGCAAACTACAACAGGTTAAAGCCAGTTGGAGTGAGAGAAGAATCACATCCTTTTTGTTTGGAGAAAGAGGCCCGCAGGGAAAAAAAGAATGCAATAGAAGGAGATTTACAGTAGTCAGGAGGGAAAGCTATCAGGGATGGCATGGACAGGAGTTGCACAGGCAGTGCTGAGACAAGGCACAGTCTGGAAGAGGAAGCAGAGAAGTCTGCAGATGTGGAAAGAAGGTTAATCAAAAATTAGGGGCAAGGAAAATTTGCTGTAGTTTCATTTAGAGAGACAGCTCTGCTATGTGCCCCAAATCACAAAACATCCTTTTCTGTCAAGAAATGTGAACCCAGGACTGCCTGTGCTTGCGCACATGGGTTCATGGCAGCTTCTTCAGAAGGCTTGGGAAGGGAGGCCAGTGCTTCTGTCACCTCCTTTTCTGGTGGCTGAATTACATAAAAAGGACAGCTAAAAATAAACCCAAAACCACCCATTACTTAGCCATGAAATCTACTGTTCTGGTCACCACATGACAGTGATTCAGCTCTGGATGGAGCAGGGCAGGCTGAGTGGGAGAGGTGGGGGGACCTTATTGATGGCTTTGAAATGTTGTCCCCACATGAGAAAATATTTATAAATTGAGAGCCCACCATGAAGCAAGGGAAAGTCTCTAGACATGTTGTCATTTTAGATGGAGCTTGCAGGGCAAGAGGTTACATGAGATGTCTTTTAAGACAGCTAACCATTGCTTCATTTGTCAGGAGGAAAAGAAAAAATTAGTTTGGGACCCCATAATAGAATAATTTGGGGGTGATAATTTTGTGTTGACAATCTTCTGATGCAAAAGCAGAATTTCTAATGGAGAATGCATATAAAATACCCTTGGGGATTGTAAGTGAATCTCAGAGCTTTAAACTGGTCAGGGTACACAGTCTTGCTGTTTCTCATATTATATACATATATCCATCCTGCTACCACCATCCTATCAAACTGAAATGAAAACACAGCCTAGCCATGCTGTTTCTGCAAGAGAGGCAGGCTTCTGTTTATTTTTTATTTAGGAAAAAAATGACATTGGTAGCAAGCAAGAGATTATTGCACATTCCTAGATAGGAAGAATAGCACTGGTGGAAAATATCCCCTATTCCCAAATGATAGGGATGAGTATATCTAATTAAAAAATAATCTTTTATTGTCTGCCAACTCAATCTAAGTTTCAATATACAAACCAGCAATTACAGGAAGTAGATAATCAGTTATGCATTTTAAAGACTTTCTGCTGAATTACGTGTCCTTTAATTACATGTACATTTTTTAAAACAAAAATTGGATTTCTTGGAAGTGAAGGAGAAGAGGTAACCAGACTAGGAAGGGATTTACTCTATTCCTGTATGTTTATGGCCAACAGAAACAATTTGGAGCAATAAAAGCTAGGCATCCTATTTTAAATCATGTGTCACAAATACCTCTAAGAAGTAACTTTCAGTGCCCTGAGGCACCTCATGTCTTTGTGTTATCTTTCCAGTTTTTGAAGCATGAGCATCGTTGAATTTTAAGCACCAAAACCAAATGCTGAAAACTTTAAAAGTGTTGCTGGCACGTGTGTGTGTGTGTAACAGAGGCTTTAGTTGGATACACATTTTTCTGTCACATATGCATGGCTAACACACAACACTTGTTGCAGAGGTTTCTGTGCAGTGGTGTGCATTTTTCAAAGTACATGCAGTATGCCAAACCTGCAGGTAGTAAAACACAGGGTGTGAATGTCAGGTTTAAAATATTCAAGAATGTAATCTGAAGCAGGCATCCCTCTTACCATAAGCAAGGCTCAGGAGTGAATGTCATTTTGGCAGCACAGGTTTCTGCCACCACCACCACTCCAGTGTCTCATTACAGCTCACTTCAATGTTGGTCAGAAGGGAAATGGGGCTGGCTGTGTGCTGGCTTTCAGACACACCAGGCCTCTGGGGTATAAAGGGGCAAAAGGAAAAGTGTGATGGGAGTCTTACCAATTGGGCAATTTGCTGATTACCTGCTGCTGATACATGTTGTTATTTCTGTCTCTTAAGAAGTGCTGCTGAGTATTGTTTGATTCCCCATGTCTTCTGCATGCTGTCTGCCCTGTCTCACAATTCCCTTCCACAAAGCTTGTGACTCCCTTCTGTAAATCAGATTCTCTAACACCGACAGGCATCACTGCAGCTTCCTCCAAACAGATTTTTGCTGCAGGCACTGGCTCTTCTTCCAAGGGTGCCACTCCCTGGCACTGATTAGCTATAAATCTAGCAGTAACTTATACAGGCTTAAACATCAAATTTGTTCTGGTTTTTTTAGAATTCTGGGTGGCTTTTTGGTTGTAGGACTCATTTCTTAAGGCAAAATAACCCGTATATGTGCAAGCACTACTGGCTCTGCTTGCATGAGCTCACCAGCAAGCTCAGAAAATGTGCTGTCCTTCTGCAGTGTTCAGCACTGAACATGTTTCTGCTCTCCAGGACAGGCTGTGAACTGCAGAGAGTAGGTCTCTAGCAGTGGCCATCCTCTGCCAGCATCCTGGGATGAGAAAGTCAAAAGAGTGACAAGGTTTTGGAGAATTGCTGTGGTACAGGATCTGCGGATGTGACATTCCCAGCTCCTCTGGTGCAGAAGGTGGGGGCAGGACACAGGCTTCAGGCCAGGAACATGCTAATGCTGATTTATGGCTCCAGCAGGAGCAGAGGAATCTGGTTGCTTCATATCCAAGTCTTTTACCTTTGAGCAATCATACTGACTCAGGTGTGAGTAGATGCCAAAAAAAAAATTCAAAACCACTTCTTTTGAATTGCAGGGTAAGGGACTACCAACTTCCATGGAAATGTCACACTTATGAACAGAATTACGTTCCTCACATATTGCTGGAGGAAAAATTGTCACCAGCATCCCACTGCACTTGTGTCTACCCTGCTCAAGTGTGAGATATCAGATTGGCACCAGCTCACTTATCATGCCTAATTGGATACAATTATTGACTTCCTGCAATTTAGTGTTTTATTGGGATTTTGTTTTGCAGAGGGATTTGGATTTGGCAGACTGTAGCTATTAGTGCTGCTATGTTTTGGTTCTCCTGGACAGCTGCTAAGTGTCAGTGCACTTACCAATCTTTCTACAGCCTTTTCTTCAAAGGTGAAGAAATTCAAAGGACCTGCCTGCAAAGGGCTCTATTTTGAGCTGCTGCTGGTGCATCTTGTTTAATAGGAAGGGGCATTAGTGTTTGGCCTTTATTCATCCTTCGTTAACACATTGTGCATTCAAGTTATTGCCCAGATGTATTTTAATCTACATAACTCTCATTCTCTGAGGCCACTGTCTGTCCTTTGATGGACACTCCTCTTCTTAGCATCTCAGAAGACATTAACTATAGCACCATTTTCCTTTGAAGCCTGCCTATACACCACATTCCAAATATAGCTACCACAATCATTTTAATGTGCCAAACAGCACTTTAAACCTTACCTTGTCAGTTTTTACTCCTCCAACTTCTAAAATCAGTCACTTTTACCTTCTTTCAATTTATTTTCTGTGGGAGCGATTTCCACCGAAAGACACAGGACTCAATAAGGAAAATCTGCCAAGTCCCCTTTCCCAAGCACTCTCCTTTTTCTCCAAGGGTTCCCCCACTGTCCCCAGTCATGCACTATCATTGCAATTAGCCAGGCACATCACAGGTGTAAAAAGGACGTTCCAGTTCAAAGAGGAATTTTTGGTGATGAACACAGCAGTGTCCATGCAGACTCCAGCTGTTGTTGCAGCTCAGCAATGCTCGTCCCAGCCTGGATGATGTCCTGCAGGAACTCTAACAGATCCTCCTCCATTATCTCCCTTTGGATTAGGAACAGGACTCTACATCGCCTCCAAACAATCAAATAATATTTTTTCCTGGGCAACTACCACACATCTCATCCATTAGCAGGAAGAAATCATTTCAAAATGGGTAAAACACCCCTTTGTCAGTATTCAGCTCAGGAAAGGACATTTAATTCGTGTCCATGCAATTCCTCCCTCTGTCCCCTTCATGAGGAGAAGTTGGGTACACTCCAAACAGATGCCTGAGCACAGGCCATTGCATCAGCACTGAATGGTGTTACTGGGGTCTCTGGCATTGTCAGGTACCAGCACAGCCAGCTCCATGGATCTGGAGGAAATGCAGACGCTGAAATTTTAAATGAGAATGGGAAGAAACTATATTTTCAGCACAACATATAAGCAATCTAACATACACACATTCCTTGAACAATAACTACTTAAAATGCCGTTTACAAAGAACGTTTCCTCTAATGCCATATAAATAAGTTATTTGGTCATATTCTCTGGCCTCAGCTTTACAAGAGGTCAAGGTAAAGAACATAGTAGTCCCCAGTGGCTGTGAAAATCCATGAGTATATGGTCATTTGCAGTTTTCAACATTCTCTGAAAAATTTATTCCAGCCTCTACTTTACATCTAGATAACATGACTGATATGAGTGAAAAAGGTCTTCAATGAACAGAGTAATCAATGGAGTAGTTGATGCAAAGAGGTTTTCCATAAGTAGTAACAAGGTACATCCCTCACAAAGGAAACAAGAGCGTGGTTGCTTTTCCCCAGGGTTCCTGGATTAATTAATGTGTTCTTAATACAGTGATGATGATGATGGTGTATGGTAAAGCTGTATAAGTATCAGGACAAAGAGCAAGAGGAAAATGCATTTTGTCAGACATCAGGAATTGCCTTTGAGGATTGAGCTGTTGTTTCTGGCCCACAGCAGTGATGAGCTGAAGTGAGGCACAAATTGCTGGTGTCTCTCTCCTGGAAAAAAGGAAAACCTACAGGAGCCACAGCAGGCAGCAGTGCTGAGATTCCTCTGCAGCCATTTTTGTGTCCTGACAACCAGCCAGGATGTCAACTTCTGCTTGCCCCCAGTCTCCATAGGGGCAAAACACTGATGACAAAGAGTATTTCCTCCCCTTCTGGCCCCCATGGTGGTCTCAGTCTTACTTGAATTCTCTGTGTAATGACGCAGAATCACCTACAGGAGTCACACTGGTTGCTTATGGCAGCCTTAACTTTCCATCCCATGGTGGGACTCTGATGTAATTGATCAATACGTAGGGAGAGGATTGTCCTTAATACAACTCTAGCTGAAATTATGTATATTTTCATTGCTCACCTGAGCTCTTTAAATCTTAAAAGCTTGCAAGTCTTAATTACAGTTTCCACCTGTTTCTATCACTGTTGTTTTTTCTCTCAGTCCAATGGGCCCAGGTCTCTGCTCCTCATCTTTGGCCAGCACAGAAGTGATCACAATGTTGTTCAAACAAGATGGGAAGTTTGCCTGTCCAAAGTTGTTAGTTCACTCCCTTCTTGCCCTGCACTGGCCCACCAAATCTGCTGCAATTGTGTGTTCACCCTGGACTTAGAATCCTTTTGGTTTAAACTGCAAAGTCTTTGGCCCCATCCAGGAAGGATTTTAATCCTTCTGCCTGTATATATTTGCCAAGAAACTCATATGACATCAAGGGGAAATGATTTATCCCACATACATCTACACCAAGGTTCTATTACTGTCATCCAAAGTATTGTTTTTAGAGATAGGCCACTGGCCTAATACGACTGTGGTGACAAACCAGACTTGCAGTTCTGAGGTTACTTAAAGCACACTCTCCAGTTGTGGTGGCTGCCAAATCATGAATAATTTACCACCTTATGTCAGAGTGCTTGGATCTGTGCACCATAATTGCAGATGATGTCAGCCCTGGGATTTGTCCTGAGAGGCTAAAAGCCACTGTAGAGCTATTGTCTCGTGTGGCATTTTTTCAGCTCCTAAAGCAACAAGTAACGCAGAAGTACAGGTCTGAAAAAGACAACCTGTAATTAATACCCCACACGCAGTTAAAATGCTGATTTCCAGCCATGGAAGTTTGAGCTCAGCAGCAGTTAAGATCAGCTGTAGCAGGCAACAAATTCCACTTCTGGTGACAAAGGCACCTGGTTTGAGTGACAAGAATCACAGGAAAGGCAGGACTGTATGTCACTTTGACCAGTCACTGAGAAACTCTTCACCCAAGCAGCTCCCCACTTCTGATCTGAAAATCTGCCTGTGTGGTACAAGAGCAGCAGGCACAGGGTCACTTCCAGGGTGCGGGGCACTGCAAGGTCCTGATTCCCTTTTCTGAAAAGGAGCCATTCCTAGAAACGCTGACAGCCAGAACGTGCATACAGTGCTTTTCAATGTACAAGGTGGAAGGAGACAAAATTCCTGTATTCTTTTTCATTTTTCTTTGAGAGTTCTGGTGTAAGAGTATGATGCCAATACCAGAGCTAGGAGCATAGAGAGGACAGGGGACTGGAGAGACATGAGGAGGATACTCAGGCACAGCTGGACTCAGCATGGGGATGTCTACAGGCTCCCTGGCTGATCAAGGCATGCAGCTGGGAAAAGGTTCCTCCTTGCATCTAACACGCAACTTTCTTTATTTTGTAATTTATTTGGTTTAATTCATTCTTTACTGGATTGCTTAACTTTATGACGTACCAATATACAGCACAATAGTATGAAGCTCAGTTAAAGCCTTTGACTTGAGCTTCTTTTTATCTTTCCCAAGGAACTACAAGGTTGCCACCCTGCGTGTTCTGACATGACAGATCTTCCCCAGAACTACAGCACAGAACAACAGACTGAGTCATGCCCGAGAGTGCTCCCTACTGAAATTTCCCAGCAGGCTGGGCTGCCTAGCCTCATCTCCCAAGCCCATGACATTGCTAAAGAGCAGGCTGGCGTGTGCTAATTTTTCTAGCCACTCTCATGGAGCCAGGCACAGTCTATGTGTGCCATAAAACACAGGGCTGATTTAACCCAAACTCAGGACACAAGGCTCAGTCTGGAGCTGGCATTTGTCACTAACCTGCAACTTGTTTGGATGGGTGAAAGTTTGGCTCATCACACTTATCCACACATGGATACGCCTGTTGCCTCAAGCAGCTTTCAGAGGAGTGACACAAAAAGGGTAATGCTACAGCCAGGAGAGAAGAAAGTCTTGACAGATCCC
The DNA here is from genome assembly GCA_013398055.1 of Ifrita kowaldi. Lineage (NCBI taxonomy): Eukaryota > Metazoa > Chordata > Aves > Passeriformes > Cinclosomatidae > Ifrita > Ifrita kowaldi. Next base: position 789,457 of record VZRS01011857.1, read on the forward strand.
AAGAATGCCCCACACCAGGTCTCTGGAAGAAATAAGGCTGGGACTCAGATCACTCCAAGGCTCTGGGACAGTGTCAGGTCAGCAGGGATTTTATTCTACCACCACTTTTCTTCCTATTGGAACTACTCTGGGCACAGACAGCTGGTTTCCACACAGCTTTAAATTTATGAGTAATCAAATAGCAGACCCTGTTAATTACCTGTCCATATTCAAAGGAAAGTGCAGTTTAAAGGCTCCAGTTATGCTCCAGCAGCTGCATTAATTTCACGAGGCTTTATTGTAATGTGAATCCAGGGGACGGTGCTCCGGCCCTGCACAGGGTTCCTACGTGACACCTGTAAAGGGCTTGGAAAAAGCCAAGAGAAATACTAGGATGGGAAAAAGGGGTTGTCCTGATTTCAGCTAGGGGAGAGTTAATTTCTTGTCAGTAGCAGTTACAGCGCTGTGTTTTGGAGTCAGAATGAGAATGGTGTTGATAACACACTGGTGTTTTGTATTTTGCTAAGTCGTGTTTATCTTAAGTCAAGGACTCTTTTATTTTTTCCTTTCCCATGCTCTGCCAGTGAGGGAGTTTCCCAAAAGGAACTGAGAGGAGCATAGCTGAGACAGGTGACCTGAACTGACCAGAGGGATATTCCACACCGCAGAACACCATGCCCAGTACACAAACTGGGGGCAGTCACACAAGCAGAGCCAGCCTGAGTTCAGGAAGAGGGATCTGACACTGGCCAGTGAGTGGTGAGCAACTGCATCGTGTGTCACTTCTTTTTCCCTTATTATTACCATTTACCATTGTTATTGTGTTTTACTTTATTTTCAATTGTTAAACTGTTCTTATCTCAACATACATGTTTTACTTCAATTCTCCTTTCCATTTCAGTGAGATGGGGGAAAGGAAAGGGGGGAGGTTGAGCAAGCAACTGGGTGGTGTTTCATCTCCAGCTGGGCTTAAAACCTCGACAGGGGAAGACATTTCTTGCACAGCTCTGAGCTATTTTATTTTTCTTGATGTGGAAGAAGATGGGGAGGTGCCAGGGTGTCCTGTGGTGCAGTTATTCCGGACTACTGGCAGTGCAGAGAAGGAAGCCCTTTAAGCCAGAGCTGCAAAGCACTTTGGAGTCACTTGAACAAGAGGAACATGGTAGCCCAAAGTCTCAGAGAGGGCAAAGAGCTGGGGCTAAAATTAACTGGTGCAAAAAAATGCAGCCATGAATGAAGCCCCAGGAGCAAATCTCCTTTAGGAACCCTGGCCTTGGGCTCCTGACAGACCAGAAGAGCAGAATTACCACAAGGAAGGTGTCCCCTGTCTTACAGAGGTTTGCAAGGGAGCAGTCACTCAGTAAAGAGCTTTGCTGTGCCCTCCCCCACAGTAACTGGGATCACGAACCACAGGTCAATCCCATTATCACTGCTCACTCTCCAGTTGGGAACATGTCTCCCTAGGGTGGTTCCATGGGGGGGTGAATGCTGTTGCAGCTCGTAGCTACATCCTAGAACCTCATTCTGTGGTGGGCACCATAAAAAGAGTTTTAATTTTAGGAATTCCCTATGTGCAGTTGGGCTGAGAGTCAGCAAAGGGGAAAGAAAGGGGTGGTTGTTAGTTTATTTTCATTGAAAGCCTAATTTTCTGTGGAATGTTCTGTTTTCCTGTGTTTTCTAATATGAAAAATTACTCTTCTCAATGCAAAATGTTGCTTTTTGTCAGAAATAGAAACCCTCAAAAAAAATCTCCTATAAAACAATAAAAAGAGGTGTTTTTTAACTGGAAAGAGCAACATTCAGCATTTCACAGTGAAATATCTCAGAGTTTGGAAACATGAATAGCCCACCTCAAGCCACTGTTGTGCCCATGAGAATTGTAGTGTGAGCTCCTCAGATCCACAAAGGTGTCCATAAACCAGACTGCACAGTACCCTCCTGGAGGCCTTGCAACCTCCCACCAAGGAAAGGCAACGAGACATCAGGAAAAGGTCAATGAACAGAGATCATGGCATGGTCTGAGACAAAGCTATAACCCTCATAAGTCCCCATGTGAGCAGGCACTCTTCACTGAGTTGCCAAAATACAACTTTTGGCTTGGGTTGGTTGAACTCCAAATGAAATATTTTGGTTTTGGTTTTTGGGGCGCTTTGATTTTCAGAAAAAAAAAAAAAAAAAAAAGACTTAAGGTTTTCAGTAGTCAATAGTATCCCATGGAAACCTTTAAAGAGAAAAATATTTTCATTTTCATTTACATTTTCATCATGATAAACAGATATGTAGATAACAGATACACTGGCAACCTGTCTTCCCACACCTTTCAAGGGAATGGACCTCAGGGCAGGGCCTCAGGGAGCAAAGTCCCTCCCACTGAAAGAGAAGATCAGGTTCATGGCCACATGAAGAATATGAACATACATAAGCCCATGGGATTTGACGGGATGAATCCCAAAGTCCCAAAGGAATTGGCTGATGTAGTTATCAAGACACTCTCCATGATGTTTGAAAAGTCACAGCAGTAAGGTGCAGTCCCTGGTGACTGGGAAAGGAGAAACATTGTACTCATCTTAAAAAAGGGTAGAAAGGAAGACTCCGGGAGCTACCAACCGGCCAGCCTCACATCGGTACCTGGGAAGATCATGGAACTCCCTGAAGCTGTGCTAAGGCTCATGGAGAACAGGGGGTGCTTCGGGACTGCCAGCACAGCTTCACCAAGGGCAAGTCCCACCAACCCAGTGGCCTCCTATGATGGATCAGTGGACAAGGGAAGAGTTACAGGTGTCGTTTATCTGGACTTCTGTAAAACCTTTGACACGGTCCCACACAATATCCATATCTCGAAATTGTAGAGATATGGATTGGAAGGACAGACTGTTTGGTGGACAAGGAATTGGTCAGACGGTCACATTCAGAGAGTCATGGCAAACAGCTCAATGCCCACATACAGACCAGTGACAAGTCCATACTGGGACCAGTACTGCTAACATCTTCAACAGACATAGACAGGGGTTTGAGCACACCCTCAGCAGGTTTACAGATGGCACCAAGCTCAGTGGTGCTGTTGACACACCTGAAGGATAGGATGCCATCCAGAGAGACCTGGATGAGCTTGCAAATTCCATGGGACTCTCATCAGGTTGAACAAGACCAAGTGCAAGGTGTTGCACCTGGGACAGGGCAATTCCTGTATCAATACAGGCTGGGGAATGGAGGGATTGAAAAGAGCCCTGCAGAGAGTGGCTTTGGGGTACTGGTGGATGAAAAGCTGTACATAGCCAAGAGTGTGTACTCATAGCCCAGAAAGCCGACCGTATCCTGGGCATCATCGAAAGCAGCATGGGCAGGTTGAGGGAGGTGGTTCTGCCCCTCTACTCTGCTCTCATAAGTCCCCACACGGGGAACTGCATCCTTAGTACAGGAAAGACTTGGACTTGTTGGAGCTGGTCCAGAGGAGGCCCAAAAAATGATCAGAGGGATGGATCACCTCTTCTGTAAGGAAAGGCTGGGAGAGGTGGGGTTGTTCAGCCTGGAGAGGAGAAGGCTCCAGGGAGACCTTAATTCAGTCCTTCAATTCTTAAAGCCACGTCAAGAACCATTCATGTCAGCGAGGACAGCAACTTAAACAATTTTTAAAAGATATTGCTTTAGCTTGCCATGGGAAACCTTTGATGTACCTCCACAGCTAACCCAGGCAATCCAATCCAGTCCTTAACTACCTTTACATCAGGAAGTTTTTCCTAATGCGTTAATGAAATTTCCCTTTCTAAACTTTAAGCCCATTACTTCTTTTTCCATTCAATGTGGAGACCAGATTGCCTGTTCTGCTCTGCAGCTGCTTGTTGCACTTCTGAAGATCACTAAATCACACACCAGTCTGCTCTTCTCTGGACTAAGCATGCTTAAATTTTTTTCAGAGTCATGTTTTCAGTTTTTTGACCTACCTTGCTTCTGTTGATCCACATTTTTCATGGAGTTTAGTGTCCAAAAGCAGATATGATATCCCACCTGAGGCTTGAACTGGGCTTCGTAATGAAGAAGAATGTCTCACCTCTGTTAGTTTTCAAGTAAATTCTTGTTTCAGTCCCTAACACTAGCCAAGATTATGATATTATCATTAATTCTTCATCTCTATAAGATAAATCCTATAGAAATTCCAGAAGCTCAGATGGTGTGACCTTAATCAATGAAAACATACCTTGTCTTTTTAACAGAGTAGCACAAGATGGTTAAAACCTCTTAGTATTCAAGACTTGACAATCTGTTTATGTTCTGTGATTGGGATATTTTTCTTTGTCAATAAGATGAGCAAATTTACAGCTCACAATACTGCGAGGAGCCTGGAAACCCTTCGACATTTTTAATCGTCGAGATTTAGTCTTAGAAGTAGAGCGGGTTTTTTAAACCATCTAAATATATCCTCTTAATTATTAGTCTGACTGTTACATGCCTCAGAATGTAAAGGCTTAAATCCCCACATCTAATTAACGCTGTGCATGGAGAGAAAGCCAGAGGACTAGGAGGGAGCAGTCTGTCTTCGCAACAACTAGCAAGTTGCTGTTTTCCCTATTTTTGAAACAAACAAAGTAGCCTTTTAAAGACGAAGCAGAGGAAAACAAGTGTGGTATGTACCAGTCCTACCACTCAGTGTTGAAACTAATTACAGAAGAAAGCAGAACCAGACAAGTAATACAGCACATTTGCAACCATGAGAAATAAGTGACAAACATTCGCTGTGATCAAACCAATAACTTAAAGTGCACTTTACAAATATTTCTTATTCATCTCTAATTCCGGAAGCCCTTCTATTCCCCTGTTGTGCTAATTGTCTTATACCCAAGGCCTCTGGCCCCCTGCCAGATATTTGCTGTTCTCTGAAAGGCTTCTCTATTCTAGAAGATAAATGCCAGCCCAGCATGGAAATCATTTAGCAGCCAAAGAGCTGATGGATTTCCAGTTTTGATTCACTGTACTTCAGGACCATTGTAGCCCCAAATACTGTCTTTTTAGTAATAGGTGTTGGGTTTTTTTAACACCACTGATGTTTGGTGGCAGTTTCAATAGAAGAGAATATCAAAAGAATTTTAAATAGAATATTCAAGCATGGAAGGGGTTTTTTGCGACTTTGAAAATAAACACTGCTTTCAGATCAAAGTTCCCAAACAAGGGTTTGGCTGGAAGATTAAAATAAATGAACCCTGACTAAATAAATTAGGTGTTGGGATTTTTAAATGTCATCTACAAAACTCAGCACAGCACAGCATTGACTTCAAGCCTTCTAAGTTCAAGCATGTTCTATATTCATGAAGCAATTCAGGAGGCTACATGCCCCTGTCCCTTTTTTCTGGCTGTATGGATGGAAATTGTCCTGATGGATTTTTGACTCGTCCAGGACAGCAGCACAGTCATGATCTGAAACTGTTCTTCAAAAACTGGTAGAGGGAGAACAAAGATTAACCTCACTTATCCACTCTTTTGAGCTTTCAGCTCTGCTCATCAACCACCTCCCTCAGGGGAAGAAGCACAAGTCATTTAGGACTCATCAAGTCACCCAGAGGAAGTGTCCTTTCCAAGAAAGTACCAGCTAGTCCCATGAAGGTAACAACTTCCATGTTGATAATGACTGATACAAAGAACTTGGGAAAGTCACTCTCTGCTGGGGAATTGGAGTGTTTGGCAATTGAAACTCCCTTTTTCCTTCAATGCACCATTAGTTGAACCCTATCCTGATAAAGTGATTAAAAAAAAAATCAGTACTGAAGGTCCTTTCCCTCGCTGGTCTCTACCACAGCTTCCCTGCACACACCCCTCCAGCTCAGGGAATGAGCTGAGCTCTAGTTGCAAGCATCTGCCTGTGTATGTACTTTTGGGCTTTTTCCCTTATTATTTGAGCCTCTCTCCTGTACTGAGGGATAATGAACTCCCATTCATTGACTGTGTGCCGATGAGGACATCTTCACATCTCTCTGCAAACAGGCACTTGTGTGCCATCAGCATTACATGTCATTATGATGCAGCTACAGTACTTCAGCCCTTTCCTGTACTTTGATCAGCAAAGATTAATTACCCTCGACTGAATTATTAGTGGTGATTAAACCTAACAGAAAATAAATGGGACCGCAATATTACTGGGTTATAATTTCACCAGTGTGGTCATTTGCAAGCAATTTCCTTGTGCACAATTTTTTTCTTAATCATTATTCTCTGAGAGTTTTTCTATCATGTATTAATTAGGGGGAGACAGCCAGTACACAATACCACATTGTACATTACATGACATATGCAAATCATATGCAAAGCCCACATACAGCTCTACGTACAAAGCTCAAGCTGACTTGGGCAAAACTTTAATTGAAGTCAGTGGAGGTTTGCTCACAGTGGAGTGTGGTCTTTGTACATGCAGCTGTACATGAGCTTTGCATATGATTTGCATATGTCATGTCATCTTGACCCAAGATTTGATCAGTTGGTTTACAGGGTCAACTTCCATTAAAACTACAACTTAGAGTGATTTCCTGTGAATTCAATATGTGATAAATATTAAATGAGAAATTTACTGCAATCACAGTAGAGTTAGGTAGGAGCATTACTTTGCTCTTCCTTAGAGATTTCGTATGTCCTACAGACAACGCTCTCCTACACCACTCTGCTCACATCCTGCACAGGCAGAGACTGCAGAGGCAGACTCAGGAAGGTGAGCAGGGATATATGGCACCCTGGGCACTGCCAGCCTTACCTCCCTCTGAGGGTAGTTCAGAACATTACAAAATACAAGCCCCTGGCTTTCTCTTCAGCTCTTCTGTAGGACCAGGTATCCTCAGAGGTTTTGTTACTAGAAGAGCTCTGTACCACCTCTTATCTCTAAGGCATCTAGGATTTACCCTCCATTATCAGGGACAGCATTTTATTGTTAACTGTACTCTTTTTTTCCCCTGCAATTCATCAATACTCTTGTAGCAAAAAAAAAAAAAAGAGAGAAAAATTCTATTTTGCAACACCCTCCCTCACTGCCCATATCACGCCCAGAGGCAAATAAATTTTTCACCCCAGGCTTCTCATTCCCCAGCCAATAGTCCCTGGAAAGAGAAGGAATTTCTGGAGCAAGTCTTCTTTTACATAACGACAGTCCGCAATTTTGCAGTCTGAGCAAGTCTTGGTCTTGGCTTGAACCATAAGGTCGCACATTAATTAGCCCAATCCCCTTCTTCAGTCAGAGTTTTTCTTGTTCACAACAACTGTTTGCTTAAATGTTTTTGCTGCCTTATTCTGAAGCAATTCTGATGGCAGGCTGTGAGTGCTGTGGTGAGCACCATGGTTTCAAACTATTCTGTCGTAACTCAAGCCTGGAAGTGCCCTCTTTGCCTCTCAGAACACCACTTAATGGTCTCCTGCAGGCTGTACCATTACCTGTGAGGACTGAGCTCCTGCAGTGGCATTGGCTCCAGAGCCAGAAATAACCAGCAAAGGTTTTTGGTTTTTTTTTTTTTTCTTCTGAGCAGAAAATCTCTGCTCTAAACCAGAAAACAAGTTGCTTTTTATAAGAATGTAATAAGGTCAATAAGAGGCCTTCCAAGCCAATACTCCATCTCCCACAGTGACCAGTAGTAAACACACAGGGAAGAGAGGGGCTTGAGGGGTTTGATTTTTAACTCTTCTTTGGCAGGAAAAGTAATTTGCAATACCTGAATTAATACGAATATTTTCTTCATATTTCTGCCCAGAGCAGTACAGCATGCAGTCAGTAGGAATTACCTGGTTTGTCTGACTTCCAGAGCTGCAGAAAGAGCTCCTGCTCTACGACTTTGCTCAGCCTTTTGCTTTTCTGTCGCTGAGATCCCTCAGCTCCTGAGCCATCTCTCCCTTCTAGATAGGCATCCTGCACAACAGGCATGCAGCCACAGCAGGCCTTCTTGTGAGATTCTAAACCCCAGAGTCCAGCTATAAAATTTTGCAGTATAACTCTTCAATTATTTGGGAAACCAGCTACGGGATCAGCTTTTATTCAGTGAAATTCACACAACAGCCTTATAATTTTAGTGTAGCAGGAAAGAGCATGTTTTGTAAAACTGCAGGGGATGACGAGTGCCAAAAGGGAACCCTTCCATTTGATGGTCTAGTGTGTAAATCAGCCCTATATTTGTTAAAACGGTCAGATAAGTCATTTGTGACTCTGTCAGAGTGATAGATCCGAGGTTATATATGAATAGACACGTACACACACATGCACACTGCAGATCAAAAAGGCATCTGGCTGTCAAACATGAAAAAGAAAACAAAAGGTGTAGTTGTCAGCTGTCTGCCTTGGACACCTGGAGCCACAGCTAATGCAATCATCTGAAAGGCACCTCCGAGCTCCTGCCATGGCTGTGGCTTTCATGCCAGGCAGAACCTTCTTCCAAAGGCAGCTAAAAGCCCACTGAGCTTGATTTGATTTCTCTACCCTCTCCTGAGACCTGTGACAAAGAGATCTGGGCAGCATGGCTTGTTTTCTCTCTTTTGGGGTTGTTTCTCCTTCTGCAGCTCAGAAGATTTTCAAATTAGTTTGGTCGCTGTTCCCCATTTGCTTTATCCATTAGATGTGCACATCTGTAGCTGACAGAGACGTGATTTTATACTACATCCTATTTATTTTTTCCTTAACTACCCAGCTGAATTAGGAAAAACAAATAAATGCCAGTCTGTCTGCATCTCTGACTCTGAGAAGCCATCCTTGTCCTTGCCTCCTGCTCCGCACCCCTTTCAGCAGAGGGTGCTTTGCCTGTGCGGACCGGCGTGCGCGCAGCCCAAGGAGCTCCTTCCCGGAGCTTTTCCCTCCGGATGCGGCTGCCCCTGCCCGGCAGCTCCCCTGAGCAGCAGCTGCCGTGGCTGCACCTCGCTGGGTGCCGGGGCAGGCGGGCGAGCAGCTGTTCCGGAGGCGCTGCCGGCCGATGGAGGGAGATGCCAGCCGGCAGCAGCGCAGCTACAATGCGCGCTGTATGCTGCGGCTGAGAGCTCGGACGTGCCTCCGCCAGCCTGTCCTGCGCTTCCCTCGAACTACTCCTAGGCTCAAGAGCGCTCTGAGCCCGCTGATCCCTCTGGATTATGCAGCAAATCCCCCTGCTGTTCTGCAGGGACAGCCAGGAAAGGGCTGTATTTTGCTTCGCCGAGTTTTTCTCCCTCCTGAGTTGGTGGCATCTCCCCGTCTGGAGCTGGCAGGGGACATGCAGCAGCTCCGTGACAGTCTGTGACAGCAGCCACGCTGTCCCAGGGCTCAGTCCTCGCAGGAGCGGCAGGTCTTTGGCCTCACTGAGCACACTGCTCTCATCCTGCCCGAGGACTTGGCAGCCTGGTCACCTTCCCCAGTCAAGGAGGGCTCCCCAGCCGGGACAAATGCTGAAACACGCTCACCTCTCTGCTACACAGTAGGGCTTTCATCCCGGGAACTTTCCTTGCCCTGTGAGAAAGCCTTAGAACCCTGCATCCTCCAGACGTGCTGCTGCAATGTCCTTTTGCCGTTAAAAATGACCTTTCTCCTTTTGCCTCAGGTATTAAATCTGGTGCTAGTAAAGAGAGTTTGTGAAGACAGTGCAAGTCAGTTACACCAGAAATGCACTATATTCTAGCAAGAAAAAAACAGGTTATTTATTTTCAGCATCACTGTCCTGAATTCAGAGCTCAGCATCCCAAACCCTCTATATGGTGTATTGCTTGCTCAGCTGGATTACACCGGCATAGCTCCTTTGAACTGATGGAGCAATGCACAAGCACAGCAAATGGGAGTCTGGGTCTTAAAGACAATACAATAGAGCAAAACCCTACCTGGCCCTCAAGTCATTGGAAGAAGAAAGGAAGAGCCGGTGCCAAGGGAAATGCTATTGCCTTGCAGGCAGAGGAAACAGAGTGATTTCAAGCAGCTCTGGAAGCCCCAGTTGTTTTATTTTGCAGGGAGATTCCCATCCCATCTGCAGTGCCAGAACACATGCTGGGAACGTTTTAGCTGGATCTGGCACATATGTCTCGAAGAAATGGCTAATTCCCACTACATGTAAGAATCTATAGCCTCTCTGTGCCAGGATTGTAAGAGAGAAAGACAACCTCATTCCCTAGAGGATGTTATTATCCCCCCAATATTATTATTCCTCAAATTCCATAATATTCAAGATATTATTATTCCTCCAAAGCCTTGTCAGCATGAAGCTGCTTGTAATCCAATCCCTGCCGCACGGCAGCCAAAGATAGAGCCACCCTGAGAGGTATCTGGCTCTTCCCTAGGGAGCTGAGAGAGGGCCTCAGCAGGTGGAGGCTTCATCCTGCCACAGCTCCAGGGCATACAGGCACAGACCCCTGCACTCTGGACTGATTCGAGCCTTAATGTACCCACAACAGCCAAGGTTTTAAGCCCACTCTGCTTCTCCCCCCCTCAAAGGCACGGCACTGCCTGGAACAAAGAGCCACAGCAGTGGAGTCACACATGACTCCTCGCATCAAAGCCCGGCGTTAAGCGGGCAGGGTTAAGCCTGCCTGAGCCATGTGAATGGGAAAGCCCAGGACTCTGCCTGTTCTGGTCACTTCTAGCCTTTGATCACCAAACTGATGCAGATTGTATAAAAAGGCAGCAATCGTTGCAGACGCTCTGCCCCCTCCCTGACTCCTGAGCCAGGCTGCCCTCCCCCGGGAAAGAAGACTGAGGACTTGAGGGCAGATTCGCCTCTCTTGCACATCGAGAGTGATTGCACTGACGTCTGTGGAGTTATTTCAGGTTTGGACTTGTGTAAAATAGATCAGCTTTTCATCGGAAGATTCTTGCTTGGGGCAACAATTAGTTTTGCTCTCCTTGTGCTTGCTCTGGAAACCCCTGATCATTCGCACCATCTCTTGGCAAAGTCGAGCCAGGATGACACTGTTTGACAAGGTATCTTAAGCAGCTATTCAGCAGTAGAAAGTGAGACTGGGATGTGATAGGCAAAATCAAGACTATTTCTGAATTTGCTCAAAGCAAAGGAGATTAAAAAAATATAATCAAGGGCAGAGAGGCAAGAAAGCATTTGGGTGTTCATATCCCACCTAAACACAGTGTCTGTCCTTCAGTGATTCATGACAAGAAGAGAAATTGCTTTAATGCTAAACCTACAAAGCCTCATATTTCAAAAAACACCCTGTCTTAGAAATATTGCTTCTTGCTTATTCAAATCCAACCTATATTCTTCTGCTAGTATCCGGCTAGAGAAGAAAAAAACCAGCATTCTTCTTCTTTATTTTCTTCAGATTCAGTTCAGTGGAAATTTAGCAGCCCAGATTTACTCAGGCGTTTTGAAGTCAGGCTGTGGTTCATGCTACCTGATCCCACTCGTCTGGCATCTGGCACAGTCCTGCTTTTGTTTCCTACGACTTAAGCATCAGGCTTTACTGATGTGTGGCCATATTTTGCTCAGCCCTGCGGGTCAAGTGAATTCCATGTCTGTATTGGTTCCCAAGGGGCCAAGAAGGCGGTTGGGTATAAGCTCTCACATAACCTCTTCTTCTCCAGCCAACTTTCCAAACAGCTCTTATTGCTCTTCACGTTCACTGAGGGGCTTTTATTTAACTTGGCAATCGCTGTCACTTTTCATGTCCATTTCCGCCCTCTCCTTTTGATGTGTAAATTATCCCTGGATATTGGCAAACAGGACAATTTGGGTATTGCTGAGCACTCCTAGCCTGACTTCCCCCCACCTTCTACAATCATACAAGCCTCATTGACTATCCTTCCTCCAGCCCCCACTTTTAATTTGTTCAAGTAGCCTGAACATACACAGCCGGTAATTCGACCACGTTTAATCAGACACTGCAGCTTTCTGTATCCCAAGCCTTTGCCCCAGTTCCTTTCTGATTTACTGTATGTACAAATTGGTCATGGTGCCACAGAGGTCCTGATTCACCAAAGTGTTCTGGCACGTGGCTTTAAGAAAGGGACAGAGCTCTGTCCTGAGGAGGGACCAGACTCCCCAAACCCCACTGCAAAGCTAGGAGAGGGTTTAGGCCCAACACTCTGTACATCCCATGGGCTCTGCAGCAGCAGCAGCACTCCAGGTCCAAACAGTCCATCCAGTGTTTGGAAGGAGCCAAGTTTAAGATATGAATCCATAGCCCACTCACATCAACAGTGTCTAATTCAGCCAAACCTCTTGAGCGGGAGCTGAGCCCTCTCAGAGATACCAATCCTACAGGGAAATGTGTTTGCAAGAAGGATATTAAACACATCTGGTCTTGAAAGGAGCTCAGGTCTAAGCTTACCTGAGAGAATCCAGCTGAGCTCCTGCTGTCCTTGCTAGGTGTCTTGGTTTGAAAAGACAGGTGTCTGTGCAGGAGGGCAGGAGCCTCCCCTGGAATGGAAAAATGCAACCCCCTTCCCTCCGAATTATTATAATTTTGAAATTAAGGGGCTTTCAGGCANATTGTTTCCCTGCCACTTCAAGTGCCATCATGCTACAGCTCTTGGGATAGACACATTGTGTGTTACAGCAGCTCAGCAAGGATAACCCAGGACATGAGACCTCTGTGTGAGCCTTGACCGCACAGATCCTGCCAGCGCTGCCATACCCAACTCTTCATCCCATATACACCGTACAACTACAGATGCTGGATCTCTGTGGTGACCAGCATAGAGACCTCACAGCACCCCCTTTCCATCCCCTGCCTCTCTATGGTTCTGTTCTATTTGAAACTTTGTGAAGAAACCACAGAGGACTGCACCTGAACAACTGGTGTGCTGTAAAACAGGCAAGGTAGACTCGAGTACTCACTTCCCTTCCCCAGCAAACTGAGATAGAGTGCAGAGAAACTGGTCATGGCACCAGGTTTCATGTGGACTATTCTATACCATACATAGGTGGCGCAGCCCAGGACTCCACACCCAGGTTTTCCCAGCCAGAAAATTGCTTATTTTACCCCACGAAAGGCACAAAGCAGTGTGAGTAACAGGAGGGGCAGGGCTTGGGTGTGTAATGGGGAGTACATTGATATGATTGTACAAATTCTGTGCCACTATGTGTCACAAACGTCCTAATGAACCTTTGTCAAGGTACCCTCTGCACTCCAGCTCATTAACCTTGAAGAGGGGATAGCACAGAACTGGTGTAAGAAGAACACAGTACCTGTGAGCCCAGATCAGGACATATGTAAGTACTAGACTGGCTCAATAAATTGTGTACCAGATGAAAGCCTGAATGAGGGACCTCTGAAGGGTTTCTCACAGAGAGTCAAATTTTTCTGCCTAGGGTAGTTGGTCAGCAGCTAGAGTCAAGGAGAGAATGATGAGTGTGGTTAGCCATGGGAGAGAGGGACTGATTTCCTCTTTTCTGTGCTTGACTGGTTTCCAGGGAAGGGGAACGGCTGTCATCTGGTTATAGTGGCACATGTTTTTTCTGTATTTGCATTTCAACTCAAGGGCATCAAGAGCAGCTGGAAAGCAGCTATTTTGTCCTGTTTAAATAAACAATGTGTGTGTGGCAGGTTGGCATTCTCACCGTATCCAGCCTTCGCTGTACCATCAACTGTGAGAGATGCTTATGGCTTGAGACTTAAAAAAATAAAAAAATTCTGATTAACTCTCTCAAAGTTGACCAACAGGTCCAAAAAATCCCTTTCTGCACAGGTTGGTGTGGTTAGAAGTAAGTTTTTTTGCTTTTCAGAGAGGGAGTAACCTCAACTACAGCTTATTTGTCTTGTTGGGAGATGGTCCCCACCTCTTTAACCCAAAGAAAAGAGCCACCCAAATGAGCTGGCTCAGAATGGGCCATCCGACCCAGCAAAATACCTCTGGGTGTGGGAGATGGTAGGGCAGTTCCTATAAATACAACATCCAAAAAAAATTAGGGAACAAAGTGAGTGCAAGGAGCTATCCTTTTAATAGATTCACACAAAACACAGGCTCAAGCCCTTTAGTTTTTCTAGGCTAAAGCAAGGGCATCAATCTTGTTTTCCTGGGACTGTTAACACCTGAAAAGCCAGGAGTTCATCTCAGTGACTTTGAAGCAGTAAAACCTTGAAGATATAATGTGGCTTAAACACATGGAAATTCCTCCAGGCCTTAATTAATTTAGTATTCTTCCACAGAAAGACTGTTGGCGTAGTAAATTATTCATTAGATATTATAGACTCACTGATCTCAAATTTCATACAAAATTACAGCAAAGCTTTCAAAACGTGGGGAAGAAAAAAAAACCCAGCTCACAAATTAACCCTTGCATAATGCATTTCTAAAATTACATCCATAGGGGATATTTTTTTGGTTGACTTTTTTTTTTTTTTTTTTTTTAATTNTGCATTTCTAAAATTACATCCATAGGGGATATTTTTTTGGTTGACTTTTTTTTTTTTTTTTTGTATGATTCTATCATTATTGCTAATACATATAATTGCCTTTCATTTAATGAGACACTACTAATTTCATATGAAAACCAACAGCCACTACCAGCAAAACCCAAGAGTTCATTTTATGGAAAACTGAGACATATTCATCCCTAGTGCTTTAGTTGTTTCACTCCAGGTTTAATAAACTAGGCCAGTGGACAGAGTGTGTCAAATAGCAGCTGCTGGTTGATCTGTGTCATACTCTCAATTTTATTCTGCCCACAGAGTCCTCCTGATGGAAACACACCACACCACAAAACAGACAAATAAACGGAGCATAATGATAGCATTTTCCAAACCAAAATGACACCCAGCTTGGTGCTCTCTTTCAGTGAATCCTTGCAAATATTCCTCTCCCGAAACGCTAAGAACATAAGCAAAATATCAAATCATTTCTTTGAATTGCTGCAGAGGGTTTGAAGACCTGGCAAGTCAGGTCCATAACACACCATGAAATATTTCAAGAGCTGCATTTATTTACTGCAAAAGCTGCTGAAATTTAGAAATTTTCTCAGGTAGAGGAGTGTGTTCGGAAATTGGAGTTTCTGTTAAATTTTTTCACAAAGAGAATCAATCTGCTTTTCTGAAAGAGATGGCTCATATGTATGCAGTGACAGTAAAACAAATTTGAATTGATATTAATGCAGCCAAACAAACCACTCATTGTTAAAAGCACTCCGTGATTTTGTTTGGTTAATAAGATGTTAGAAAGCACTGTATGCAACCAATGCCACAACATATTCAATAGAAAAATCAAGACGTTAAATATATTCACTCTGGACTAAGATTAAACAGATCATCATCAAACACTCAATAATCAGTTGTCTGACGATTCATTGTCACCCGCCAAGTTAGCTGGGATAGAAAACACACAAACAGAGCTGTAAATGCATCTCACCTTCCCCTCTGTGTGCTGCTCTGAGCCTTGCTCCTGACTAATATGGAGCAATATGTCCTTACTGATTTGGTTTTAACATCTCCATTTCAGGCATGCTCCTGCAATAAAGTCACCTTCCTTGGTGTCCCTTCACCCCAGTCTCCCCTGAGATGTTGAACAACCTGGACTAGGGGGAGATGTCCCTGCCCATGGCAGGGGGCTGGAACGAGATGAGATTTTAGGTCCCTTCCAACACCGTTCTCTGGTTCTGTGTTTTCTAACCCACATGATTCTAACCCTCTCCCCTTCCCACAATTTCAGACATTGCCACATCCACCCTGGATTCACATTTCCAGGTCCCCCATGTCACAGCCAGCCTGGAACGAGGCCCACACCAACTTGCTGACTGGCTGGGTGGCTGCTAACCCATGGGACGGATAAATTTCTTATAAAGTCTTTCTCCTTGACACAGGTCTTGATTTGCACAAAATGTGCAGGAATGTAATATCTGAGAGGTGGCTACCCTGTGTCAAAGGTGGCTGAGACCAGCCAATGGACTCAAAAGTTATTAAGAGAATGACTGACAGGTGGGCAGAATAAGATCAAAAGTCTCATTCCCTTGGGAAACCAAAATAGAAGGGACTGGAGGTTTTTTTTCTTTAATCCAGAAATGCTGAAAACAGTAATCGTCTACAATTCAGCTGTGGGGTCTGAGGGGGCTGGGGGAGGTGGGGGGAAGAAACAGTAGTAAGTGAGGTGATCTTTTAGATTTTTTTACTTTAAATATTTTTGCAATATTTTTTAATATAGGGAGATATTATTTTTTAAAACTAGATCTAAATTTTGGCCTGATTAGGTATGATCAGAAGCTGTACATTACAGAAATACAGCAGACACCATGAGGTAGGCAGAAAGTTGAGACACCAAACTAGCTAATTTTGATATAACTAAGTCTTTAGCATAAGTTTTAAAGTAGTCAGAGAAAGTTATTGAGCACCTGAGTACAAACAAGTATTTTGTTCTTCCATAAGAATTTTGCACAGATCTTTTCTGTCTTTAGGGAAGTGAGGTATAGTGATTGGAGACCAGCCTGCAGCCTGTTAGAGGCATTCATAAATCTTACCTATGAATTTCAAAAATGAGATAAATGGAATCTTTGTGTAATTTTTCTTGCCATAAAGAGTCCTAAGGAAAGGAACAGTCATGGCAAATGTCTCCTGTGTGTGGTTCAGACTCTGCAAGCAGAGATTCTTGGAAATTTTTGGCTGAAAAAAGGTCATCAAAAATGGCTTGCCAAGTAAAAAAATTTGGTTAAAAATGTCTTGACAAATGTTGATCTAATCCACAAAAGACTCTTGAGTGAACCCTGGACTCCTCACAGTTCTGCTGTCTTGGCTAGCAAGGTGTGCTAGTCCCAAGGCAGATGTACTTGGCAGATATCCTCCAAGATTTGAAGTAAGGGCCTTTTCATCCCTCGGCTGCTCATGAAATTAATAATCCTGCCAGTTTTGAAGCCAAATCAAATAACAAAGTATTCAGAAAACTAGAAATCCTCCTTTTTTTTAGCCAACTTCCCTGCATGTATATGTCTTTTAAACTAGAACTCCACAGAACACCTCTGACTTTAAATTTCCTGGCCACATGTAGGCCTGTCATTTTCTAGATGGACTTCTCTTAGAAACAGGGACAGCAAATCCTATTTCAGCCATGGAGGGCCGGCCATCTCTCCCAGGCAGACAGATGAGAAGTTGGGCATTTGTTACAGGTCTACTTCTCAACCCTCTGGACAGCCAAGCAGGCACGTGGTTCACATGGGTGTTCAGCCCTTCTGAGATGCCCCCAGGAATTCTGTTTGGCTGCTGCAGCCTGGGTCAGATGTAGGTCCTGTGTTGTAGGCCCTTAGTGGCTGTCTTGGATACCCTCACAGACCTGAACAGGCTTCAAATTGTATAATGCTTGAGGAACTGGATCCCACCCAGCAGGCTGATGTGATTTTGTGCAGACAGATACTCACTCACTTCATCCACACACCAAAATAACTTGGCATGATCTAGACTAATCCAAAAGCCACATCATCACATTAGCACAACACTGAGCTTAAACTCATCAACCCAGACTCACAGATCACATCTGTTTGCAAAAGTCCATGCAAATGTAACTTCTCCCAGAGAAGACATCCAACAGAGTCCTTGAAATTCCAGACACAATAATCACTTCATCATTCCTCTCCCCACTTGCTGGCTCCACTCAGGCAAATATGCTTTATTTTACTAGCCCAAAGCATTCCTAGAGATAGTAACCAATGAAGGGATCCTGCATAACATCAGTCCTGTGGGCAATACTCTTAATTCCTTTTCCTAGCCCTTAAATTCTCTGAGAAGGAGACTATAGCATTGGGTGTGCAGCAGAAAGAATGACAGCTCGGTCCCAGCAGCTGCTCTGACCATTCTGGTGACTCCCTGCTGCAGAAGGCAAGCTTCAGTGAGAAATAAGTGCAGGGCAATTCCTTCGACCTGACTCATTTGAGAGAGGTCAGGACTCCTGCCCCAGTAGCTGTTTCCTAGATTGCCAAGGACCACTCCCTCGGAAGGCCACATGCTGTTCCGAGAAGCAGGGAAGGGGAGAAGCAGAAGGAGTGCATAACCACAGTCAGTTCTTGCCCTACAGACATTGTACTCAAGCTTCTCAGTTTCCCTCATCAGTGCTCAGATCACTGTTCTGCTGGACTCTCCTGCTGTAATTCACTGTAAGATGCACAGGTGGGACAGTTATTTACTTATAAGACCTTGAGATATTGAAACCTGCCCACAAGGTCTTACAAAGTGGCTCGCAGCTTCCTGCACCACTGTCCTCTTTGTACACGAGTTGCACAACGTTCCCAGTGTGAGCTATCATCATATTGAGGGTTTCACAGAAGCTGAAAGGCACAGGGTGGGGAAGCAGAACTTCTTAGGGAGCTGTAGGGAGGAGGGGGAATGACAACAGAAATATCCGTCCACCTGAGACACACACACACAAGTCTGTGAAACATCTGTGTATTGCATGCCACAGGTTACATCACTTAACAATGTTTTTTCTTTTTAAATGTTCATTTCAAGCTCTTCCACAAAAGAAATCAATTACTAATGACATACAGCCCTACTTTTCTTCCTGAACCTATAATTGCTTCCAATTTTAAGCTAAAATTAGTCATTCATGCTATCCAAATGAGCATAGTTTAGTGCTGATGTACGTAAGCGATGCTTTAGATTGTTGAACATAGCTGATCTTTGACAGCTTCTTCTTATAAATAACTGTTTCCTCTTTACACTGAGAACTTTTCAGAGGCGACAGATGTTTGAAAGATGGGACTGAATTAGCTGAATAGCCTGTAAAACCCACCAACCTGAGATTTGCAAATATGAAAGCTCAGAATTCTTACAAAGACAGCTTGCAGAAAGCATAAATCACATCTGCATAAATGCCTCTCTTTCAGCCTACATCCTTTGCATGTAATATTGTCAGCATTTAACACATAATAAATAATAAACAACTTAATAGTTAACAGTGCTGACATAGGCAGGCTGCGTTGCAGAGAGGAGGACACTGGGAATCCATTAAATGAAGTAAAAAGCAATAACAATGGTAATGGTAATGGGGATGGTAATATAACAAAACCTTTTGTTTGTTCAACAAGATAGAAAACACACTGCAGGAAAGCAGAGCTCTGTCAGACACAAACCTGTCCTCCATCAGAAGTTCATGGGCATGTGCTGAACAAGGGATGCTGGGGAGGCAAGGTTTTATTACTTCCTAACTTTAAAAAAAGTTTAAAACTTGTCCCTGTGGCAGAGCATGGAGCTGGCATTTCGTTCTAATTTTAACATCTGTTGTACCTTGCTCCTTGTTGAAGGAAAATGAGCATGTTCCAGCAGCACTTCAAATTACATGAATTGTATTTGTCACGCAGATAAACTGTTCTCTCAGCCGGTACATCAGAGGTCTCCTAGTGATAAGCAATTTGGTTTTATTTACATAAAAACATATGCAAGTACATGCTCATGCATGAGGAGGCACAACCAAAGAAACATGTTTGACAGCTGGGGAGGGAAAGGTGAGTTTCATAGTGGTGCCTTTGTTTTGGTGGGAAGGAGAGGGACTCAAACCACAACTTTGTATCAACCCCCATATCTTCTTTGTGCCCTCCTGTTAGGATAACAATTTTCTTCATCTAATGGGCCATACAGTTGTTTTTCACCTGTTAAGCCCCTTCAGAGTCCTTATGATAACTGGTATACAAGCTATACTTCAGAAGTGTGGAAGCAGAATTCCACCCACGGACAATTTGCTTCTCAAAATCCCATTTTCAACATTACTTATATCAGTAAATAAATCAGACAGTTCCAATCACATTATTATTCCATAAACATCACTCTTTGATTAGCTCTTCTCTTTGGAAAATTCATACACCAATCCCAAACTAAAAGTACTTTGTCTGTTCAAGTGACATTCTGCATTCTGTGCTTCTTAAAGAAAATGGCTTCAGATTAGTAAAAATTGCAATGACTGTTTTATTATGCACTCAGCCAGCAGCCCAGCAAACGTTTTACAAAAGTCTCCCACAAGAAATAAGATAAATAGCACCATCCCCCTGCTTCCTAAGGTAGAAGGCAGAAACAAATTACCCAGCTAGCACACAAAGTATACAGAATATATTACGAAAAAATATGCATTATTAGCTCTAAATTTGTATACCAATTAAGTTGTCCATCTCTTTGAAATCAGACGTATTACCTTACTACTCTCAGGCTTGTGAATAGCATTTGTGAGCATTGAAAGGCACGAGTACTGGGAAAGTTTTCATTTTTTCACACTGTCATTACAGGGGCAAGGTTTCAAAGGCAGAAACAGTCCAAGAGCTTCACATGACTTGTGCAAGTCCAGCCACACACCTGCATCAATCACCACCTCTTTGGAAGCATCCATCTGCTCCCTGTTCATGGTCCCTCAAGCTACAAAGTGAGGTCTTGAACAAGAGCCCTGGGTAGGTGACTGGAGAGAGGCTGCTGGAACCAAACCGATGGAGGAGACCTTACAATCCCCTCTAACTCACTCCATCCTCCTTGTGCGGCCCCAGCTGTGAGCCTGCACCTAATCCATGCTGATGCATGGTTAAAACCCCCTCTTGTTCTGATGATCTTTATGAATTTTGTTGATTTGGACAGAAAAATACTTCTGTTTTCTCCTTTTTTCCTGCATAGACCTAGCAGACTATGTGTTTCTTCAAGCTGCATCTGTCCCTTCTTCTACAACTATGAAGCACAAAGCCCTTCTGAGAGTTTCCACTAAGAAAAAATGATTCAATGCAAATAAGGCAAAAGCAGCAATCACAGAAATTGTCTGACACTTCTCTTGACCAACTCCCTCTGTATTATTACAGTGGGATTACAGCACTGAAGAAGTTGCAGAAGCAGGAGAGCAACCTTTCAGATCCAACAGGCTCAGCTGGATATGGAAAATAAAATATACAAACGTCCACTCAGGAAAAGATGTCAACAAAAGACATAAAAAATAAAAAGTACAAAAAGGAATCAATGAAACAAGTCCTCCCATGTATCTTGGGGCTCATCACGTTCCAGAAGATTTTGCTGACTATATTCAATAGGTCAGAGAATGCAATGTTTCGGGATTCCTGGCGCAGTAAAGACTAATGGCAGATTTCAAGGACACATAAAAGGAATTAAAAGGTAGCATATTACTTTAGCTTGGAGGTGCCCCAGTACCCTACTCTGTATCAGAGCATCCATTTCACAAAATTGAAATAATCACAACCATCTTTTTGAGGTCACTCTATAATTTGTTCTCTTTCAGAGATTTTATAGTTGCTAATCTACCTAGAGACTCAGGTGGAAAGGCAGTACATAATAACGTGATTAAAGATCATGTCAGCATGCAGATGCCCAGAAGTCAAAGTCTGAACTCTTTCTGTCACTGAACATACAAGTTTTAATGTGATGTCTAGAGCTTCACCTCCTGATAGACTGAAGACACCACCAAATCCTTAGGACAGAATGCTAGAATTCAAGTCCAAAAGAACAGATCCCATATAATCAATTAACAGATGTGTCTGTCAAACTCTCACCACACATGCAATCAGCAGCTGGGCATCGATTTGCAGGACCTGGATTTGCCTGTAGATCAAGATGTGCCAGAAAACAAAGCAGAAGCACAAATCAGCATAGTTGTGATAGAATCACTGAATGGTTTTAGTTGAAAGGGACATTAAGGATCATCTTGTTCCACCCCTCCCCTCTCATGGACAGGGACACATTCCATTAGATCAGGTTGCTCCGAGCCCTGTCTGGTCTTGTCTTGAATGCTCCCAGGGATGGGACATCCACAGCTTCTCTGAGAAACCTATGTCAGTGTCTCACCACCCACCTAGTGAAGAATTTCTTCCTTATATCTAATCTAAATACTTGGCACCCTAGAGTTTCATACTGGTGCTGATACACAGTCTCACCAAGTTTACATGGCAGAAAAAGAAACAGAGAAATACAGAAAGTGCAATTTCTAGAACAGATCCTCCTCCTCATTTACAGATTAGCAAATTTTCTCCACTTAACCACAATGTTCACACTTTGCATAATTAACCTATTTCATTAAAAGAAGGAGTACTTTTCTTACACAAAATAGGAACCCAGGTGCTGTAAGTTATGAAGATTTGCTCAGAAAATCCTATTTTCAAATCCCGCTCAGGCACATTTCCTAAAGTAAACCCAGTAATATTACTGATTGAAACAAAATGACAAGGTGGGAAGAGGAGTGAAAAACACTGAGAAGCAAGGACATCACCAAATGAATAATGTTTAATCCGTCTTAATGCTACCAGGAAAATTAAGTTTAAGCTGCACATTTAATTAGTCTGCTAATGCTGTTTGATGGGCCTCCTCGTAATGCCAAGACCACTGGGATCTTCTGTGTGTCCCCAAGAAACCTGAGATTTTTCATTATGTCTGCATCTATGGCAGAGATACGACTTATTCATCCCTTCTCTCGGGCTTCAAGCCTATCAGTATTTACTCATAATTCATGTGCCTTTTTCTTATGCATTCACAGGAAGGTGGCATGTACTGTTGACAGAGAGTTTTCGTGTTGTTGCAGCTGTGCTTGTGAAAACCTCACCTACTGCTGGGCCAGTCAAGCACTTTTAGGCTCCAAAAGGCTGGATGTGTTTGCCAGGTCTAGCAGTGCTACTAGCAGAACTGCATTTCCCTGGAGTCATAGAAATAATATCTGGGAGAAGGGGTTCCTGGCAAGGTGGGCAAAACACAGCTCAGAGGGTTATAAGCCTCCTTTTAGGGCTTTGGATCAGAACCACTAAAGAGTACGTGGATGTAAAGACCACAAAGTTATTCTGTTTCATTGATTAGCTTGGAGAATTTGTTTGTTAGAGATTGGCTAAGGTCAGGAAGTCCAAAGGCTCCTTAAGACTCTGTTTGGTTAATGGATTTTGAACAACATCACAACACTTTGACATTTCCTCACAGAGCTGGAGGCCAAACGAAGCTCTCTAGCACTAATTATTGAGGGTCAGGATTACTCCTAGCAGCAGGATCCACCAACCAGCAGGTCAAATGTCAGCCTCCTGATTTAGAAAAAAAACCAAAACACAAAAAAAAAAACCACCAAAAAAGCCACAAACAATAAGAACAACAACCCCCCCCCCACACACACACATTAAAAAAACCAAAAAAACCAGAAAAAACCCACAAAAACAAAAAGCAACAACAATCACAAAAGAAAAACCACACTACCACCACCAAATGTTCTAAATCAGTCTGCTTCTTCTGGGTCCATTGTACACTAGCTCCTGGGACATGGACTGGTCTGATAAGGAAACGCACAGGAATATTCAGACAGATCTGTTTGCGGTACTGTCTCTTTTTCAAGTTCAGAACAGCAACAGAATATAACAAGTTTATGTCCCATCCGCATGGTACTGATTCTACTCCAATCTCCAATAAAATGTTTTAATACAGCATAACAAAACCTGACAGCCTATATTTTGATCTGAATCAAGGAAGGCAACTGGGAATTACATATACATTGAGACAAGTTAGTCTGACTACTCCTTCTCTGTTTTTTGACTGAGAACGGTGACTTTGAATTTCAGCTCAATGGCAGTTTTTTTCCCAATAGAGGGACACCTAATAATTGAGGAGAGATATAAAGAGTTCTCTTCCTTACATTAGGCAAGGACACACACACCCATGCACTCTAAAGTAAAAATAAATACATGTCTGTGACCAGGCTTATCAGTATGGACAAGATTATTTTTACCAACTGCCTTGTATGCCTTCAGTATTTCAATATGCAATCTGCAACAACTACTTGCATCTTATACAGCACCTTTTGCTCTTTGGCACATCACATAAATACTCTTTGCATCCAGCAGCGGGAAATATTTTCAGTGCATGTGTTCTTGATTTATAAGTTTAATTAGAAACTTTAATGCTTTATACTGAAATACCCTGAGAACAGTTTGACTTGTCTGTGCATAAACAACGGCATTACAATTCCAAACACATCTTCGCTGTATCTGCATGTTGATGCCCACGATTTCTTGTGCAGTCCTCAAAGAGAGTATTGCAAGGCACACAAAAAAAGATTGGCATCACATCCGCTGTTCTTACCTTCCAATTCATGTAGATACTTCAGCACATGCCAAACATTATTAAAAAGAAGAACTTCTCTGAAGGCAAAAGAAGAAGCATGCAAAAGCCATGCTAGGGCAGGACCTTACCACTGCTCTTGCAGACCTTCACAGATGGCCCTGGCTCATCCTCACAAATGTAATGCATTAACTTGCAAATAATCCTTGGATTTTAACAGTGTCAAGTAACAACCACAGGTCTTGGTCCCAAGTGTTCAGCAAGAAAAGTAACAACATGTAACACTTCTGGAATTATGCAAAACTGAGGTGGCATCATTAACTTTATCTTATAATTAAAGAAACCAAGGCACAAGGCTTGAGTGATATTCATCAGTAACAGGAAAGCCAGGCATACAATTAACATTTTTGTGGCTGCTCACCCATTACACAGAGTCCAGGGAGCTAGTAGGATCAAGCTATGTTTAAAGGCATAACAAGTGAACAAGTCGATTCCGTGTTTAAAACTCTGGAATTAGGGCTTAGAGCAGCAACATTGAGATTCTAGCTCTGTCACAGACCTACTAAGAGATACTGAGTGTTTCATTTAGTCCTGTCATATTTGAGCCCCCTTATTGTAAAACAAGATTAAGTACCTTTTCTTTCTCACAAATGCGGAGCATCTCTCTGCCTCTTCAGTTGGTTTTTCCCCATACAGATTTGGTTTGGCAAAAATACTTCTTGCTGAAAAAAGACTGATCAAGCATGTTCAGCCAGCCATAAACAGGGAAGGAACTTTCTCATTATCTGGGTTTATCAAAGTCTGAAAAGTTCTTGGTCTTTTCTGAGGCTCTGCTCAGTACTGTAGCAGAAACAAACTGTGATCCCAGTAGAGTACAGATTAATCCCATTCAGAGCATCACTGGAATGGAATGGACTCATTACCTTAAGAAACAAAATATTATTTCTAAATACAGTCCTTTGTTTGGGCACAATAATGAGTCAGTAATGGCAGTGGCAGAAATGATAAAGAAAGGACAACCCACAAATTATTTTGCACTCTGAGCTGAATGGTCAAGTGTTTGCAGAAAAGGTTAATCACAGGAATGAAGAGAGCACTCCAGAACCCTCAAACTCTGGCAACAGGATTTCCACCTGCTTCATTTCACCAACTGCCTCAGTCACAATTGCATCACTGAATATTTGTGCCTTGAGAAGCGCTACCATTAACAACAAGGGCCTTTTAAATGTTCCTGGAGGACTGGAGACTGGAGTACCTTGCAACACCCCTGCTCCCTTTTAATGTAGAGAAACTCAGCATAAAAGAGACCCAGCATAAGCATTTCCTGGGCAGCTCTGGCTCTGTCTCCCACCACACACTGACATGGCAGCTCTTCCCAGATCCTCTGTGCCGGTGCTGTAGCAGAAGCAAATCCCTTTGCCTGTGGAAAAGAACAAAGGTCACTGACTGTGGCAGCATGTCAGCAGCAAAGAGCACTGGGGAAGGGGAAAATCCAGATCTGAACTCTCCTCAAAGAGCCAGGACTCTGAGTTCAACATAATCCATGGTTTTACCAGAAAACTTTGATAAGGTGGTTAATTATTGGCTGAGTAACCCCTTGCTATCCCTAAAATCAATTACCTCTCCTTCTGTATTGATTAAAACAACCCGTTGCTATTTTCTCACGATCTTGGTTGTCAACAGCTCTGTTAGATGCTCTCTTTGTGAGGAGAATATTCTCCTTTGGCTTTTGTAAGTGCAACTCATAAACAGAGGATCAGTCAGCAGGAAGTTTTCTTTTAGTTTTCTTTCTCCTCTCCACAACCTCTGCTCGTTGAAGTTATTGACTGACAGACCAAAGTGAAACTACCTTAACTTTGTACACTTAGCACATGAGTAATCTGAAAGATATAACGTAGCATTTCCTCACATTAAAAAAATGCACCCTGATGTGTTTCACCCTTAATTTGTAAATCAATGAATTCATTATTGAGCCAATCATCTCAGCTTCATAACAATAACTGGAGGGTGAGCACAAAAACAAAAGCATAGAGTAACTTTTTACTTCTCCAAAGTACTCCCCTGATACAACCTCCGAGGTCTTGTGTTTTGTTATTCTGTTTATAAATCTTTCACCAATCATCAGAATTGGGGCACATAGTGCTGGGACTACCAACATTGTATCTGAATGATAATGGCCAGTTGCATCTCTACTGCCTGGATCAAATTGTAGTCTAATGGCTCTGACTTTAACAAACAATCTCCCTTCTATCACCATTCAGTATTTTATTGTCATCATGTCCGGGCCATCTGGCAATTTTTGTGTTCCCATGATGCCGGCCTGTGTACAAGAATAACAGGAGTCCCAAATATCCTGCAGTCCAAACAGATAGGGCAGACTCAGGCAGAAAGAAAGGGAGTGCTATTCTGCCTATTTCTCTAAATTGGGAGTTAAAGGCAGGAAAAGATGTCGTGGTCAGCTCTGACTTGCAGTGTTTTACTTATCCTACTTTCTCAAGGCTCAATTCCAAGACATTCCAGCCTTCGTTAACAGCAGATGAGACAGAGCATATTTGAGCTCTGAAGATCAAGTGTCCTCCTTGACCCACAGCTTGGGTGTAGCACATGCAACAGGAGAACATGGTGCTGCTGCAACACACGTCAGGACTTATCTACAAGGAGGGAGTGTACCAGCTCCAAGAATACTGATCAGGAATATGAAGAGATTTTCTTTTACTGGATCCAAGAAGAATACATTGGAGAGTTGATTAAACATCTTCTTCACTAAGTTTTTGAGGTGAAAAGCATTTTGAGTTGAATAAATTCACAAAGAACTTCTTTGGGAACACAGAAATTTAAGAAGTTTCAATGAAAAGTTAGTAGGACAGAAATTTAAATTCCCTTCCCTATCAGCTCTCAGAAAACACAGACAACCCTAATTCATTCTGCATTTTGGCAGGATGAGAAAAAAAGACCTTGCCAAAGATGAGGTCCAGGAATACGTAAGGAAGCAGGAGTACTTGTGACACAAACATACCAACTGTTGCACGGGCTACCAAGTGGTAGGCAATATTTTGGGAACAACCGACTCCCACACACCCCTACCATGTCTAAAAGCACAGGAAAAAAAGAAAGTGTGGAGGAACTCAAGGCTAATCAAGGAAAACAACTGTCAGAACCAAGAATAAGTTCTGTCCTAGTCTATATCGTGTTAACCCTGAACACAGCAGACACAAGGACCTCCTGTAAGTCAGGTTCCGTGAATAAAACCAGTCCTAGCCTGATGCTAGGGAGGATTTTGAAAGAAAAAAAAAAGAAAATAGAAGAAACAAGTTTGAAGCATAAGACTGTCACCACAGTTCATTCTTGTATCACTTTGAAATTACTCTGAATCATCACAAACTCACAGAACTGTCCCTTCAAAGTGGTAGGTGTCACAGAGCTGAAGCTGGGGGGCATGTTGATGCAAACAAGCAGAGAAGCAGGCACACGTCTGGATTGCTTTAATTTTGTGGTTTTATGTCAAATACTGAAATGTACTCTAATGCTCTTGCATATTTAATTTCCCTTGTTCTTTTCAAACACTAACAAATGTGACTGCTTGCTCTGCCAAGACGCTGCAAATTAAAACAATACTCAGAGTTGAAATGTGACCTTGAACTGTTGCTAGATCATTACACGAGGCACACCAGCAAGCATGTTCCTCTCCCAGTGCAGGCCCTTCTCATGGCATGTTATGTTATTCCAACACGACAGTCTTGCAACAAAAATTCCGTTGAAATCACGGTACAACCCAAACTTCTCATTCATTGCAATGGAAGTTTGTCTAGTAAAAATAATTAGACCTGCAGGGAACTGTTCCAGAGTCTTGCCAAC
>VZRS01011857.1:817447-919735 GCA_013398055.1 Ifrita kowaldi
TCTTCACTAAGTTTTTGAGGTGAAAAGCATTTTGAGTTGAACAAATTCACAAAGAACTTCTTTGGGAACACAGAAATTTAAGAAGTTCCAATGAAAAGTTAGTAGGACAGAAATTTAAATTCCCTTCCCTATCAGCTCTCAGAAAACACAGACAACCCTAATTCATTCTGCATTTTGGCAGGATGAGAAAAAAAGACCTTGCCAAAGATGAGGTCCAGGAATACGTAAGGAAGCAGGAGTACTTGTGACACAAACATACCAACTGTTGCACGGGCTACCAAGTGGTAGGCAATATTTTGGGAACAACCGACTCCCACACACCCCTACCATGTCTAAAAGCACAGGAAAACAAGAAAGTGTGGAGGAACTCAAGGCTAATCAAGGAAAACAACTGTCAGAACCAAGAATAAGTTCTGTCCTAGTCTATATCGTGTTAACCCTGAACACAGCAGACACAAGGACCTCCTGTAAGTCAGGTTCCGTGAATAAAACCAGTCCTAGCCTGATGCTAGGGAGGATTTTGAAAGAAAAAAAAAAGAAAATAGAAGAAACAAGTTTGAAGCATAAGACTGTCACCACAGTTCATTCTTGTATCACTTTGAAATTACTCTGAATCATCACAAACTCACAGAACTGTCCCTTCAAAGTGGTAGGTGTCACAGAGCTGAAGCTGGGGGGCATGTTGATGCAAACAAGCAGAGAAGCAGGCACACGTCTGGATTGCTTTAATTTTGTGGTTTTATGTCAAATACTGAAATGTACTCTAATGCTCTTGCATCTTTAATTTCCCTTGTTCTTTTCAAACACTAACAAATGTGACTGCTTGCTCTGCCAAGACGCTGCAAATTAAAACAATACACAGAGTTGAAATGTGACCTTGAACTGTTGCTAGATCATTACACGAGGCACACCAGCAAGCATGTTCCTCTCCCAGTGCAGGCCCTTCTCATGGCATGTTATGTTATTCCAACACGACAGTCTTGCAACAAAAATTCCGTTGAAATCACGGTACAACCCAAACTTCTCATTCATTGCAATGGAAGTTTGTCTAGTAAAAATAATTAGACCTGCAGGGAACTGTTCCAGAGTCTTGCCAACACCAGTGAACCAAACCCTCAAAGTTTACCAGTTTTAGCTCAGAAGTTCAGTGATGTTCTCCCAGTAGGACTGCTCTTCATCATGAAAACTGAATGTACTGCTGATATTTTGTGTGATGAAGACCAAGGCCTAATGAAAGGCATTTAAATCCGTGCCAGCAAAGAGGAAATTCAGACTTCTGAAAAGCAAAGAGATGTCTGAGCAGCTGGAAATACTCAGTATGATCCTCCAGCTGAACACAACTGTGCTAGCAGACAGGAAGAAAACTCAGGAAGAAAGGCAGGGCTTGATCTTACACACCATCCCATGGACTACCCTCTTAAGGGTTTCCCCCTGCCAAAAAAAATAGGAGAGGAGACAGGAGGGAGAGATCAAGAACACCACATGAGAAAAAACAGCCTAGAGCAAACTCTCAGCGTTATCCATAGTCCAACACAAATGAAATACAGCAGTTTAACTACAGCAGGACATACGGCTGGTGTCCTTCACAAATCTTTCTAATGATGGAGCCAGATTATTCACCTATCTTCTGCACAGAGAAATATGAAGAACAGGATACATGAGGAAAATGGCAATGCTTGGCCAATCAATCCACAGAGTAAATGCACTTACTTAAGGTATAACCACTAAAGGTAGAAAAGATTTCTGGTTTTCTGTCTGTGTGACTACAGCTGACTTCAAATTGGAGAAGAGAGATCAGTCAGGATGAAGAACCAGTTTTTACAACAGGAGACTAGCAAAATAGCTGGTAAAAGGGAGAAGACTTCTCTCTACAAATCTATCTTGAGGATAAACACCAGAAGACAAAAGAACTATTTGACTTAATGGCCAATACTGGCACCAGAACAAATGAATATAAATTGGCCATGAATACATTTAGGTTGGAAATTAAAGGAGGTTTCCTAATCACCACAGCAATTAGGATCTGAAACAGCCTGTCAGTGAGAACAGCAGAGCAGAATAAGTTCAGCTGCTTTTAAGACAAGACTCAACACCTTCTGAAGAGCTTAGAGAGTGGTGCCTGGACTTGGGAGCAGAGGTCTCAAGGCAGAGCATGTTGGTCTATGGCTGTTCATGGTCATAGCAGTAGGTACTTTACATCCAACCCACCCAAGACACAAAGTCTATTTTATTCTGCACAAGTTTGTTAGCAGTGGCCTTGGTCCACACAGGTGTTTTTGGCACCAGAATCCCCCCAGCTGCAGCAAGAAGTGTGCATCCTGAACGCTTTTCAAGCCTGACACCTGTACAAGGAAGGGGAATTTCACCCACAGTCTTTATCCATGTATTTCACTCAATTCATTAACATTAAAAATCCAGTCATTGTCATCCTTCAGGGCCTCTGACAGAGTGCAAACTGACTTTCCATGTGACACAGGGTACTGCCTATCCAGCCCCTTGCAGACAGGGATCTCCATAACTGTATAGCCCCTCATGGAATGACGAGGGAATATCTCATCTCCCTGAGGTCGATGGTAGCTCTGCCACTGGCTGCAGCAGGACTGGGATTGCACTTGGCTGTGCCCTGCTGGTTTGTGCAGCCCAGAAATGGAGAAGTGACAGGTGGTAATTTGATTAAGTGCACTGGTATGAGCTGAGCAGGAGCCAGGATAGCCAGAACAGAACCAACAGGAGGGAGCAGCTGGTGGCTACTGATGCTGCTTGGAGAGCACTCTGTCAAGTCAAAGACCACTATGGGACCACAGCAGACAATTTGTTATCCTCGGCCAAATGTACCCAGGAATAGGCAATGGGCTGTGACTTCCTGGTATCCAACCACAAGACAAGAGATTTGTGTGCAGGAATTAGTGGGAGAAGCTCATTGTGCAAGGGGTTAGAATACAAAATCAGGTGGCTGACTGGCCCATCTACTCCATGAAACAAAACATTTGCCCATGGTGTTTTAGAGTTTATTTTCATTTTAAATGTCTTTCTATAGGTAAAATACTCCCTAATGGAAAGCCATTTAATATCTCTCCTATGACACGCAGAACAATTACCACAGCAAATGCATCTGCAGGTTTTGTTTTCTTATTACTGGTGGCTGAATTTGGATTTGTATTGTTTACTCGAAATTAAAAATGTTGTTTTTCAGTATGCTATGGGAGACCACAGATTGCAGGTTAACCTACCTCATTTAAAATAAACAGAAAGTCTGAATCACAACCAACCAATCCCTAATTAGTTAAGCGAGACAGATGGGTCAACCCAGCCATGCTTGCCAAGGCAGTGGAGGGTTATCATTAACTGTGGGAGGCTGGGAGGAGGAAACCACACAAAGCATGGAGTGTATCTCAACCAACATCATGGAGAGGAAAACTTCTCCATCAGAGGATTTGAAGATCAAAAGGCCCAAAAAGTCAAGTCCATTCTTCGTCTTTCTACGTAGAGGCATCAAAGGTCAAAAACTACCAGCAGGGCTTGAACAGAATGCTCTGGGAAACCAGAAGCCAATGCTTCAGTTATCAGATATCCTTAGAGTCACTTTTCACAAGCTTACTCTTGACAGTGAAGCCAGATTCAAATGTCACTACTGCTTACCTACATTTGAGGTGAGGTTGAGAAAGCCAAGATTGCTTAGCCTAGACCAAAAAAGAAAAAAAAGACTCAGGAGAAAGGACAATCTTGTCAATGTGTATAAATACCTGTCAGAGAAGAATAGAGATGACTGATGACTGATAAACCTCAGTGGCGCCCAGTAAAGAGGCAACAGGCACAAAATGAAACACAAGAAACTCCCCAAAACCCAAGAATTAATTGCAAGGGGAGTTGAATATGAGAACTGGTTGCACAACATAGTTATGGAGTCTCCATTCTTTAAGGTACTTAAACCTGACTGGATATAGCACTGAGAAAACTCCTGTAGCTGAAACAGCTCTGTGCAAGGGTCTTGAACAAGACAATTTCCAGAGGTCCCTTCCAGCTTCAATGATCCTATGATATTCTTCCAGAAACCACTGCTGTCTAGCTGTACAGCGCAGTTCTTTTGGTTTGATTTTGAGTCATACTAGTTCATCTGTACATTTTGCAGTGTTGTCAAAATAGACTGTTTTGACATGACTGAAGGAGTCTGTGAAACCTGTGTGGTAAAAGCAGGAGGCAGGAACACACAGTCAGCACTGAGGCTGGGTAAACAAAGAACACCTCTTCACACAGCTTTGTCAGTCAAGAGAGCGTCTCTTGGAAAGATGACCCTCAGTGCTGCATCTTCCCGGATGAGCTGCTGTAATCATCTCACTGCAATGTCAAAAGTACACAGAAAGGTTTGATACCGCACTTCTGCTTGATTTCAGCATGGGAACAACAGCAACTTGATGCCTCCCATTATGAGGGCCCTCCTGAGACTCTCATTAGCCTCCAAGAGCAGTTAGAACCTTGGGCAAATCTGGTCCTTCATCTCTCTCTGCTTCAGCTGTTTCCCTGTAAAATCTGTGCCATCACTTTGCCTGCCCCAGCAACTTTAAAAGACGAGCCTATCCTGTTGCACTAGTCAGAATAGATGTAACATCCAGGAAATGTACACATAAAAAGCCTTTTTCCTCGTTCCTCTTTCCTAAGCAAAAGAGTGTCTGACTGACTTCACTGGCTGATGACTCAGAAGTTTGTTCATGAGTGCAGAAAGAACTTGCCAATGTTTCCTATTAAAAAAACCCCATGAGACCTGAATAATTAATAACCTACCAGTGAAAAATTGGCCCTAATTACCAAAGCAATCGCCCCAAAAAAATGTTAATTGCTTGGCCTATGTTCCTCCCTCAATGGAATGACTATATTGACAAATCTCATATAGCAAGAAAAATCTGGTGACCACAAGATACACTTGTTACAAACGGATCAATAGCAATTATGAAGTTTTCTTGCATTTCTGAAACTGCTTCAGGCTTCAATCTATCTTAAGACAATATCATACATTTTTATCAAGGTAGATTTTCTCCCTTTTTTGCTTCAGCTGAAGATGATTCGTATTTTGCAGGGCACAAAACAAACATGACGAAAATTTTTAAATGGTTCTAAACAAAGGAAGTCATTATCAAGCATTGGCAAAAGCATTCAGTTAAATTGCACTCGTGGTTGAAATTAATTTTCTGAAGCAAATTCTGAAAGAGGTAGAAGCCAACAATCAATAATCTCTTAATGAGGTGCAAGAAAAACATGTGTAGACATGACAGGTTTTGATGGCTAATGAGCTTCAGAGGAAGAACATTGTTCAGAGGAAAACTCTGAAAGGCACAGAAAATTGATTAATTGCCAGACCAAGATATTGCAGGAAGGCATTTGGAAATTCGGCAGCCCTCAGACCTCATATCATTTACACCTCCTATGCGACGTGTTAACTTTAGAAAACATTATAGCTGAAGGGTGTTGTTTTTCTCCCCCCCCTCCCCAGTTGCTAACTCACGATCAATCTGCTTGCTGTGATTTGTTGCCTCAGAAAGAAAGTTACCTGGTAAAACTTTCCCATACTGTTTGCAGGGATGAATAACTGAATGCAAAAGACAGGCCATGGGGGGTCCTGTTTTTCTTTTGTGTTAATAGCTGCTCTTCTGGATGTAAGACATAACTAGGCTAACAGACATTTTGGTCTTCTGTCACTTGTGCTCACAAGTGTCAGCAACACAACATAAAAGAGTTCACATTTACCAAAAAAAAAAAAAAAGAAGATCAAAAGAGCATAACCTATTTTCCTGCAGTTAAACACCTTCTTTTAAGGTACAGAACTAAGCTCCTCTCTATTTCCTGTCAGCAACAAAGACACAGCTCACGTAGGTGGGAACACAGGATCCCAGCAGCAGGAACATGGAATCCCAGCCTGGGAGAATTGATGCCTTCTTCGCTTGGGTCTTGGTCTTGAGGAATCCCCTGAGGCCAGTAGGAAAGTCTGGAGCCAGGCTTACCTGCTGTAGAGTATGATCAGTTTGGGGAGCATTCAGACAAACTGGACAGAAAAGTCCTTGGGACTTAATGGGATGCATCCATGAATGTTGGGGGCCAGTGTCACTGCAAGGACACTCTCGATAATCATGGGGAGATGGGAG
Organism: Ifrita kowaldi; assembly: GCA_013398055.1. Taxonomy (NCBI): domain Eukaryota; kingdom Metazoa; phylum Chordata; class Aves; order Passeriformes; family Cinclosomatidae; genus Ifrita; species Ifrita kowaldi. The sequence continues at coordinate 823,582 of VZRS01011857.1, forward strand.
GTTCCTGTAGACTGGGTGGAGGCAAATGTTGCTCCTACTTTCAAGGAGGGCAAGGAAGAGGTTCCAGAGAACTACAGGCCTGTCAGTCTTCCCTGATCCCTGGAGCAAGTCCTCCTGGACACCATTTCCAAGTATATGAAGGACAAGAGGGTAATTTGGAGTAGTCAGCACAGATTTAAGGGTAAATCATGCCTGACCAACCTGATAGCCTTTTGCAGTGAGATGACAGGCTTGACGGATGAGGAAAGAGCAGTGGATGTTGTTTATTTTGACTTCACTAAGGCTTTTGCCTTAACTTGTCTGCCATAACATCTTCCTGGACAAATTGATGAAGTACAGACTCAATAAACAGGCTGTGAGGTGGACACAGAACTGCCTGAGCTGCTTGTCTCACAGTGTCCTGAACTCCTGCCCTCTGCTACCAACATCTCGAAAGGTTTCACTTTCACAAATGGCCGAGATTATATCCCAAATGCCCCCCCTCCATTCCAACAAAGACATTAATACAGCCAACATGCATTCTGTTTTCCTAACCTGTGGTGTGACCATCTCAACCAGAATCGGGAGATAAGTAAGCAGCCTACTTTCTTGTTCTTACGTGGAGTAAAATATATTTCCACAGAATGTACAAGAATTATCTTTCTACAATAAACAAACATACTTCATCAAGGATCAAAACACACTCAAGGATCAAAACACATTGAGGCTTCACTAGTTATATGGGCAAAATAATGAAATACAAATANATTCAGACAAACTGGACAGAAAAGTCCTTGGGACTTAATGGGATGCATCCATGAATGTTGGGGGCCAGTGTCACTGCAAGGACACTCTCGATAATCATGGGGAGATGGGAGGTTCCTGTAGACTGGGTGGAGGCAAATGTTGCTCCTACTTTCAAGGAGGGCAAGGAAGAGGTTCCAGAGAACTACAGGCCTGTCAGTCTTCCCTGATCCCTGGAGCAAGTCCTCCTGGACACCATTTCCAAGTATATGAAGGACAAGAGGGTAATTTGGAGTAGTCAGCACAGATTTAAGGGTAAATCATGCCTGACCAACCTGATAGCCTTTTGCAGTGAGATGACAGGCTTGACGGATGAGGAAAGAGCAGTGGATGTTGTTTATTTTGACTTCACTAAGGCTTTTGCCTTAACTTGTCTGCCATAACATCTTCCTGGACAAATTGATGAAGTACAGACTCAATAAACAGGCTGTGAGGTGGACACAGAACTGCCTGAGCTGCTTGTCTCACAGTGTCCTGAACTCCTGCCCTCTGCTACCAACATCTCGAAAGGTTTCACTTTCACAAATGGCCGAGATTATATCCCAAATGCCCCCCCTCCATTCCAACAAAGACATTAATACAGCCAACATGCATTCTGTTTTCCTAACCTGTGGTGTGACCATCTCAACCAGAATCGGGAGATAAGTAAGCAGCCTACTTTCTTGTTCTTACGTGGAGTAAAATATATTTCCACAGAATGTACAAGAATTATCTTTCTACAATAAACAAACATACTTCATCAAGGATCAAAACACACTCAAGGATCAAAACACATTGAGGCTTCACTAGTTATATGGGCAAAATAATGAAATACAAATACAGGTGAAAGAAAGAAAAAATGAATATAATTCATAAGCCCAAAATTTATGATTTCAAAGTCAGCTGTAATCACCTGTAAACTCTTTGCCTGAATACTGACTAGATTGGGAGATCATAAGTGATCCCACTATCTTAGATGATGACCTTGTCTTACTTGCAGTGCCCCTTTTTGTAAGCAATTTGTGCCTCAAGGTCTTTAATAAGGGGACAGATGGTTATTTCTACAGACGTGTCCTCTCATACATAAGGCAGAGACTGGAAGACAAACGTCTCCTCACTGACAACATAAGACATAATAAAGAGCTGAGGAGAAAAATTATCCTGTTTACATGGCTACTCAAATACTGACCACTCCTGTACAGTTGCTGTATGATTATCAGCAAGTTATAAATGGGGTAAACTCATCTGAGAACCTCATTTGATCCCAGAGACAAACAGCAGTTACTAGCACATCTAGACATTGATCCAGAAGTAAAATGCCCTTTGGGGGGTACAGGTAAGAGCACAAGGCAGTGGCCTTAAGAATCCCATCTCCACTGATAAATGTGATACACCAATCATTTCACCTCACTCCCTGTACTCATTCTTTTTTCATTTGCTGCCCAGCAAGACAATCATCACTTCAAGGTAGTGATTCTCTCTCACTGCCAACATGATTAGAAGCTTGTTCTTGTTTAAAGCCTCTAGCTGTCATTTTTATTTCAAAAAAATAGTTTAGGTTAAACACTCCCAGAGCACTGCGACTTAACCCTTGGGCACCTCAAGACCCAAAGTGCCTATATATGTGGTGATTATAAAGTTAGCTTAACTTTAGGGATATAAAGTTAGCAGTTTGGGGCATTATTGGAACTGTCCATGTCTTTGTGTTGTGGAGCAGATTGACACCACCTCATTTGCCCTACTGTGATTCACAAACCTGATGTTTCCCAACCCTACTCGCACCTGTAGAGCCCAGTGCCCCTCCAGCTGTGTTTCTCAGCCAGACAGAGAGATTGATAGCAGCACATAACACATCAGAAGAGGGCTTGAAATGTCACTGAACAAAACCAGATAGTCCCACACACGCAGACAGGGGCACAACAAAAAGGGGAGCAAATAAGACCCAGTTAGGCAATGGTGTAAAAATCAACTTGCGGATTTATTTATGGGGGTTTTAGTTGTATGAAAGAATTAAGAAAGCGTCTGATAAATAAAGCAAAGAACAGACCTGCACCAGGCCCTGACCAAAGTATGAAGGTCCAAGCTCTCTAGTTTTAACTTCTAGCCTAGTGGTAAATGGGTTTGGCTGGAATGCAGGAAGACAGGATTTGAATTCCCCTTCTTTCCCAGAGGCTGAATTTCTTCTGTCTCTTATCAAAGAATCTCTTATCAAAGCTCAGTTTACAAAAATACAGCAACACAGCTCGCAACTCATATCTCCTTCATCTAAATGTGCAGACATGCAGCAGGGCCATCTGTCCACGGACAAGGTCAAACAACAAGAAAGAATAAAGTCTCTTGGACCCAGCTGGAAGCACGGAAACCTCACATACCCTTGCTTGGTCCCTCAAGTAGGATCATGACAGAAGAGAGGGGACAAGGCTGGAATTCAGCCAAAGCCAGGAGTTCCTGCCTCACATAAAGATATTGTAAACCAGTTTGTCAAGGAGTCTAAAAGATGTTCAGTCCTACAAGTACCCTAACCACAAGTCTCAAGAGTAACTGTCTGTGGCAATTCCCCCATGCAAAACAGAGAGCTCTAAGAAAAGGAGCCCAGTACCTCCTGTCTTAGAAGGATCTCCAGACCTAGTGGATTTCAAGTGGGAAATGAGGGTTCTCCATGCTCCAGGTAAAGAGAAGATTTGAATAATATCTCAGACCAAGGTCCATGACTTTTACAAAATAGGTGATGGGGGAAGGAGAAAACAGAAGTGAATAACACATCTGATTGCTACTTTGAGAGAACAGCAGCTGACCCTCCCCAGACTCCAGGAGAGAGTGATGACAGTGAGCTGCAGCTGGGGAGAAATCATTGAAATTTAGGCACCACAGCACTGAGTTGTTCTGCTCATCAGGCTTTCAGAGTCTGATTCAAGACTTACCGAGTCAATGTAAAGTCACACTGATTTCAGTGAGCTAATTAAGTCTTGAGTACTCATACGCTTTAGTGTGACCTAATCCCCATTAGAGCTGTAATTGTACAGATTGATTTATCATTTGATACTGGAATTGGTTAGACTCCAAGCAATAAACTCTTTCTGACAAGGCTCTTTTTTTTTTTTAACCAAAAAAACCATGTTTTATAAAAGTTAACCTTTTGGAGGAACATAAAATTCTACTGAAAAAAATTCTGAAGAAAATTATTTCAATGGCATTTTGACTGTCATAATGTTTCGTTCATGAAAGTTCAGCATTTTTTCATATACTTACACTACACTTACACTGTGAAGTTAAATTTAAAAGGTTACAACATCTTCTCAGAAATAGAAATTGCAGCCCCTGGCAGCTCTATTCCCAAGAGTTGCTGTAACCCCCTGCTGAGTCTGTGCTTCATGCTCTTCCCTGTCTGGTCCACAGAGGAGGAGAGTCTGCTGAAGTTGCCAAAAAGAAGCTTTTGCCAGAAGTCCCACCTCCTCAAAAGTTGTTCCATAAGCAGTGGAACAGTTGAAACCTGTTTTCCTCTGACTTGGTGCCCTGCAGCCAGATTCTCCTGAGCCTAACAAGGTGCTAGACCTTCCCTCTCAAGGTTTTCCTACATTTGGGATGTTATTCTAGTCTTTATCCATGTGAATCCCTTCCCACCTAACGAGAGATGGAGTTGACCTTCCCTCCCCATCCACTGTCAGGAAACCATCAGGATGCAAACAACCATCTTTGTCAAACTCAGCTACAAGAGACCAGCAGATTTAGAAGCCATGACAGTGCAGAGGCAGGTGCCTGCATATACACACACAAACATCCCCCCGTGCTCATAAGCCTGCCTTCCTAAGGAAACCAGCCTAAAAATAACCAGCTGTAGTTGCAGTGTGAGCTCTGCCTCTGCTCCCTGTCAGTATGCATTAGAGCACCTCTTAATTTCACATTTCCGTGGCTTGTCTCAAAAGAAAACCTGGTGTTTCTCCTGTGATCTTTTCCTAGCTTCTTTATATTTTGACCGCTGTGTATTCATACTGTTTTCCATGTCAGAGCAGCCCCAAGACTGCAATATAGGCTTAGACATTCTGCATTCGACTTCTTTGCTTAAAGCACTTTATAAGACATGAATTTTAATAATTGTTAGAAGAGTACATTTTATTTTTAACCTGCAATGTAGCTCACTTTATATGCAACTCAGGCAGAAATCTACAAAAGGTAATTTAGCTGTTAACTGGCACAGTCTACATATGCCAGCAAAAATGCACTGTCACTAGAAAACACTATATTTAGTAACTATGTAGCAGAAGGAGTTAAAAGAGATCTTTTTTCCACTTGACAGAAACTATTTCTGTAAATGCAGATGATCTGGTAAATGCAAAGTAACACATGCTAAAGACTCCTGTGCAAGTACTTCTGGCCTTTTTTTAAAAAAAAAATGTTTATATAGTAATATTTGAGATCTTCTACGTGGTCTTGCGTTGAAAGGCACAATCAAAAGTTTGCATGTGTTCTTTCTCCACTGTCTGCTTTTAGCTGGCCACCATGCCCTCCTCTCCAGCACTGTGTTATTTGTGTTTCTGTGACAGCATGAGCCTCACAAAAAGTGCCCTTTTATTTTGTCTTTCCATACAGTAATAGTTCTTCATCATCACAGAAATCCAATATAAGCTACTTATTTTCAACACATTCTGTAACACAGAACCTTTGCTCACAAGACAGACTTCTGGAAAAATAATAATCCTGTATAATACATCTAAATCCCTCCTGATCAGTAGTATATTCCCGAATAATTTCCTTGATTCAGCCAAGTTTCCACTCAGAGGCACAAAATCTGGAGGGGAGAAAGTTGAGCCGTCCAGGTGGCACAGACAGCATTTCACATCATTCCAGCAACTCAGGAGCTCCTGCTTCTCCTCACTGTCTCAAGTTCAGGGGAGGGACACAGACAGCAGCAGAACTGCAGTGTTTGCTGAGCATCAGATCTCCTTACAGCAGGCCACAGCCCCAAATATTTAATGCATCACAAGGGAAGGTTCAAACACAGAGCACCAAGAAAGAAAATGGTGCAGTTATAGCACCAAAGCACACTGTTTTTGTTTATGTTTGCCAGAGCTTTCAACTGTTTATCAGAATGGCAACAGATGGCACAAGGCAAACGCACGCACTTTTTCACAGTTTCCTACAAAACGAACAGATGTCTTCATTACATGCTACATGACCGCGTTTAACAAAATGTGACAAGAAGCAGAGGTAGAGAAAAATGGCATATCCCTTTCCTAACCTGAATTGCCTCTTGGCACAGATTTGAGTTGTGCCTGAGCATGGGACTGAATGCACAAGAGGGAACTCAGAGCGATTTTTGCTTGTCTCCAATCCTTCGTATCCAGTGTGCGTGGGAAATAGAAGCAGGGATTTTGGGGTGGTTCCATCCCTAGGGAAACATGGCAGCTCTCTGCACCAGTCAAGATGGACACAGGAGATGTTTTCATCATCTCTCCTTAGGAATGTTTCCAGGGTATGACAGTGCTCACCTGCATGAGTGGAGCCCCTCCAACAGAGCCCATATGAACCTTGATACCTTTTGTGTCTGCCAAAAAGGACACGTTAGCCACAGTCCAGTGCTGCTGCGGCCACAGATAGCCCTTGTACTGCCCAAACCCTCCCAGAGCCTCAGCAAGGAGATCAGCAGACTAAACAGTCAAAATGTTAAAGGTTTCTGTAGTGATGTGAGAGAGCAGAGCACCACCAACAAAACAAATCTGTTCTGAAAGCAAGGCCCGTGTTGGGTTAAATACTGTCTGTCTCGGCTCATCTGAGCAGCTCAGCATGTCTTGCCACACAAGGAGGGATAAGAGCAGGAAGGTTTGCTTTGTACTGGAGAGAGATGTTTTCAACATTCGTTTTTGCTGACTGCTGCACCAGAAATCAGACAGACTTTCTTTTATTTTCAAATCAACTAAAGAAGAAATGGAGAGAAGTGTTCAGGTTTGGTGGGTAATGGGCACTTGACATCCACTCACTCAGGTGTTCTGTAACTAGCTGTGGTTCTCAGCACAGAGTGAATCAGAGTAAAATCACAGCTGATGTGAAAATTTTACAATAGGGCAGCAGACACTGATATATTTTATTTAGTTTCTGCTGAAGGGAACAAGGCCAACCATTTCAGACAGCTCTCCCAGTTAGACCATAGACATAACTTGCAAACCCATGTGCACTTGTAACTGTAAAGGCAGGGACAGTAGCAGAAAGGTCTGCAGCAAAGCACAGCCTTGGACATATTTTTTTCCAACTGGAAGCTTTGAATTGCTCAAATGAGGAACTGTATTCCAGCCTCTTAAAAAAAATTTCAGACTCTTCATAATAAAGCCAAAATCTGTCTCCAAGCCAGACTGTCACAACACAGTGGGAGCACAAACCCATAGTGAACAGAACAGCCTGTGCAGGCACTTCTCTTTGCCCACAATATGTATGGTTACAAAGAAAGAGACTGAATCCTGTCCCTCTTCCCAGAGCTTCTCCAAAGAGGCCAACACAGTGGAAACTTTCATATTGTAAAATGCTAAATCAGCTAGTCAGGGTTTTGTCAGGCACCAGATGTGCCAGTGAGGCAAATTCTCTTTCCAACACTATCTCCTAGTCTTGCTGGGTAAACCTCAGAACTGACTGTCTTTCTCCCTGCACCTTTTAGGCCTGTACAGTCCCTAGGAGGGGCTTTATACAGTCAAGATAACAGTGTATAAATAAACATTGGCAGACTCCCTTTCTGGGAGGGTTTATCCACCAGCCCAAGAGACAGAGGCCCAGGATGTCCTTCATCTGGTACCAGCTCACCTCAAAGGTCCTGAGATGTCTGCTAAATTTGCCCATCTAGACACATGCTGTTGGCCTGCAGCGTTGTGCAGTGGGTTTCATAAAGTCATAATCCAACATGAAACAGAGAAGACTCCAGAGCTCAATACACTAAAGTAGTCATCAGATAAAAGTAGTGATCGGCTGCATATTATTTATCAACACCTATTGCATCAATGAGCTGCTGGTCAGGCTGATTGACACAGCCTGGCACACTGACACGTGGCATCCCTGAGCTGCACTGTGCTGTCCTCCTTTTTCACAGGCAGGGCTGGTATCTGCACAGTGCTGGGACAAAAGGGGACCCTAATGGCTCCTGAGGGCCTGGAGTCCACAGAGCAGCCTTCTGCTTATTGCTCCTCATTTTATCCTGCCAGAGGCAAAACTGACTGCAAGTGTCCCTGGGAAAATAATTTCTCCCTCAGTCACAGAGGGTTTTATGCAATGCAGTTCTCTTCTACACACCCATGGCTGGTCCTCCTAGGACAACAGAGACAGCCTTTGCTGCTGGTACAATTCTCCCACATAAAATGAAATATCCAAAACCCATCTACATTCTCATTCCCAACATCAGAAATGACAGCCCAGGCAAATCCTTTGGCTTTCAGATAACTTGTGCTCAGCCTAGAAAAACTCCATTCCGAGCTAGTTAGGGAGACACCAACCAGACTCCTACCTCAGAAGACAGCTTTCAGGAGTTGATCCTGTGCTGGTGAGAGGCCATAGGAGCTTGCCCAAGGATTTCAGCAGACAAAATCAGTCCCTCTGGTAGCACGAAAAACAGAATGTAATTGCAGGATGACTGCCATTCCCTTAGGACAGAAAAAATATCAGGATGCAGCAGAGCAGGAATTCTCCCAAAGAGCAAGGAAGAAAATATTTGTCATGTTTTTAGGCAGGAACACTCTCACCATTCCTTCAACCATTTTATGACTTTAATGACTTGCTTCTCATTGCCCCAGCAGCTTGCAGAATTTTTTCCTCCCCTCCTCTCGTCTCCACCTTGAAGATCTCCTCTGCAGCTGCTCACAGAGTTATTGTCTATCAGGAAGGCAGTGACTGCTAAACCCAAAGTTTCTTGTGGAGCTGCTGTTCTTAGCAAACTGCCTCACACAAGCCTTATGTTCATCACCAGTTCTCTGGGCCTCTTCCTGGTGGCATCTGGCAGCCCCTCCAGCGATAAGAGATCACACAGGGTCTCATTAGCAGCACAAGGCACTTCACAGCAGGGGCTCTGTGCATCGGTTGCAGCGATGTCCTGAGTATTTACGTCCTGCAAGAAAGTGTAAAAATACAGGCAGTAATGACACAGAACACTTCCTGCACATGAGGCTAAAATCCACAGCAACAGTCTCACCTGCTACACAAAGAGGCAGAAACCCAAATCTATACTATGTTTGAGTGCATCTCTATGTGTTTGTGAGCACATTTAATGCAACCCTCAAAACTGTCCTAAATGCACTTACCTCTGTGCAGGATGTTGAAAGTTCAACTGTTTCCACAACACTAAAAGATTAAAAATTTTCTTTCCAGTGAAAGGGGACAGGGGCATTGAAACTAGATGATCTTTAAGGTCCCTTTCGACCCAAACCATTCAATGATACTATGAAAAGCCAAATACAACAGAGACTTCAAATGTCTACATCAAGTGGCTGATTTCTGCACGTGTCTAAAGCTGTGACTTGGGTGTCCTTCCCACCCAGCCCAGAAGACATTGAGCACCTTCTTATCTTAGCCAAAAGTTCCTTGGAGTCTCTGTCTTCATGTTGGTCTCTTTGAAGAGAGACAAATGTGGATACATTGCAAATCACATGTTTTTCAAACAAAAAACTACCAATTAAAATATTCACTCCAGAATAGGACATCTAGGTTTGAGGTTCTCTACAGCCTGAGAGCACAAGCTCAGTTCCTCTCTTTCCTCTAAATGAGTGTCTTCTCCATTAAGCTAGTATTTCTTCCTAGTTATCTTACCTACCTTGCCAGAACTCACAAGAATAATGAACAGGACCAACCTACAAGCCAGGAAGCACAAAGAGCTGTGGCAGAGAAGCCCTGCCACCCTGACATCATTTGTACCATCTGCAAAGAGACCCTTTGATGCTCAGATTACACCTCTGCAGCACCAGAAGCTTTGTTGTTGTTATAAACCAATTCATCGGTACACCTGCACACACCCTAACGGATCCATTGAAGAAAATATGTGTATTCTGGCTTTTGCTTCATCATTTTCCCCAGTACACAGAAGGGGAAGGGTCTCTGGCATTGGCATCTCACCGGTAGAAAAGTCAGAGAGCTATAGAGCTTGAGTAACCTGGACATATCAGACATTCCTCTTGGAAGGAAGGCCACCAGGAGCATTCTGAAACAAAGTTTCTGCTGCAGAAATTCAACCCTCCAATTCAGCTTCCTCCAAAAATACTCTGCCCTATGAGTTATCATCAGCTACGAGAATGAGAAAAGACCATCCACAATTTGTTACATCTTTTGCTCAAAGATCACTGCATAATGAAGAGAGAGACCAAATCAGACAGCAGATCTTCCGTAAACTGAGCATTTGCTTACACACCAGAAAAGGAGCTCATAAGACTATGTTTAACACCATCTGGGGATCCTTCCATACAATATTACCATCAATAATAACAGAAGCCTAGCTACAGATTGTTGTACTCTGTGACAGCTAAATATATCAGGCCTAATTAGATAACACAGGCCAAAAAGCAAAAATCTGCAAACACAAGGGAATGCAACCACAAGGGCCAGGAAGAAGAAAGAAACCCTGCAAATTAAGTGAAGGGATGAACCTAGATTGAAATCACCAGTCTCAACACCATAACTGAAATTTGGGAAAGGTCAGCTCTAAATAAGGAGCCTGGTTTGAACTGCACAGCTGGGGTCTCTCTGTGACTCAAACCGGAGAGAAGGCTCCAAACACTCCTCAGAGCTAGAAAGAATGCACTGGGGAATTTACCTCAGCTGGTGTATATCAGCCTGGCTCCATTGACTTCAATTAGCGTGATGTTAAATCTCCAGTGTTGACTTCAGTGGGATTACACTGATTTACATCAGCCGAGGAGCTAACATTTCACTTTTAAGCAGACTCTTCTGTAGCATCTTCATTAGTGGAAATTCCATACAAATAAAAGGAAACATACTCTCTTCTTGCATCTCCAACTACCTCCTGTAGTGGGTATATCACAAATGCAAGATATAGACTGGCAGCCAACTATAATTAGCTCTGTTCTGCTGCAGTTCAATCTGTGGTTACAATTACCCTTTCTTTGCTATAAAGATCCAGCTAAGAATTGCTGGAGCCACTCCTTCCCCTTCCTGCCTCTCCCCTTTATTTAAAAGCTCTAAACGCAGGTTTATATAAAGGCACAAGGTTCTTGCCCTTTCCTGTGCATGCACAGCTGGCAATTACTGCTAGCAGCCAGCCTTCCCACTTCCCAGCTCCCTCTTCCTGCCTGTTTTCCCCAAATATGTAAACACAGGAATAACCAACATTTTTCTGGATGCTACACATGTATCCCAGGTTTGAGTTCTACAAGATACTTAAATCCAATAAACTGTGGAACGTGCAACAAGACTCCGTGGTCCTCCCACAGGTTGCATTGCCAGATGTTGGAAAAAACATGCTGGTTCCTCCCAGATTCTAGATGAGCCACTGCCTGTTAAACATTGAAAATATTATCTGAAACACACAAATATGGCCTTTTGAGGAACCCAGGGAAGGCATCCATAACTCCTACTTCGAGGTACCCAATCTCAGTGGTGTGCTTAGGCTGCTTTACAGCCAGTGGAGACTTTAGAGACAATTTAAGAGCTAAACCAGGGGTTTACCTCTCCCCATGGAATATATAACATGTCTAAGCTCATAAATTAGGTACCTTTATTAGAAAGCCTTAAGATGGTATAAATATTCTCAGAATACCTGTAAGATCCGTTTTCCCCCTGAACTCTTTTTATTGCCTGACAACATGAATCAGACAAAGTGAGGAACTTTGCTTAGTCCAGAGTTCTCTTAAAATATGAAGACCTTGAGCTTTGCACAGCTGTTCAGCATCAGGTCCTGCTGCCCAGTACCAAAAGTGTGTTTTGGGTGGAATTGCGTAAATCATGTACTTCACATTTCCCAGTCAAATTGCAGTGGTTTCAGACGGATCTAAAATGAAAGTTTGAATGTCTCAGTGAAATTGGCTATTTAAAATACTTTTGAGCCTGAAACAAAGGATTTCTTTCCAGTGTTGTTTTAAATTTAAGTTTTGTTACAATTTACCGCAATGTTCTAAGGTTTAACACAAAAAAATGTAGGATTTTAACTTAAAAAGAGTTCTCTTATGACTCATATTTAATCTGAAAGTGTAAGAGACCAAACCCAGCTCTGACTGACAAACATGTCTAGTTTCCTCAAAAATTCATTTTTCAGTAAATAAACAGGATGTTTAAATGAAAAACATGTCACTCTAATTTGTGTTTCAGCGAAAAATACACACATAAAGGTCCCAAAATCTTATCCTTAATCTGTGCACAAACAGAGATGATTTCCTACCAACTACTGGTCCTCTAAGGCCTACTTTGAGTAACAAAGTTTCTCTATGACCCAGCCAAATGCCCCTCAGAAGAAGAGTTGATTTAACACAGAGAATGGCAAAATTCATAATCTGTCACCTTTTCATAGCTTTTTTACATTCTTGACTGATCTAAGTACAGAACAAAGTCACATGTAAGCCCTGGTATAAAAATATCTCCTTTACTGGGGCAGGCTGTGACTTGGCTACAGGAAAGGTGCAATAATTTCTCCTTGCACACACACTTTACAAGGTATGATGCCTCAGATTCTCCTGTTTCCTTGTTTCCTCTTCTATCTTCCTACCCTCAAGGGCCTAATACCCAGCCATCCTTTCCTGGAAAATAACAAGAATCATTCTCTCCATGGATACAAAGCTCTCCTTTCTGGTAATTAAACAGTATTTTCAACTTAATGGAATGTGAAGGATGGATTAAAACTGACTGTGGAAGGAAATGAAAGTGCACACACTACTTAGAAGTTTTGAAAAGCATAGTTCTATATGAAAAGGTTCATGTTCCCTTAGATGAAGTCTGTTCCTTCTTTATGTATTGGTACAGCAGTTCTCATCTCACAATATTGGGGTTCAAGACTCACTTTCCAGTTTTTGCTCATCTCCTATAGAGCTGTTAAGCCCAGGAAAACATCATTTTATGTCAAGAATAACTTTTGTTTGGAGTGTTTCCTAGGCAGTTGATGGGTGGATGAATTTACTTTTCTAGGAAAATGTCACTGAAATATCAGACATGATGCCCACTTTGGTTCTTATCATTTCATTGTTCATACTTATTTATTTACCCTGTAAGATTCCAGTTTTCAGGACCTTCCCTCCTTCCCTCCTCCTCCTCCCACAGAGCTCACAGATTTTTCCTCTAGTTTTGCATCGTGCCACTTTCCAGTCGTGTTTTGCATAACACATTCCTACTCTGCTGTGTTTCTAAGCCTCAAACTAAAGTAATTTTAATTTTAGCCATACAACTGAATTCAGCTCTTCTGAAGGTATTTAGTTTAAGTTAAATGGAAGTGGGACATTTTGGCCTTCTTGCAAGACAGTGAGCTGCAAGTGACATCAAGAGCTGTCATTCAGCAGCTGCATCTGAAAAATAAAGAATATGGAATTATGAATAAAATTCTCAGAGACCAGGGAGAGAGGAGGCATTGATGATATGAGAGAATTCTCAGTTTATTAAAAATCACAAGAGAGGATAACAAAAGTTCTGGGTAGCTGCTCTGAAGTGAGATACTGGCCTACAGGAGCAGCTTAAAAATTGTGCAAATTTTGTAATTCTAGTTCCTCTTACTTGTCTTTATAATTCTAGTTCCTCCTACTTGTCTTTTGAGTAGCTAAATATAGATTCTATTTCCAGGTTTTGAGAGAAAGAAGGAACTCAGACTCTTGGATGGTCACATGACTCCAGGAAGTTGGGATTCAAGAAAAAATATCAGATCTTTTGGCAAATCATGTGGATATTGACTCAAGTACAGGTTGAATAGTGCCCTGAGCAACCTGATCTAATGGGTGATGTCCCTGACCGTGATGGGGGGAGCTTGGAACTACATGGTTGCTGTCCCAGACTGTTCTAAGATTCTGTGATTCTATGACTCACTGGAAACACAGTCATGCAGAGCTCTGAAAGAGCTACATTACAACAGCAATGGAGCAAAGGAAATTGTTCTACTCTTCATATTTTCTAACCTGAAAAGGAGTGGAGGAAGCCCAAGAGTTTCTCCCCTTAAAAATTACCTGTTCTTTAAGGTCTCTTCTCTTTCCCAGTCTTATATCTCCCCTCTTTTGACTCCTGTCTTAATTTCTTTGTTTCTTTCTCCTTTTCAGTCATCACATTCCAAGTTCAAACCTGATGCTTTCCCTGCTGCCCAAGGTCCCATCCCAGGGAGCCAAGAGCAACTCCTGCTGCCATCACCAGACCTTCCCAACAGCTCTGGTAGAGTCTGTGGCTGTGCCCTTAACCTCCCTCTCCCTGTGACAAACCTTAATGACCTTCTGAGTTTACTTTGACAGAGAAATAAGGGATGCTCATCGTTAGGTAGATTTTTTTACCAAATATTGGCTTCATCCTATTGACAGTTTTATCTGTATTTGGCAGGCCTGTAATTACACAAGAAATTAATATAAACTCTGTTTTTAAGGTTATATATGGAACATTTACCTAGGAGTTGGAGAGTGGTAACCCAATGAATTGCATGAAACTAATAACAGCACTAAGATTTTGTACACATCTCAAATATCTCTCCCTGCCATGCCAAATGTTTTAAAATTCTTGATCATTAATTTTTTTATTAAAGAGTGTCCATTCAAAAAATCTTTTCTTTCTTTAATCCTTGCCTCTGTGTTCCCTATTCAACATTTTTAATGGCCTTTTTTCTAATACTGCATTCACCTCAAGTGACATTGAGCTGATGTAATAGAACCATTTTAATCAGTAACAATCAATTTTATTACTATGAAAACCTTAGGGACAGAACATTAAATACATACCATGTAATTAGTTTTGATAAAACAAGCCTTCATCTTAGCAAATCAAATACAATGAAAAGGAAATTTAACAGCTATAAAAATCTATGGCACAAAGTAGGTGTGAATATGCATTCTATATGCACAGCAGCACAGCATCCTGTTTCGTTTCATCCACACATGTAATCCATGTGAGGGCAAAGCTGAATTCTGGAAAGTCTTTGGAAATTAAGGAATGCCCCAAATGTTCTTTTATTGATAATATCTACTTTAATTGCTTTGTTTATAAGCTACCTGAGTGGCTGAATCTTAAAAGACAGTTCAGCCTGCAAGGAGGCTGCAAAAGCACTTATTGAATGCACTTATTGATGCAATGAAACCAAGATGAAAAGCAGTACTGAGGAGAGCAGAGTAAATATCCACTACCTAGCTACTGATAAAACCAGGGTTTCTACCTCTGTATTTATTCACAGGGTAATTAATATCTGACACGGTTCTGCATCCTCTGTGCCACTAAGACTGGAAGTATTTACAAACAACCATTAGTCCTGTGTCAGGAGAGCAGGCTGGGCACATAACAGCCTCCCCTGTAGGCACAGACCAATATTTCTCCAGCAACCAGGAATTCCAACTGAGGTCACTAGCAGCATGAAGGCACTTTATTCTGTTTTGTACAAGGACCATGTTCTTGTGCAGATCTTGATATTCCTCAAGCAGGAACACTTAATAGGACTGAGGGGATTTGGTGACGAATTTTTCTTTTTTATTAGCCAGGGGTTGTTTTGTTTGAAATTATTTGGAAAATATAAATAATGTTTCCACACTCAGTAATGGTCCATTGGGGGCATATTTAAGTTGCAATTCATCAGCCTGGAGTTTTACCACACAGAGCGTAACACGAGCTACAGAAACAGTCACTGAGACACCATCTTTCCAGCCAGGATTCAGCAGTCTTCTACTCCAGCCTTCTCTCCTTCATTTCTTGGCCAGACGACCTCCTGGTCCTTGGGAAAGACTCAATTCATTTTTCAGATAGCCATTAAGATTACTTCATACTATTCCACCCCAGGGGAACTGAAGAGCTGCACCAAAATCCAGAACAATTGACAATATTTTCTTCTCAACAGAAAATTGGATTTTCTACTAAGCTTAAAATCTCTTCAAGGAAACTAGATTGCTTCAGAAAGTCTTCTGATTCTAAATCAGTTTTCCCAGAGCAGATTTTGATTCAATATTTTCAAGGGGTTCTCATCAAAAAACCTAAAGCTTCAAAACCAAATCTTAGGAAATATTTCCCGAGGAAAAGTTCTTCACTAAATTCTGCCTATAAAAATGACATTTACTATTTGCCTCAACTCTTGCAACATGAAAACAAGGCATTTTCTAAATAGTTCTACTCAAGCATTTTCAGGTCCTGGTTTGTGTAACTCTTGCCCACATAAATCAGGAACCACACCATAGCCAAGGGGCTGTATCTCTATCTGATGGAACCCTTCACAGTGTGCCAAAAACGTCCGCTGCGGAAACCAAGGAATCTGATGCAATGGAAACCCCACAGCCCAAGGACTAAGGAAATACACCTGAATTTGGGGAACTGCAACCAGTGTGGAGTTCCAGGTTTGGGAATGACTCAAGAGATGGGTGGTGTCAGGGTTGAGGATGGGGTTTCCTGAGCTCCTGGATCTGGGGCATGGCATCCAGCACATGACTCCAGAGCAGAGGAGCCTTGTCTCCAAGTCATGGCCATGGGATGGGACTTGGGACCTTCAGAGTCAGAGGTTCCGAATGGTCTCACTGGCTGCTGGCCCAGCCCTGGGCTAGACCCCTTCTGCAGATTGCCCCAAAGTTGGTGCTCCTGGGACAGCAAAGCAGCAGCCCAAGTGGATTGGTCTCTGATGGAGAGCTGGGACTGTGAAAGCCTGACTGGCACTGGCACCAGTCCAGCCACAATTCCTGAGACACAGAGCAGCTGCTACCAGCAGCAAAACTGACAAGATCATCGATTTCTCTGAGAAGCTGCAGCATCTGGGGAGCAGATTTCATTTCGGAAACGTTGTGTGTTGATGTGTCTAAAACAGTCTTTTCTTAGGTTTTCTGGTTCATGTGAAGTAAAGAGGAAGGCTTGTTTTAGACTGGGAGGGAAAAAAACCCACCACAGTTTTCTGCCACCTGGAAACCCTGGGGGTTTAGCTGTCTATATTTGGCACAGTCTATGTCTGATGAAGGAAAAGGACTGCGCTGAGAATCCTGCAGGATCAGCCTGACCCATCCTTTTGCTGTGCCTTATTATCTTTTTGACTGGGGTTGCTCACAGCCTTGTGTAGGCCAGGTCAGCTCCACTAAGTAGGATGTGCAGACACATCCTCAGCCTTGTATTTCGCTGAACTAATGGTGACTCATGCACAGGGACAAAATTTTCCCAAGTCATTGCAAGTCTCACAAGCCAAAAATAAATGTTCGAAAGACATGTTTGACACTCAAAACTGCATCCTCTATTCAAGGTGACCTTACAGTTTTTATTAATGCTTTGATCACCTCCGTGTCTATGAAATGACATGATTCGATTACCATGTGTTACATCCTCGCATTTACTCATACCTCAGAGGGTCTAATTTGTGCCTCTGATGTATTTCTGAAGCAATTTCTATGGAAATATATTTTTTAAATTCCTTTAAGTGTATAAATTGTATTATTAATTCAACATACTACTTTTGCTTCATTGTTCTTTTTTTTTCCTTTCCTTGCTGTTGGAATACGTGAGAGGAAATTTAAGCTGATGAGCCAGCAGGAATGTATCGCCTCTTTATTTCATTGAAAGAAACATTCTGTTTCCAATCTGGACCATGTAAAGATAGGTGCTTAAATTCCTGCAGTTTGATACTTCAGGATGAAAATCCTGGTTTTGCCAAAGTCAGTAGCAAAATTCTTACTGATTTGATTGGGGTAGAATCAAACCTAGATAGTGATGACAAGGCACCTCTGTTCAGCACATTGGGCCCTCCTGTTATCTGTGCAACACATGGAGTTTGTTGATAACTTAATAGGAATAAAATATTCATTGACATTTTTTATGTGTGTCTGCATATGCACTGCAGCTGGATGAACAAGTCATCGTTCCAGGATCCTAACTTTTTGTCTGATCACAAATTACCAGCCAAGGCAGTGATTTTCATCACTTTTATTCTATTTTTCCTAAATGTGCAATGGATCAGTTTAGGAATGCAAGCTGCATTTTGTAACTAGCTCACAAATAGCCTGTTCATGTCTGCCTTGATCCAAGAGAGAACTGGAACCTGTCCCCAGAAGGGGTTACATAAGATTTAAAATATTTCCTTGCATAGTGACCCATGTGTGCTGGCTGGACACAACAACTCACGCATCCCAGCTTCACTAACAGACCTCACAGTTCCCTCACGAGATCCAAGAATGGAAAAGTTGTACAGGGAAGAGTGGTAACCTATCTCCATCAATGGACTACAGCAGATACACAGGGGAGAGTTCTAAAACAGGGCACTGACATACTTCAAGAATACTTCCCTGATCACCAGCAGCCTGAGGCTCAGACTTCCAGCAGCAGAGGGCCTTGAGATGCCTGGCTGGTGTTTACTAAATCTGCATGCATTTCTTCCCAATTAACTCGTCTGGCCTCCCCATAAGCTCTTATGAACTCCCAGCAACCAGAACATCCTGCAGCAGGGAGTGCCTCAGTTTCACGTCACATTACAGCAGAAGACACTGACTTTTGCTACACCCACCACCCAAACAGGATGTGAACAGACAAGGCCTTTAAAAAAATCTTAGGAAATATTTCAGACTCTTAAATAGAAAAGGTTGTTGTTTCTTTGCCAGAGCAGTAGAAATAACACACTGTCAAAGGTGAGGGACACTGCATGATCCCAGCTTTGTCACTGCCCATGGGTAGATCCGTGCTCTCACTCTTTCCTTATGAACTCCCCAAGTTACAAGTAAATTTCAGAAAGGCCATAGCATCATCTATTGTACAAACACTCTCATGGATAATTATTTACTGTATATTTGCTACAATTTCTCCTTTCTGCAGAAATTATGGAGGGATAAAATCTCACTTTCTCATCTGTTCACAAACAAACCAATAAGCAAGGCTGCAACTGCAGCCACTAGAAAATCAATCACTGACATTGCAGTTGGTTTAGCTCATTTGGAAGGACATACATGGGTATATTTTTGCTGTATTTGCCTAATTCTAATATACATTCACGTGCCTGTATATATTTCCATGTCAAGAGGCAGTAATTAGATCTATGAAATACAAACAGCCCGGGTTTTATGGTGTTCTTCCTCCCTTCCTCCCCAACACTCCTACACCAGTAACTAGAAATAAATACAGAGCAACATGAGAAAATGGGGGAAGGGAAGGCTTTAAAAATGAGCTACTGATTTCTGCACGGAGGGGCTGGTTAGGGTAGTACCAAACCCTCTCAGGGAAAACTTGCTAAGTGGATTTACTACACCAAGGTGACCTGACATGCTACTCCTTAGTTACCAGTATGTGACGTGACACGTCACAGCACAGCTGTGGTGGCACTGAAATATACATCTGTCTCCAGCCAGCACCACCCTAAAAGAGCAGTTTTCACAATAGATGTTACCTCCCTCTGGAAACAGGATTCAAAGGAACAATGGTTTTGGCTTCATCCTGGATGAAATAGTGAAGGGAAAGGGTAATACCTACACAGCACCTTTATTATGTGGAATTTAGCTGGGATTTAAGAAATATGATGAGCTAAACACTTTTGATAGCTGGAGCGCTTTGGCTTTTGAATTAGCCATGTTTGTTTTAGAAAGATCTTCAAACAGAACTGGGATGAATTGCCTTCTCCTGATCAGAATCCAGTGTCATTCATTTTCCCTTAAACCAAAGAGACACGGCAGGATTGGAGGGAACTGCTGCAAGCGTGCCCAAAACCCAAATGTGCCTGTGTCTGTGTCTGTGTGTTTATTAGTAGACAAAGAAATTATTATTGGAAAACAGCTCTTCCTTTTTAAAGGCAATCTGGCTTGTGAACCCTTCCACCAGGAATCAATACAATGCAAATGCTGATACAGATGTTACCTAAGGTACAAGCCAGATCAAAGCAATGCTTGCAAAACTTGACTCCACTTTTTGGCAAAGGTGCTGATGGTGGAGAGGGATTAAAAATAAGTAGGGCATAATAATTCCAGCATGAAACTCCACTCCTTACAGGTAACGCAACAACCCACATAGAAGATTGCTGAAATGCTGAAACCAGCTAGACTGGCAGGGCTGATAGGGAAATGGAGTCCATCACACTGATACTTCAAACAGGGTCAGATAGCACGGGGATCTGCAGGCTGGGGCAGGGAAGGTAAGAGGATAGCAGAAGATCGGATACCAGGGACTTTGTAGCTGGCCTGCTGCCAGCAGACAGGTCAGAGGCAGAAAAGGACACAGTAAAGGAGAAGAGGGAAGGCATTGTCCAACAGGAAAATGCATTATTTGGGTTCTTTCTGTTCTCTGGAGGCTGTCATTCAAGCTACTTCGGTACCTGCAGAATGCAAAAGAAAAGGTGACACCACTGTTTTTGTTGTCTGGTTGGTCTAGCTATAGTTAAGGCTTCTTTGCTTGATGTTTAGTAAGTCTGGTCTGAATCCCCAGCGCTTTTATCATAGACCTGATATGGTTGGACTAGATGATCTTGAAGGTCTCTTTCAGCCTTGATGATTCTGTGATAATTGCACACAAACTGTGTCAAAGAAGCAATACACCATCCACTTGCATCAGAAGATTGTTTGCATCCCAACAGATTCCTTATTCTAAGTCAAAAGATGGAGTCTGAAGACGTTTTCCCCAGTAGAAGTATCCTTTATAAGTGTTCTCCTGTTACAGCCTCAGAGGTGAGAGAATGAGGGAGGTTTTCAGGAAGAAAAGTCGTTGAAAAATAAAATAAAATAAATAACTCACACACACAGAGATGCAGCTGGAAAAAGCCCTGCAGCTCATCTTCAGGTCTGAGACAGAAGAAAAAACTTCAGGCTAAAAAGATTCTGAGACAAACGTCCCAACATTCACTTAATTGTAGGAAATGCCTTGCCACCCACTCTTTGATAAATGCACTACAGTACTCAAAGCTGCCTGAATGACAAGCTATATTAAAAGGTAGAAGGTGAGAGAAATTTATACTACGAAAAATAATAAATCTCAGTCATATTAAGCAATCCTCCTTTTGAGTTGGAGGTCTCTTACACCAAAGTGTTCCCAGCAGCTCTTGCAGGGAGTAAGAATTGGGCCCACTGCCTTTTAAACAGGGTGTCAGGGAATAAATGTACATTGCACCTTTTATGTTTCTTCTCTCATTGTTCATATAATAATGAGCAGACGCTGTCACAGGACCCAGAAGGTTACATTTCTCACCTGTTACAGACAGCACAGAGCAATGGTTTTACATTACCATGTAGGGTTCAGGACCTGTGTTCACAGAAGTCTATTAGGAATGCACACTGACAGGAGATTCCAATTAAGCAGCAGGGGAAAGGGGGGAAAAACTGGAGAAAAGACTGCAAAAGTTTGGCTTTGAGTCTTAATTTCCTGGAAAACTAGAATGCTTTGAGCTGGTTCTTCTCCAGGTGAAAATGCAGAGCTCTCTGCACAGTAAGAACAGCATCAAGAATGAGGCTGGACACGTGGCCATGCACTATTGTCCAAGAGAAATTAAAATCAGCCTCTTGTGTGACTTTGCGCAGAAAAGTCAATGAAACTTATTGACTGATTTAGCTCACCTAAACAGGAAGGTCAGGGACTCTGCTCAGAGATGGCTGAGTTTGGATCACACCTGGTAAACAGGAAGGGCGGGGACCAGTGTGACAATCCCAAACTGGGTATGCTGGAAACCAGCGCGCAAAATAGCAACAGGATGGGTCTGTCACCACTTCGCAGGATACCTTATCCAACACAAGTCCCAGGAGGACAGGTGACCTGAAAAGCATGAACTCTAACACACAGCCTATGATACTCATCTCCTCCTTTAGTTTCTAGGCCACCATGATGAGGCTGACCCTTTGTCCTGCTCTTGAAAGGAAAATGTCTCGGGAAGAGTCTCTGACATTAGCCCTGTTTCAACTTTATTCACAAACACCAGCTAAAGATCAAACTCCCTCCCTATTTCTTCCCTTTTTTCATGCATCTTCTCCTTTTCATTTTTAATGTATTTTCTAGCTTTTCTTTTATGTTCTGTTTAGCAAATAAAATAAAAAGCTTCTCGTTTAGATGGCCCCTACTGGTCATTCTCCAAAGCTACTGTGAGTTTGTGAGATGCAGGCAATACCTGGACATAGCACTTGAAGACATGATTTAATGGTGGACATGGTTGTGGCACTGGGTTGTCACTTGGGCTTGGTCATCTTAATGCTCTTTTCCAACCTTAACAATCCTAGGATTCTACAATCTTTTGTATTCTGTATATTTCATACTGCAAATACATTTGGTTTTGTCATTTCCTGTGCCTTTAAGAAAAAGTCTGAAGATGACTTTTTGAGCCAGAACTCAGCAAGGTGAAGTCTTTGCACTCAAACCCATATCTGATGTAGGCGTTTCATGTGGCAGAATTTACATTGACACCTCTGAGACTCTGGGTCCTTTCCATACTTTCAAATCAACCATGTGCAAGTGCACCTTTTGGTGACCTGTGGCTCAGCCTGAAACCCCTGTTCGCCAAATAACCAGCTGCTACTGTTGTAGCCAACACTTTGTGTCCAAGCTACAGCTACAGCTGTAGCTCTAGGTGTTTGTCTCTGCAAGGACATCTTTTAGCAGAGACTGCAAAAGCCCCAGGGCAACAAAAGCCTTGCCCCCAGGACAGTGCATGACTCAGAAGCTCCAGATCCCGTTCCTGCTTCACACTGCTCTGCAAACACAAGCTTTGCAGCTGGTTGACTGTGGCCCAGAAGAGCAGTGTTGTAAGCAGGACATCCTGCAGCACAGAAATGGCAACACGGGCACCACAACCAGCATCAGTCTGGGCACACATCAACCTCCCAGCCCATTTTACAGACTGGGGAGAGCACAGGTGACTCAGAGGTTTGCCTGCAATCGTCTGCAAAACACGCCATGAGCATCCCCGGGCTGGTGAGAGGAGCAGTGCAATAATGTTAGTATTTACTTGCCTGCTGTCATGTGATGCAGAGAGTCTGAACATCAAAAAGAGGTCACAGCCTTTAAAGCATCCTCCCTAAAGCTTCACTTGATGGGCAATCAACAGCAGTGCTTTTGAAGAGAGTTACACAGCCAGAGAACTTACGAAGTGAGATAGCTGCTATTCCAGACACAAATGCTACAGATAAGCAGGCTCCGTGCTTCACCCTCCCGTGCCAGCCAGGGGAGGGACCTTGCAAGGGGGGCTTGCAGGTCCCGTGGGTATAAATCTTGAAACTGCTACTCAATCATGCACTCCATCTGCATACAAACCTGCTCTGGGCTTCAAAGCAAGGGCTACACACGGCCTGACTACATAATCAGGCTTTGTACACAAAAGGTGAGTTAAAAATTAACTGTGCCGGAAAGAAGGAAAGAAAGGGGGTCACCTGGCCAAGCTGTGAGCACAGGAACAAAACGCTCACAAGTAAACTTATTACACATAATGTGGTCACATATGTTCACTAGCCAGAACAGCCCCCTGCCCTACTAGAGCAGGAGAACAGAAGTCTCTGAAATCAAATCACCTAAACGACCTGTATTTTTTGGGCATCATCTTTTTTCCCTTGCTGCCAGATTTGAAAGTCCAATTTGCCAGAATAATATCCCCTGCATGGATGGAGGCTTTCAAAGTTGAAGCATCCGTCTCTTAGCAACTGGAGAGGCTTGAAGGACCTTTTTTTTTTTCCTTTCCCTTGATACCCACTGAGATATGTCAATTACTTAAATCTCCCCAAATAAAGATAAAGGACCAGATGTCCTCACCATTCTCCCCATCCCAACCACATAATGCTAAGAAGAGACCTCCATGGAGGGGTTAACAGAACACCACTATCTAGCAAAGAAGAAACAACCCAGTCTATATCCTACTGCCCAGCGGCAGACTCCAGGGCAAGTGATACCCATAGGTGCTGGGTCTTTCATGAGAAGTGACAATGCCAGGAGAGAAGGGACAAACCATGTGCTGAGATCTGAGACTCACACTCCCTCTAACTCTGATGGAGATGGTCTGGGCACTGAAACACAGAGGTCCTGGTTTATGGTAGATGTCCCTCAGGACACAACTCAAGGGCAGCAGGAACAGCATTTTGGTGAGGACACGGGCACTGGGAAGTGATGGGCAGGTGCCATGCATGGAATACCATACTGTACTCACAGGGGAGGAGTAGCAATACGTTCATTGGTATAAACCAGCAATTTGATGAAGTGTGATAGCAAATGAGACAGTGGTTTAACGAGATTTGATGGCAAGGTACACCTGAGTATTTATTGCATATAGGAAACAAAACTGTCAGGGAAACCCTCCTGTTAAGTCACGAGGTTCAGAACAGACCCCCTTGTGACCCAAACAGATCTCCCTCAAAGGAGAGTTCAGGTGCAGCTGGATCCAGACTTAGTCTTAGACTCGCTCAATGGTTTAAGTCTAAGGAACTATGTGTGCACAATCAATTCTTTATATCATTCAGCTAAGATTTTAAAGTTTAGCATGCTATTAATCACTTCCCAAGAATGTTCTGTGACAAGGAACCTCTCATTCTCAAGGAGTAACCCTGAGACGTGTCCCCTCAAGGGGAGATCTGATGTGCAGCCTACTGCTGTGCAGGAGAACTCAAGAGGCCCTGGGCTGTCAGCTATTTATGGAGTAAGGTGATTCACTTATAGTCATATTGGCAAACAGCAACATCTCTGGTCACCATTCCAGCCAGTCCTTGGTAACCACATTGCCATCCACTGCCCCTGAGGTCCAGAGTAAGCTGGATGCAGCCATCACAGCCCCACTGGCGGTTATGGCACACAGGGAAGCAGCTGGGAAGGTCATGGGAGCAGAGAGCTCTGCAGATCCAGTGCCAGGAAGCAGCAAGAGATGGCTGCTCCTCAGGCAGGAACACCCAGGAGAAAGGGTGACCTAGCCCTAGCAGTGCTCTCACCAACAGGCACAGCCCCAAACAGTCTGGACATGGTGGGCAGAGATGGATCCTGGTGTCTATCCATAGTCCAAGACAAGTCCAGGTAGCTGGGGCATCCAGGGGAAAACCAGGGAGTCTAATCAGGATTGAATAGACCCAGAGCCATAGGCAGGGCTGGAAACAGGGCTACAACATGGGTCCAAAGTCCATCCAGAAACAGATGCCAAATACAGGCCTAGAAACAATCTACAAGGTACATTCAGGATGTCCAATCCTGAGAGCAGATCCCTACAGCACAGCACCAAGGAGGTGGGATCACCTACAGCAAAGCTCATGCAGTGACTGGGGGCACAAACTTGAGCTTAAATGGAGTCTCTGACAGAGCCGTGAGTTCCAGGTGAGGCTGAACAGAGCCATTAAGACTCATTAATTCCCTCAGAGCCCTGACAATGTATTTGGAAGCAGCGAAATGGGGTATGGACAATACATGAAATTTCTTCCCCCATGCACACCCTGCAGCATCACCCAGATCATATTGCTCCCTTTTCTACCTCTTCACAGGCAGCTTGCAGCATCAGGAGAGTGCCCACCTCACACAAATCACTGAGATTGGTGCCACAGAGCATCTTCTGCAGTGAGTCACGGGACTGGCATCCCTAATGGACCCCCAAAATTACCCCAGTTTGGCCAAACCATGAGCATCCTCGCCAGCCTGCACTTCATGTGGCACAGGTAACAACACGGGAAGCTCCTTCCCTACTGAAGGTACAGTACTAGCAAAGGTCCTCACCATCTCCCTTCTCCTTTAAAGTTAAAAATCAGTGTAAACTCACAGAGTAGCATATGGTGTGTCTGACACTACAAAAACACTTAAACTTGTCAGCATAATTTCAAGAGCATTGCAGGGATCTTTAGTGTAAATAGCTGGGATCTCCAATGCAAGCAAGGGGAAGGTGGAACCTGAGGCAGCTGAGTCAAGCCTGACATGAGGCAGGATTCAACAGTGAATAACAGAAAATGGAGACATTTCCTCCTCTGCCTCACCCTCAGCTGTGCTTTTAAATATCCCCAAGTGAAGGGATCAAGGGGGTCACATTCCTGGCTGGAGTCCCAGCTCTGATTCAAGTGCAGCACTGTCCGCTACATAGATTTTTAATGAAGAAAAATACACTTGAAATAATTTGTACCATAATTAGAAACCTTGCCTGCAATTTTAATTGAAAAAAAAAATTTCATCTCTAATAAACAGAACCTATTATATCCTCACTGCTGTGCCAAGGTGTTTATTATGCTGTATTTGCAACCTCTGTTCAACTTGTGGAAGCTTTAACAAGAATGAAAATACATGATACAAAATAAATCTTTATCTACTTGTGTCCTTCTTTACGTACATACAAGCACAGTAAAATGCAACTAACCTCAGCAACCAAACCTAACATCTTCTTGTAACAAAGAGATTGAAAAACCAAGAAACATTTGCTTGCACGGGAAGAATAATACATTTTTGGACATTTCTCCCTGAAAGCAATAAGACAGGCCAAAATTTTCTAGTTTAAGTTTTGAGATAGATATAATTCAACGGCACTAGTGGAAACTAGTCTCCTTTGCAGCATTTGCATCTCACAGTATCTCAACCTGTGAGCACACATACTCGATGATGTAATTTAGCCCCAGAACCTGCATGTGAAAAGAGGCAAGGCCAGTGTTCAAAAGTGCTTTAAAAACCCATAATGTCAAGTGATCTGCTCATCCACGCTCAGCCAGCAGACTGGAAGCACAGTAGGATGTCAGCATCTCTGGCCAGTGAGCAATTGCACTGCTGAATTCTGAACAAGCAGCAAATGGACAGGGCAGTGCCAGCAGAAACCCTACGGAGAGTGACAGGTTCAGCCTAATGCACCTTTCTGCTTTTAGCAGCACTGGTTATCCCTCCAAGGTCACCTCAGCCTTGAGTTAACAGCAGCAGCTGTCGCAAAGAGCTGGTCTCACATGTCCCAGTCCTTCTCTTATGGCATTTGGGACGTTCACCCAAAACACAAAACCAGACCTCCGCTCCCGGAGCAGGCAGTACAGGGATGCTCTGCAGGCCCTGCCCTCTCCCTGAATGCCAGCTGGGGCTGAGGAGTCTCAACAAAAGTTCTTGAGCTGCTCTTGCACAAGAAGATCATGTGCTTTATGCCTTGCTCCAAAGCCTTGTCGGAGCCCTGTAGCTGTACACATGGGGAAGACACTTCCCAGACCTAAAGAAGGGCAGGATGAAGGCTTGCCCACACCTGAAGAGCTCCTGTGAACTCAAAGAGCCGTTTTTAGCATTAGAGAACAGAACAGAATGCAAGGTGCAGTGAGAGCACACAAAGTAGGTCTGGCCTACTGGAATATGTGCAAAATTAGAACACAAAGCCACTGTCCTTCTGTTGTGTGCACCCATCAGAAATGTAAAGGCAAAAGTCCCAATCATCACCTACCCTCTTTTAAATTATACTTTTCTCCTGTTTAAAACTGTGCTCCTGGAAGTTTATTATTGTGTACACTAGCTGCTGGAAAGATATAGGTTTGGGACTTGTAATTATTTGTGAAACTCGGAAAGTATCAGCAATAAAAAGGGTGGCATTGTTTTGAGGCTATTTTTATTATTTCCTCAAAGGAAAACAGCCCACCAAGGCTATGCAGTTTGCATAAATCTTGTAATCTTTTCTCACAAATGTGTACAGAAATATTTCTCAGTGTCTGCTGAACATGGTGATAGCAAATACATGTAGGCACAGCATGTAATTTAGAGAATATTTTTGTTTTATTTATAACATGGAAGTGAACAGGACAGTCTGTTTGCAGTTGCCATGGAAATTGCTGGCATTAGCTCACTTCTTACCAAAGAGGAAGCGAAGAGCTTTCCACTTTTTGCTATTTAACCTCTTTTAATATTAAAATCCTATATACTGCAGTAGTACAAATTTCTTCTCTTTGGAAGGTCAAGGGCATTCTAGAGCTATCATTGCTAAGAAGAAATTAGCTAATTTGAGTACTGTGCATATGCTTGGTGAACACGACATTTCTTGAAACAGATTGAGCTCATCTGCTCAGAAGCATTTCTCCTTTTTTTGCTTTTTTTGATATTTAAGAGAAGCCTTTGGATTGTGGAAGCTACAAAACCTGGCAAAAGATGTGCAGAGGAAGTTAAGGCAAAGCACCTCCACATAATTTTTACTAACTTCTCCCTACCTTGTTGCTCACTGATACAATCCCAAGGGATTCTCACCAGTGACACACATCTGTACTTCACTGACCACCCTCTCCCCTCTTCAGGTTCAAACAACAAAAGTAACACAAAGTCCTTCTTTCCTTGCAGAATTACAACCTTGAAGAGGGAGAAGTGACTCCATGAAGTCTGTGGTATTTCACCTTTGCCTTTGCAACCAATGGCAGATAAAAAGTTCCCAGTTAATATAAAGTTAGTTAACAATATAAAACCCCTCTTGGGGGGACAGCAAAATTCATTTTCAGTGAAGACTCGTTCTAGCTGCATCTGCACAATCACAGAGTAGCAATACTGCATCTTATATTGCCTCAAGCTCAGTGTTGTGAGGGCTGAGTGTCCTCAGGATCCGGTGAGGGACAGAAGAAAAGCATCCACCTTGTCTCAATCACTGGCATTTTATTGTTATCAGAGATTAAACAGCCTGGAGGATCTGCTTTTGCCTGTAAGTCTGACCACTGTGGGAAAAAACACACACACAGAAAACAAACATATGAATAAACAAATATTTATTCAACTCGCAACCTGTCTTTTAAGAAAAGATTTGAAATTTTCTGGTGGTGGAAAATCCACCAGCCCCTTGGCAGACTGGAAGAGGGGTTAATCCCTATTTGGGGAAGAGAGGCTCATTTAGACAATTTGGAGCAGGAAGCAAAGAGGACAGCCCAGGGGAAGTAGGGAGGATAATTATTTGTGAAAACTTGCAGTTCCTCCTCTCTCTCTCAGTATGTCCCAGATATCAAGGATGTAAAACATTATAGTTCTAAGGAAAAAAAAATAGAATCAAGAAAGAACATCAACAGCTTTAATGCCAAAACCTAGTTTCCTTTTTCCAATCACAGAAGCTGAAAATATTTTTAAATACATGAAAAAAAGGAACATCTCAATGCTAAGAAGCCAAGAAGTCCTTCCCCCACCTTGGTTTTTATTAGTTTATGCGCAATAACACATTTCAACCATTCCCTGCACCTCCTGCTCCTGGTAAAGCCTCCCTACCACCCATTTTTCACCTGGCACCGTGCAGTTTCCTGCAGGCTCACGGTGTTTGTAGTAACGCTCGGTGCTGTATGGCAGGTGATGCTCCCTGATCCACACGGGCTGCTCGAGCAGGCTGTGTGTGAGCTGAGCTCCGGAGTGCAGAGCTCAGAACCGCTGCCTTTGGCCACGGAGCCCCTCCTGTGTCCAGCCCCAACAGCAGCAGCTCCTGCACCCAATTCTGCAAAACACAGGAGAGACCACACTGTGGGGCAGGGCAGCCAGGACCCTACAGACATCACTGGTACCAATTCAGGCTTTTACTGTTAGGTGAGGAAATTAAAAAGATATAGAAGAAACAGGCTGGACTCATGCCATCCTGCTTAGAGATGAGCCACAAATAATCTGTGGCTAATGGAGGGGATGTGAGTCCAGGTGCCAAGTGCCCTTCCTAGCACCATTACACGGGGCAGGCAGCACCTGCCCGTGCTTTCATCTCACTTCTCAAAGCACTTGCGGGCCTAAGTGTGGGTAAAAGGTGCAGTTCGTCTTTAACAGGGAGCTTTTCAAGTCGATATATTGCTTAACTGGCAAATAACACAGTGCTTTGGACAGAGGTGAAGTGTGGAGCTCATCTCTCTATTACAGGAGCCTGGCAGCAGCATTCAGCACCAGCTGGAAATTGTGCAGGGTCTTATCAGGCCAGGCTGTCAGGAGGCAGTCGCAATAATCTAATCTTGATGTGAGAAATGCACGGGTAACCAATTCAAGGTCAGGACAGCCACAGACCATAGATATTTGTTAAAAGATAAGGGAACCTCCGGAATAACTTTCAGGACCTTGATTTGCTGAGGTAGGCAAAGTATATAAAAAAAAAAATTAAAATCTGCTTTCCAGTGAGGAAAAGTGCAGGTACCAGTGATGGACAAAGCATTTCACCTCAGACAGAGCTGCCTTTCAGCACTGTTTCAGTCGGTGATCCATCTGCATCATTTGTAAGGAGCAGTAATAGGCTGCCAATATTTTAATAAGAAGCTGCCACAGAATTCCCTCTCAGCTGTGATAAATCTGCAGGCTCGAGGGAAAGGTTGTTTGTGGAAGGAACAGGCAAGAAATTAGAAATCTATCCATTTGTCTTCCCTTTCCCACTGAAACGTGCACTTCAGCAAGCCCGATCCAGCAAACGGGACGTTGATGTCATGAGATACAGCACTCCACCCACCCCGTGTGCTGGAAAGGCATGAGCTTCCCCCAGAAGCTGCTTAGACTCATTAGCACACACCGTGCCGGTGATAATGAGTCCTCTCTTGCAGCAGGGCTCCCCCAGTTACTGACGGTTTAAACAGGAGGCAGCTGATGCCTGTCTGGCTGAGAGAGTGGCAGAGCTAACCTGCATCCCTGAGCCCAGCTGCACTGCCAACCCGCCAAGAGACCAAAGAAGAAAATTGTAAGGACTGGGGCTAGGGAGACCAAGAATGTACAGGCAAGTAGAAGGAAACGTAAGCAGGATGTCAATCAGAAATGCAGAATTCAATTTCCTGAGCAACCTGGCCTGATGGAATGTGTCCCTTCCCATGGCAGAGAGGTCGGAACTAAATCTTTAAGGTCCCTGCCAACCACTCCATGGTTCTATGATTTCAGGACACTGATCGTTTGCTGGCACACCCTGCACTATCACTGCTCATCTGGGGCTATTTCCATACAGGAATCCCACATCCCACAAAAACAAACACACAACCACAAAACCATCTCTGCCCTGAGTTCACAGTATAGATGTGCATCAGGCATTTAGGGCTGCAGCAAAGGGACACCCCACCTGCAGCATCCTAAAGCAAGACCCTCTGCTTAGCAATTGCTTTTGAATTAGTAGGTTGCATAGTGGGCAAGACTTCCTTGGGTGGCATTAAAACTCACGATTATCTATGCCAAGGAAGACATGGACAGAGTGGAGGAAGTCAGAGCACTCATCCAAACTCAGATATCTGTAACAGAACAAAAAAGCACTTCTTGGCTGCTGGCTAAATTAAGAGGGACAAGATGGGCCTCAAACAGACAATTAGTCAGTACTTTGCTACTGCTGCTGACTGTCCCTGGTTGCAATGTATTACCACTCTCTGCTATTATTACTGAACTTCTGCAGTCAGATGCATGCTAATATTTTATTTCTGAGGGACAATCAACTACCATAATGACAGTGCACAACCCTGTAAAACGCACCACTGATCAAGCTCACCAGCTGACACACAGCAGTTAGCTAATGGCTTCTTTGTTTCTTCTTTCTTTTCCCTTTTTTTAAAGGAATAGTTGTTGGCATTTCAAGCTTTTCTTCCCAAATATTCAGTAAAAATGCAGGTACATGGAACAAGTTAGTGTTTGTTGAGAAGTTTGTTTGTGAACATGATTCAAGACTTTTTTTTTAACCAAGTCATCCTATTTTGTCTGCTTTCAGTTTTTAATCTAATACAAGAAGTCAGGTCATTCCACTTCTTCGAATTATTTTATTTTGTTCAAAAAAATGTCTGTAGAGGATGTTTTTCTTTCTAGCCATAGTAATGAAACACATTTGCTGACTTCATGCCAGGGATTGTAAACAGGTATCTGTCCTTGTTTAATTTCACAGTAAATAAGGTCTTCTATACATTCTTACAGCTGAAGTAGTTTAAAATATATTTATTTCTATCCCTAGTTCTTATGGCTTGGTAAATACCCATAGAAAACTATGTTGGACTGCTACAAGGTAATCAGATCTCTGGTGGAAAAGCAAGAAGGGTCACTGAATACATATTTTTAAGGCAAAATGAAATAAAAAATCTATCTAGAGAAAAGTGAAAATGTATTAACGTTGTCCCCTGTCGTCAACTCTCTGACAGCCCAGGGGATACAGAGTTTACAGAGAGTACCTTTCTTCAGGAAATGGTAGAAAAATTGAATTAGATGTATTTGCATGATGATGTTATCAAGTGGAAGAGAGGGAACCAGTAGAATATGGGAACAGCAATGAGTTCCCCTCTCTTTTTTTGTGGAAGAACAGAGAAAAGGCTGATAGAAAAGGCCAGCATGATCTGATCCAAGGGCTACAGCTAGCATGGGGCATGCATAACTTTTTATGATTCACATTCTACTGCTGCAGTGTTCCATGTACTTCCAGCAAAGGTAATGATGCTTTATTAATTTCCACAAAGTCCCTTTCCACTCTGTGGCCAGTTCTGTTCTATAACTTCCATTTTTCCATTATTTCCTCCTTTCCATTTAGTTTGTAATTGCTGTTTTCCCCCTCCAAAGCCCCTGCCAGTCAACCATCATATTGGTGATTTGGGCTGAAGTGGCTCCGAGTAAGCTCTAATGACAGACCGGGGCCCTGCTGCGCTCGGCAGCCTGCAGGCAGGGGAAGAAAGAGTTCTTTGCTGCAGTCTTGCAGTCCCAGCCCCTCCAGTCCATAATGCTTTGTCTTCTGATTCTTAAAACCTTATTTAACAGCATCCAGCCAAGGTATCGCTAAGGGCTGTACAACCCCCATGGGCACACACTCCTCAGGAGACTCACATTGCAGGGGGCACTTCCAAACCAACAACCTCACAGTCTCAGAGGCACTTCATTCACAGCTCCCTTCATCACTTCTCCTGTGAGGGGGCATTCAGCCTCCCGGGGCTCATTGCCACGGGCCGGCTTCTCTGCTCTGACAACCTCCGCTCTGAAGACTCGCAGCGCTACCTCTTCTCTGCCTGTTTTATGAGAGCCTCCTTGTTCTCCTGGCACTGTCCCGCATGGGCAGCCTGTGCCTCAGGATTGCTTCCTGCCACACGCTGGCCAAATCCACCGCCTTAAACAAATCTGCAGCTCCCCTGGATGCCCGGCTGCGCCTCAGCGCTTCTGAGCACGGGTAGCACAATCCAGGGCTTTATCCTCCCCTGGCCCAGAGCTGCAAGCATAGGACCTTTGTGTGTGGAGCTGAATTTATTCGTTTCAGCCCCACAGAGTAAAAGTGGCTGTGCAGCAGCACGCTGGAAGAGGAGGAAAACACCCCACAGGCATTGGCTGTGAGGCTCCGGTGATGAAGGCCCCCTGTGTTTCATCACATCATAGGAACACAGAATCCTGGAATGGTTTGGGTTGGAAATGACCTTAAAAAGCATCTATTTCCAACCCCTCCACTAGATCAAGTTGCCACCCACTGGATCAAGTTGCTCAGGGCCCCATCCAGCTTGGCCTTGAACACTTTATTCCTAATATCTAACCTAAACCTCTTCTAGCTGAATGCCATTCCCACTTGTCCTATCACTCTGTGCCCATGGGCATAACAATCTAAACAGCCAGATAAGAAATGATGGAAAGTCTCTTTCCAACAGCATGATGGTGTGCTGCTGGATATCATCGTATCAACAGGAAGCTTATCAGTCCTGAGATAGGACAGAAGAGATGGTGACCCAAGGTGACAGGGCCTAATGGCTTCTGAGGCTGCAAGCCAGTGCTGAAGACTCCAGCTTTGTGTATCAATTTCCAGTCACTAACATTAAACCACAGTGACCACAGAGATAAGTGCCCACATAGGATCTAAATTAAATAGGGTCAGGAAGGGCAACATGAATACAGGGAGATAATCAATAAGCTTTGCTATCAACACAGATGGGACAGACTGGTGAATTTTTTATGAAATGGTTACTTCAAAATGAAAAGGACTTTGGATTTCCCCAGTTTTCAGGAGCTCTCTGATGAAACACTGGAACTCTCCTTTTCATGTCCTTATCTCCTTCTGAATAAACTGTTTTTTCCCTGTTATCCTTATATTGCCCCTCATCATACCAAGGCAAGCAGATGGTGAAAACTTTCAAACACAAAAATATTTTTAAAGGAAAATTTTCAGTGTTCTCAATTTCACCACTCTCTATCCAGTGATTCTTGTAGAGACAACCCAAAGAAGTCTGTTATTATCAGTAACAGCCAGCTAAACCAACAGCACACTTTTGGCAAGGCAGAGATCACCCAACACTATCAAGATGGGGAAGAAAGCACAGAAAAAAATGCTTTCCAAAGGAAAAGATGGCTAAGCCTTATATTGGAATCTATATTATGAGAATTTATATAAAATACTCCTGATAGTAAAAGTAATTACATTCTGGAATAAATTTTGGTGATGCTTGTATAGAAAACTGTATATTCAGTAGTGATGCAGAAAAAAAAAATTAGGGTCGTTCTCTAGTTTGAAAACAATTAACTTAGTTCTAGTTACATAAACTATAAAACCATGAGAAGCCTTCCAAAGGCTTCAGTATGTCTCAGGGCAAAATTCTGGTAGCTAACTAAAAGTGGCAGAGCTTCAGGTTGATCGAGATCAAAGACTCACTGAGAACATGAAGCCCAGCAGAGCACCCCAACATCTTATCAAAGAAACATACTGACAGAAAAACAGATCTTTCAAAAGTCATGGGATTAATGGATCCCCAGAAGGCTGCAGTTATCTAGTAAAGCAGGCAAAATCACCTGGTCAAGTTCAGCTAATTCTGACCTAAAAAATTCAGGATGAAAATGAGAATTAACTAGGAAGACAAAGCCAAAGTGGAGAAGAAAAGCATAACTCCAGTCAGAACTGGTCATAACTTAGAGTTTCCCTACTACTGGAAACTCCAACATTTCATAGTTTTTATTCAGAGTATGAATGAAAATTTGACACTATAGCTTTCTGTAGGAAAAAAAATATTTTAGTTATTTTTTTCTGAAACATATTTTTCCATCTGCTTTTTTTTCCCCAAACCAGCTGAAGAAGTTTGTAGCCCTGACCCCAAGAAATCCTCCAAACAGCCAGAAAATTGAGAGGGAACTAAATTGTCCACTGCTATCAAGACATCTCCCACCATGAGACTAGAGACTTTCTTTCAGCCCAGCCTTCGGGCCTGCAGCCTCTGGCCCCAGTGCAGCTCTGCACACTGGTACTGTTGATACTCAGTGGTCTGGAGAAACGTCCCTCTAGGTGCACAAGAAGCCCCTGCCCAAGACGACTTCACCTCTGTTTCAGTCAAGTCCACTGAAACATGAAAAGGGCTAGAGGTTTATTGCAAACTTGGCTGCTGAGGAGCAAAGTGGGAGCAGTTCTGGCCGACAGTCCGGGCTTGGAGCCAGCACTTATGACAACGGACAGACACACAGCCACAGCCTTCTATTGCTGGCCAAGCCAGGAGCAACTGCAGATGCTGCACTAAAGAAAGCTTGTGCTCCCCACAGCTGTCTGCAGAGAAAGCACTCCCAGGACAACCACAGCCCACATGAAAGAACCAAAATAATCTTCAGCTGCAGAGGACAAGAGTCCAAAGTGAATCGCCCTTGTTTCGTCACAGCTCTAAACTGGTGGGTCTTGACTTTCTATTACAGGGTGCAGATGGTCTCTGGAGATGTCAGTGGAGAGAAGGGACTGGTGAGAAGGTGGGAAACATTGTCTTTCCAGTGTTCTGCCCTCCACTCTTTGTAGTCCATGCCTTGTCCCAAACACTCAGTTCATGCCTCCCTCATGAGATGAAGGCAACTTGTCCCCAGGTATTCTTGCCTCACTGCTGCCTGCTGTGAGACCTGTGCATCCACATGACAGCTGCCAAAGCACTGGGTTGCTCTCCTCCTTGTTCTTCCAAAAGGTGAGCTTCCAGCTTTTCCAGGGCTTTGCAGTAACATGCTCCCCACTCTTCCAGGAGCTGTGCCATTACGTGGTGGTGGTTGTTGGCCAGTGCTGCCTTTAGTAAGAGAGGCCTGAAAGACACAAGCCAGCTCTGATCCAGCTTGACAGAACCCACACCAGAACCTCCAAACTACCTTCAACTAATTTCTGAAGATGAACCTTTATTAGTACAAACCCTGTCTTTTCAGGAAAACCTGGCCGCTTGTAGTAAAAACAGAGGCCCTGTAGCAGATGAAGTAAAAGCTCACAAGCCTTTCCAGAACCACTGTTAATTACCAACATAACAGGCTGGCTTCTTTTAAAGACAGTAATAGCAAATTCCCTCCCATCTCTCTAACTAAAAATTAATGTTTGAAACAGGATGGTGTATTTGAAAAGAAACCTATTTTGATTTTAGAATCCCACACTTAACCTTTACACACAGAATCAGGATGCCCTAAAGTGTTAAATACTTCCCCACCATCCTCTTCCTTGCAGAAATA
Organism: Ifrita kowaldi; assembly: GCA_013398055.1. Lineage (NCBI taxonomy): Eukaryota > Metazoa > Chordata > Aves > Passeriformes > Cinclosomatidae > Ifrita > Ifrita kowaldi. Next base: position 859,654 of record VZRS01011857.1, read on the forward strand.
TCTTTCCTCTATCCTTCCCTCCTCCTCCTTTGACATTAATGACTATAATTGACATTATTGTTCTGGCCTAGAACTCAGGCTGTCTTGTGCTAGGTCTTAGCTTTGCCACAGATTTTTTTGTATGACCTTGGAAAAGTCATTTCATATCCATGCATCGGCTTCCACATGGCCGGATGTAAGAAATTTTATTTTGTATAATCCTTCCCCTCTTTGGCACAGAAGATGCACAGGGCTTAAGAGAATGGGGCCCCACTCTAGGTTATCACCAATAGCCATTCCTGCTAAATAAACCCTGCTGTGCACCTTTCCCACAAGCACTGCCAGAAAGCCAACACAAAACCTAGTGAGCCATAACTTGAGCCTTCTGGAGGGAGAGACAAGGGTGGTTTTAGGACTCAGCTTCAAAGGGTGAGTGTTTCTCTTACAAAAGAGCTCCACACTGACTATTAGAAGACCTAATCATAAGATCCTTCAACAGATCACTGCTACAGTCAGTTAAAAAACGGCACCTAAAGTAGTAAAATAGCCAAATGCTGCTGAATATTGGTTGGAACTCAGTGCCCAATTCCCTTCCTGCTGCTCTGAAAGGTTGGGGTGGAAGAACAGATGATAACTTTTGGAGTTTCCATCATCCCTGCTCTCCATTGCACCTTTTTCCTGTATACTGGGCCCTTGTCAGTGACATCCATTTAACAGCACTCTCCTCAGCAGAGGCCAATAGCTGCACCTAAAATAAATAGCTCTACTAATCAGCACACGCTGAAGTTAAAGGGCTGAGTGGCTCTGTGAATATCAAGAGTGGCATTCCATCTGTGGGATGCCATCTGCGGCTTAGGCTCAACCAGAGTGCCTATGTTTAATTAATGTGGCTGTAATTTGCTCCGATCTTAATTGATCACGGGCAATTCCACTTAATCACAACACAAAATTTGGCATATTTGAGCCATCCCACATGATATTCTGTGGGCTAAGGGCTGACCTGTTGCAGAGCTTGAACTAACTCTTACCCTCCATAGAAGTTTGGGTCATTGCAGAGGTCAGGGATGTGTAAAGCAGCACAGGAAATCTCAAGATTGCTGTTGCCTGTCCTGTACCTGACCTGTAAATAAACAGAGGATTGATGTGTCTGACTTTGCCAGTGCCTTCACACTTAAAAAAGCAGAGGTCTCTCACTTGAAACATGAGAGCAAATCCTGGAAGTGAGGAAGAGCTGCCAAAGGCCAGGAGCAAAGAGAACTCAGGGATAAACTCATTCCTTCTGGAGCAGCAAGTACAAGGTGAGAGTGGTGCTTGCAGCAGGGAAGGGGGGACCCCAGGTTGAGGGAGATGGATGTGACAGAACAGAGGATACAGAGAGGGTCAAAAGCAGCATGAGAATGTATGGGGGAAGGGAGGAAGGGAGGAAGGAAGGAAGGGACATATATATTCTTTCACAGCATTTCTTTTTCATCAGGCATCTTCCTATACCTGAAGTATTTTCTTGATTATGGGTGTGGGAGACAGTGAAACAGGTTGCCCAGGAGAAGTTGTGTATGCCACATGCCTAGAAGTGTGAATTGCAACAAATGGTTGCATTTCACCCTCAGTCAATAATGAAAAGGTGCCTATTTATAGAGACACCGAAAGTTTGATTTCCTTAAAGAAGTTTAATGAAAGCTGAGGAAGTGCAGCAGAAAGGTGTAGGGGGTGGTCAGTTCACAACAGACTGCGGGGGTCTTTATTTTGTGGCATGAAACCCATGATGAGAAAATCAGACACTACCAGTCAGCATTTAACCAATTTCTGACACAGAGAAGGGTCTCTGACTCATGGAGAAGTTTTGATTTCAGGGTCACCCAGTGCTGATTTCCCCAGGGAAAACACCAAAGCACCCTGTTTGTGCACATCCTTCTAAACAGAAGGGCCTGCTGAAATTCATAGCAGCCTCCAAATCCATGGGTATTACCTCTCCTGTGCTGACATGTCAGAAGCCCTAAACAGCCAAAGTCAAGTATAAAGAGGAAATAAAGAAGCTGCCATTTCCTCCAGAGGCTGCATCCAAAGCAGAGATGGTGACTGAATGCAGCTTTCCAGAGGAGGACACCTGAGCTATTGGAACATCTTCCCTCAGTTTTTCCTTTAAAACAAATTCAGGAAAAAGCCCACCCCATCTCAAATTGCCAGGACACCACTGCAGTAAGAATGCTTGACAGAGGAATGCAACACCCAGCTGAAGGTTGCCTTCAAAGACCTGAATATCTTCATGTGATATGAAGATTTCATCCAGCTGAGAAGACTACAGCATGAGGAGGGCTAGTGATACATAAGCTCTGCCAGAAAACAAGCACTGAATAGTCCTTTGCTGCTGCTGTTTTACAAAAATAACACCTATCAGCAACACGGGAGATCTGCCATCACTTGAAGTCCAAACTCTTTCCCAAAGTGCTATTTCTGAGGTGTTTTCTCAAGTGGTGGTGTCTGTACCACTGGTGGGAAGTGATGCAGCACAGAAGAGGGAGAGAGTCACGGAAAGCCGTGCCATCTGCTGACCCTGGCATCCTCAGTGTCACAGACTCATCAGCTCTATGTGGCAAAAGGCTGAGCACATGCAGGTTTCTAAGTAGCTCTGGAGGGCAGAGGCACAGAAACACACCTCTTACACTGCCTTCCTCAGCCAACATTAAATTAGTCTCTCTGGCACCTCTCTCACGTGCCCACGGATCACCCTGAAGTATCAGCACAAGTGTTTCCCAGCAGCAGTAAATCCATCAGTTCTGCTCATGTCATGGCCGAGCTCCAGCCACTTCAGCTTGCTGCGGCTGTTGGATTTGACACTTTCTCTGTGCCCTTTTTCACCACTCTTTCTGGGGTTTGAAGATGTTTCCCATTGCTCTGAATGTGTGCCTTTCTAAATGACAATAGCACCCAGACAGAGGGACAGTCTCATAGCACTGCTGTTTGCAGTTGCTGTTTCCAATCTGAGACCCTCAAAGTCTCATTCTCACAGAGTACTCCATGTGCATGGCACTACACTACACTGAGTGTAATATGGAGCTTTATCTCCCTTGCTATACCTGGCACTTTACACAGATGCCACTGACACCCAGTGTCTAAGATTCCTGTTTTCAGCAGGTGACATCTTGTGCTGCACTAGTGGTGCTTCACCAAACTACAATCAGGCCAGAAATTCATCCTGTAACCCTCCTTAGCAGATCATTTACAGGATTGGCATTGGTTCTCTCCACTCCACTGAATTACAGATAATTGAAATTAGTGGCAATATGCACTCACTGCAAACTGCTTAAATTTATGCCACAAAATTCTGGATCACTGTCACAGCTAATATGACTATTGGAAGTAGATGTGACAGGACTCATCTCAGACTTTGCTGATCTTCTAGTAGGACAGTGTTATGAACCCGCAGCACGTTCAGCTTAGTGTGTCACTTTTTGTGGTGTGTCACTTTAAACATCCCTTTTCTTTCTCAGTCTCCTTTCCTATAGAGTTCTGGACTTCTGTATGCTTTATGTATTTCATTTCAGGCTTGATAACTCCCTTTGCTTGACAAATGCCAATTTTCACTGTTTAGTATTTTTCAGGTTATTTTGGCCCCATGCCTCAGCCATAAATACAGTGAGGATCTCAAAGACCTAACCCTTCTGCTAAAAGAGTTAAGTCCCAGATCAGTACCAGATCTGCAATAAACTCCAGACCTCCAACTTCTGTGCTTCATATTTCCTTCTGGAGTTACAGGGAAAAGAAAAAAACCAATCAACCAACCAACCAAAAACCCAAAACCAACCAAACAAATAAACAAAAAAACCCCAACACAACTAGTGAAAACATCAAATGGTTGAGAAAAAGCTGATATCAAAATCAGGTCACCTTCTGCCACATTCCTGTTTGCTGGCACTTGTACCTTGCAGGTACAGAGTGAAATGTGGAGGGCTTTTTTCCCCCCAAATAACCTGCCTAAAAATGTTTAGCTCTAGCAGGACTTTTGGTTGTTTTGGTTTCTTACTTAGTGTGATTTCTTGTTCCCTGGGTGGTTTCTTTTCCACTCCTGAACCCACACGTTGTTCAGAACCCACTCAGAGCCGAGGTGTTTGAGGGCCACTCAGCTTGAACCCTTTCACCTCAAAGATCAGATCCCTGTGACTCTGACCCTTTTGTGCATCAATATATACTATAGAGGGCAGCAGTTCAGACACAAATGGATGGAGAAAACTCGAACAGTAAACATGGATGAATATTTGGGGAGGGGGAGGAGGGGGGAATGGAAAAACACAAGTGTTTAACAACAGAATTGTAATCTCCTAATGGAACAATCAGCAGAACAAAGAGCTTCTCTCCCAGCACCAGAAGAGGCAAAGTGGGGAGGGAGAACCTTGGGGTGCCAGAGATAAGAAAATCACATCTGTTGGAGTCTCCTGATGGTGCTGGCCACCATCTCTTAACGATCCCTAGCAAAGCTGTGTACATGTCACTAAATCAGTGTCCACACTTTACCAGCTGGAACAATGGGCACCAAAGTTCAAAATGAGCCAATTTTATCCTGAAACATCAACACTAAACTGTTCATGTCCAGTCATTAAAAGGATTTCAGCCGAAACAGATGGAGTTTAAGATTTAACAAATGGTCAATATAACACAATAGGGTCGCTGGAGTTTCTGCTCCTGGACACAAAGCCCGGGTGGTAGCTGTGCCCATGCATGGATTTGCCACGAGGGGAGGGGGTTTTGCCCCCTCCGTCAGGCTCACCACTTGCTGTGAACCCAAGGTGGAGGGTGGGAAAGAGGAGGTGCAGGGTATAAGTCAAAGGGGGCCCCGTGAAAGAGGTGTCTGCAGCACCCATGTCACACTGCCTGAAAGGAGAGCATCCCACAGACAGAGGGCTCCGGGGCACATGACAAAGCTGACAAACCTGCCAGCATGGCAGTGCTCATGGGAATGAAAGGGACACCGGGGGCTGAGGAAAGGTTAAAAAAACATCAGACCAAGGGCTGAGTTGGAAGGGATGCAGGGAGGGAAAGTAGAGATGTAAAGGCAAACCAGGACCCCAGATGACGTCTAATTCATAGCAGCCAGAAAGCACCACTCCCACCCCTTTAGCAGCTGGAGCATCGGTCAGCTGAACTCTAATGGAGTCAATTTGCTGCTGGAAATAATGACTAAATTACTCCCATTTGACCACTGGAGAGGCAGAAGTCTAAGTAGATGAACATCGGGAGGTAACTGTTAGGAGCAGGCTGATGTGTTGTGAGGGTTTCTTTGCCTGCAAAGGGAACCCCCAGCACCCTTCAGCAGCACCAAACTTCTCCTACTGCAGAGCCCCTCCATCAAGCTAAAGTTTCTATCTCAGCTCCTGCCAAGCCCCAAGGAAAGACAGCTGGGCCAAAATGCCAGCTGATAAATGAAAGGGTTTATTTGAGGAATAAACAAGGGACAAGCCTTGCAGCAGCAGCACTTCCAACCCTCCCCTGGCCCACCTCCTGCTGACGATGCGGGGGAGAGGATCAGTCGCTAAAGAGAAGTGGGAACGAGCTGTTTGTTTACCATTTCTGCACAGGCAATGGCAGTCACGCTCTTTGTTCTCACCCCTGGTAGCTGAAGCTGCTGAGGGTACAGCAGCTCCTGGGGAGTTTCTAGACCAGTGCCACAACACCCCGGTAAGAACGCGCGTCTCAGAAGATGGATCTAGGACAACACTGCTGGAAGGTCTGAACAGCATGTGAGAACCAACTTGTTTATGAGAGACTCCTACAAAATCCTCGTCCAGATGGATTCAGTTCAGCCATTTCACCTGACTGCCTCTGCCCATTGCAGAGTGAAGGCAGGATCCCAAAATGGAAGCTAATGAAAAGTGCAGATGAATTCCCCAGTGCTCTAAAATAAGCAGGAGTTTTGCCAAGAGGCAGATCCAGAAAACCACTTAGGCACCAAAGCCCTCAGTATTTCTCTTGCAGGCTCTGACAGCAGGTGGGAGACATCTCCTGGCTAAGCCCCTCGGCACTCCCCAGGGGCTGACCTGCCTCAGGCCCCACAGCCTGCTCTCACCAAATGCTGAATTGCAACAGAGGCCAGGCTCCTCTTATTTAGATGCTGCAATACCTGGCTTTTAGCAGCTCTTTCTTTTGTACTTTTTTTAGGGGTCTTCTTCGAATCTTTTCCTAAGAGCCATCAAGATGTTTGTTTCTTTTGAATCTTTTCCTAAAAGCCGTCAAGATGTTTGTTTCCTCATCCTATATAGGTAATTACTCTGTTACTGTTCCCAGGATAAAACCAAGAGTGAGGCCCTGGCTATACCAGCCTCATGTGACAAGCCCTGGGGAGACCTGTCAAAGGGGAAATGAGACTGAAAGCGATGGTTGCCCACCCCACACACCCCTCCCCACCTCGCTTCAGTACCAGTTGATGATTCATATGCTGCCTGTCACTCAATGGAAAAGATATTGCAACACTCCATCAGCATCACCCAGCCCTGATCCACACAGACGTCCCTCACAGAGGCAAGCTTCAGAGTTATAAGCAGCAGCAGTCGCAAGGGAGGAAGCCAAGATATTCCACAGTGAGCCTGCACCACCTGAGGATGTCTGAATAAACTCCTGTGGTTATACAGCCGTTCAGTAACAGGTCCAAGTCTGTGAATCCACTTGTGTCCCTTGTTCCTGTCACCTCTTCCACTCCATCTTCTCCACACAGCTGTCTGAGTGAAGGATCCCTGCAACCCCCTGTCAGTGACAAACTTTGTAATTTCAAGAGCCAGTGTTCATTTTATTTCTTACAGGTGCTCAGTAGCTCTAGGCCTTCCGAGTGATTTGGCAGGTTTGAACTATTTTTAAAGGAGTCAAAACCAAGTTCCAGCAATTCCCCACTCCTGAAGATGATGAGGAGCAAATCCTCGCACCTTGCAATAGGCAGGCATGAGTCAGTCAGGCTGCACACACAGAAATGGCACTGGTACAGATTGCATTTACCGGGTGCCTATCAGCTGCTTGGACCGGCTCCTTCCAACTAACAAAGCTTGGCCTTGAGAAGGGGAAGGGGATCTCCCCGCCTATTACACGCTCTTAACGCAGTTGCATTTTCAAAGCAGGCTTCGGCTGCCAGCTGAAATGCTCCCTCCCGGCTCCAAGGCTCCCGGTCATTCACCACGAGCCAGGACCAGAGCAGCAGCAGGAGACAGTGACCTCACTGCAGGGCTGCCCTGACACTGCAGCGGGGATGCCCCGAGCGCCGGGGCTGCAGCGTCATCGCTGGCTCCAGGCTCAGCCCCAGGACCGAGGGACACGATGGCTCAGAGGGGGCTTCTCAGCCCCGGCATTCAGATCTGTCATCGTCATCGCCTGGCATGGGCCTGATGTGTGAGTCATGCCTTTAAACAGATTAGGGATACAGATAAGGTGCTCTGCACATTATTCATGGCAGAGCTGCAGGTAGTGGATGAGCAGAGCTGTTTTAGGTCATCTTCCTAACTGGAATGATCTTTCCCTGTTCATGACCCAGCCTCCTGCACTGCAGCATTAGTATGCATGTCCCGATGACTCCCAGGGTGAGTCACCGAGTGTAACACATCACAGTGCAACCAAAGCTTTAATAAACAGGGTTCTGGTTTTTTTAACTTGATCTCTATTTCCATAATAAAAGCTTTCTGTTATTATCTGTGCGCGTACTTGTCAAATCAGAATATTCACGGGGATATTTTTAATTCCCAATCACTCAATAACTTATAAGGAATGCAGAGCAGACAGGAAAGCCAGGACACCTGGGGTCCTGTGTCTTGGAGCACAAGCACAGCAATGCAACTCCGAGTGAATGTACTGCATATCTACCGTGGGAAGGTTTTCCAGCCTGCTTCAGACTTATCCCTGCTGAGATTAAACCCTCCCAGCACCAAGCAGCTCTGCACCTGCACTGCACGAGGGTCAGTAGTACTTGCCACCTAATTTGCCAGCCAGGGTAACTGGCATTCCCCAAGCTCCTCTCTCAGGTCAGACCCAAAGAAGAAAGGAACAGCATCTTCTCAAAGAGAAAAAAATTCCAGCTAAGCTTTGTAGGAATGGTCCCTTGGAGACACTGCTTATGTTCCCCTAGGGCTGTGCCACCTTTCTCATTGAGCAACAACCACAGCACCCCAGGCTTCACACCCTGCTGCTGATCTAGGTGCTGCAACACTGCTTCTAGCTCGAGTCCAGTGTAACAGCCCCTAAAGCAGTGGCTTTCTGCAGTATCCTCACGTCTCCAGCTGTTCATTCATTGTGGCCTGGCTCACCTTGGCATGGAGACAGACAAAAATCAATACTTGACCTATCTTTTGGTGACATGCCTGACACATTTCTCTTCAAGACTTCTATCATATTTGTTTACCTCCAATGAAATAATGTTTTCCAGGTTTTCTAATCAATATTAGCTAGGACTTTAAAAAGGTGCTGAGCAAGATTATTCAAAAATGATCCAAATGAATCAATGAAGACAGCTAGACTACAAAGTTATTACTGTCACCGTATTGGAGAGACAGTGGGGGATGCTGGGCCAGGATGATGTTTTGGAAGTTTGCTGTGTGACTGTGCAACAGAAGCCCTCAGGGCTGGGCTTTAGTGATATCTCCATAAATTCCTAATGCTCACAGTCATGGAATAGATAAGGTAGGAAGCAGAGATCCAGAAGAAAAGATTCACAGTTAGAGCTGATTTGAAAATTGATTTTAGGAAGTGCTGGAAGAATGAAGGGGTGAAGGGACTGGAGAGACTGATGCTGGGATCTGTCCCAGACACCCAAAGAGAGCAGAAATGAGGAAAAGAAGAAATGAGGACAGGAGGACATGGACAATTCAGGGTGAAACCCACTCTAGAGAGGGTCAGAGGGTCCAGAATGAAGGCAGGTTCCAAGGGGCATCTCCACCTGGTCCTTCAAATTGGACAATTAGATTAATTGCCTCCTGGCAACAAACTGTGACAGGAGGCTGCAGCTGTGCCCTTAGAGCCTTGGCAGCCTGGTACTGCCCCTGCTTTATCCTTAGGAGAGGTGCAGGGTGCCCTTCAGGGAACAGCACGGTGGCACAAGGACAGTGGGGTCCTGACAATGCCACTGCGCTGGAAAGTTCCAGGGCTCCTGCAGGTCCCACAGCCGCTGCAGGGCAAAGGGCAGAGGGTTTCTGCACTGTGAGAGGGTCTAATTACAGGAGTCCACTCAGAGGGAGCAGGGTGGTACAAGGCTACATTCAAACCATTTCACTACCTTTGAGAACCAAGGGCTTTTGCATTCTTTTCAAGGAGAGTTCTTTCCGCAGGGTGAAAGGGAGAACCCCAAGGACAGAAGGAGCTGAAGACTGGCAAAGATCTGCTCTAACCCACGTAGCTGAGATGCAGGGATCCACAGATAAGGCTCAGAGCGTGCTCTGACATCCTGGCACCATGTGGAGCCTGTGCTGCTGCCGGCTGCCGAGCAGGCTGCCACACACAATTTCTGTGCCAGCTCTCATCATGCCCCCTTCTAGCCTCTGCCCCCAGCCCTACTCCTTCTGCCATAATCCCACATATGAGCCCAGCTTTGAAACTCTGCCTTTGAACTGAGTTATTTTTCCCCTCTGCAGTCAAAATTGCCGCAGCTTTAACCTCAAGAGGGTAAATCTCGCAAAAAAGCACAGAGGCACTGCTCTGCGCAGTGTCTGCTAAAACCCAGCCTGACTCACCCCGCAGCACCCCTTACACTGCACAGGAGGACACATCCCTCGGATGTCTCGCTGTAGGTGTCACAGCCATTTCCTTCTGTCTCCTGCCATCAAGCAGAGGCAAGTTCACTCCCTGTGACTCACTAAGGACTTTGCTAAATTGTATTTTCTGCCCAAGGGGATTGGTTTTTTGCCTGGACTTAAAAATTGCCGGAGGTAGGACCCCTGGTGACCTGACCCAAAGCTCCCTCCGACTGCACTGGAAGCACTCTTCCTTCCCCCTTGCAAAAGGTGAGCAGCAAGGATATCACACTCCGCTCGGATGGTGAAGGCCTCTGGCAACAGCACAGAATCCTTTCAGACATCCTAAATCTGGGGAGCTAAAACTACGTGAGGAAGTGAGCGTTTCAGGCTCAGGCTTCCCTCTCCAGCAAATCCTGGAACAAGTTCTGATAAGTCCAGGCTTTGAGAAGCGATTTAGGAATGAGCTGCCCCTCATGGGCACAGGCAGGGAGAGGCTGGATAGATCAGGACGTGAATTCAGAGACAAGGTAACTATAGGGACTGCCTGTAGGGAACAGCCCCTGGAGCAAGCGGTTCCCGGAACAATACTGGGATTTACATTCGAAGAGAAATAGCTGATTGCCTCCGAGGGCCTTTTTGACATTCATGGAGTGCTGGCAATCAAGAGATCAGGATGTGAGAGCAAACAATGGCACTGGTTTGTTGGACAGTGCAGATAAAACCTCTGGGAGTTGGGTTAGTAGTGGAAAATGCTGTTGCTTCTTAGGAAAGAAAGGGAGTGGAGAACTTGGCTTCTCCTTTGGCAAGACATCTATAAAAGGTTGAAAATAGACCTTGACTATCCCCTCTGTCTTGGTCAAAGCCGTGGCCTGACCAAGCTGACCCACAAGAAATAACAATATCTATATTTCCTTCTGCTGTACCAACGGGAAAGTCTTTCACCTTTTTTGGATCCAGCTTGGGCATCTGCAAAAGGCCCTGTCACACTGACGAGACATTCCCAAAGAGTCTTTTTATGTCCCTACTAATTACCTATATTTTTAATTGCAGAAGAGAAATTTTGAAAGCCACACAAAGAGAAAAATCTAAAAGCAGATTAGTTAGGTGAAATAAAAATGCCCTGAAAGTATACATTCAGGTAGCAATAAAAAGACTTTTTTATCACTGCTTAGAGGCATACAATAAAAGTATATTTTCGGTGTCTGGCTGCCACAAATAACTGTACTACAATTAGATGTGTGTATTATAAAATTGTGTGGGCGTGGTAATTATCACCCTTTGCAGCAGAATATATTTATACAGATCCTAAATTACAGCAGAAAGAAACATCATTTGTGAAGGTTTAAAAAAGAAACGTGTTGGAGGGAAGGATTAAACTTTCCATTTTATTTTTGGGAAGTGTTCTATGAAAAAGTAGGATGCATCACAAGTGTTGGGCTAGGAACGGGTAACTATGCAGTCAGAGGGAGAGGCAGCCTGTGTAGGTCTCTATTCATCACAGGAATGTTTGTGTGTGCACACACCAGAAGGATCATTACAGAGCTGCTCTAGTGCTGCTCTCTGGCTAAAATTCCCCTTGCAGTAAATTGTGCCTGATGAAGCAATCCAGACCTCACTTGGGGTGCACAGCCATGCAATGCAGCTCCTACCTGCATACCTAGGATGAGAATCAGGCCTGGTCTGTGCAGCATCATCTCACCTTTTGGTAGGATTGCACCTGCAAATGCTTCTTCAGCACATGGAAAAGTCATGGGTACAGCTGTGGAGAGCGGCTGGATCCAACACCCACAGGATATTTTCTCCAAGACTCTTCCTTTTTCAGTTCTAACCTTGCATTTGGTTTCCAAATGCAAAACATCCATTATCCCATAATCTACTCACTGTATAGCCTGAGATAAGTTGTTTTCTTATGCTATAGTTCATACAGCAGACACAGGTGAATCCATCATAGCTTTCACCTTTGCCTCTACTATGATTTTTGGGAGATTCGTTTTATCCCAAAAGTGTTTCTATTACATGTGGATCCATCACATTTATCTCTTATGTAAGACTGCTTAAGCACCTTCTTGCAACCTCTTAACATCTGCCTAAAGCCACTACAGCTCATTGCAATGAGATGGAGCTTGACTGGGAGCTTTTTATTATTTGGAATCCAATATTCCCAGCTTGCATATTATATTTGCAGAAGCCTTGTGAAGCTTTATAAAAATTCTGTCACATATATTCTATTTTGATAGGGCTATTTTCATTGTGTTTCCAACTCCATTATTTAAAAATTGTCTAGCTCGGTCTCCCAAATGCCATTTTCAGGCAATTTCTTCTCCTAATTTGATGAGCATCTCCTCTGTCTCTCTCTCTCTTTTTACATAGCTCTGTTCCAATTTTCTAAGCGGTCAACTTAGAGGGCAGAACATGTTCTTTATAACTGGTGTATTCTGGGTTGTCTTGGCTGTTTAAATGAAATCAATATATTATCCTTCAGTGTTGTTGTATTGACTCTCCATCTGTTGAAGGCTGTAGTCTTATTTGGTCACAGTATTGTTTGTGTGAGCTGGGGGCCAGAGGTCAGCCAGGTCATGACTTCACCACAATAGCACCGTCTTCGTGTGCCTCATTTCCTCTCTCGCCCATCAGCCTTTTCAAAGGCCTGCCAGCACCGGGCTGATGAAACAGAGTTGTCTGTAAATTCAGGATGGAGCAAGACCGACCATTGACTGCTCTTTGTGCTGATACCACGCAGCAGCACGACAGGAATTTTTTAGGGCATCCTTGAACTAATTCCCAAAGTTACTATCCTCTGCTGCTACAAGTGCTCCCTCAAGGAGCACCTTTATACGATATCCACAGCAATGCACCGTGGTAAAAAGATCAGGACCAGTGCACATCTGTGACAGCCCCACCATCAGCAGAAACCCGTGCTGCACCAGTGCCTCTCTCAAAGGCCAGGAGGAGGTTTACACGGCATGCAGGGGTGCTTGTGCTTTCAGCCTTCCTCAGGCTACAGGCCCTGTGTGACACTTGGGACACCTGGCTGAGGAGGTTTCAGGTGAGGTGTGTGGGCTGCAGGTACCACCTAGAACAGTAAACCGGTGTTCCCAGCCACACTTCTGGCCAGCAATTTGTCAAAGCAGTTTTTCCAGCTTGCATAGGAAAGATATTCCTACCTACCCTCAGTGAACACCTGGTTTCTTACAGTGACACTGATCAGGCTGGCAGGGGCCAGATCAACACTGTCCACATGGCTCTGGTCAGATCCAGCGAGTCTATGGAATTTTTTTTTTGTGAGATATGTTTTGGAAAAGCAGTAGTGCTGTGAAAAGAGTGTGAATGCTGAAGACACAAGGAAAGAAAATAAACCAAATATCATCAGCCCATTCAGTTTGCACAAGAACAATAGCAATAAAGTCTGGGGCCACAAATTGGTGCTGCAGTGAGGCATCACTTCCAAATCTATCAGAAAAGCTGCGCTGCTGATCAGACTTGAAGGTTTTAGAGTGAACAGACTGATGAATATCCCAACATGAAAATACCAGGGACTCCTGAGACCAGTGGAAAGGGCCAGCACTTGAGTCAGGTTTCTGAGTTTGCTCACCAGCCATGGCACATCCTTGTATATCAATGTACAGAGAACCAGGAGACTGGCAGAAACATAAAATTTCAAGTGGAAACTGTTAATGGCACTACCGCTCATTAGAATTTTGCAGTGAATGACATTTTTCCCCTAAAAACTTTTAAGAAAAAACTATTTTGGCAAAAAGTAGAAGTGGCAGGTCCTGATAGGAGCTCTAGTTCCCTTTTTTTCTATTCATTTGTCTACAGTGCCAGGTCCTCAAATGTGTTGCATTTCCCACAGAGCATCAAAGCTCTGGCAGAGGATATGTGAGAAGATTCAAGTGTTGAAAAGGAGCGGGCACATCTGAAAAGCACAGAAGGATAGAGATTCAAGAAACACCTAAAACCCAAGCAAAGAACCACTGCCCTACTTTGCTTCCTTGACCGAATAGTTTAATAAAACCCACAGTTTTCTGCAAAACTGTCTACCAAAAACCACATCCCACAGGCTGCTCCCTTCTAGATACCTTCAGCATTGCCAATTTCCAGCCTTCTCCATACAATCCCAAAAGGATCATCATTGATCTTTCAAGAATTTAAGGTCAGGAGTTCATGCAGTCTGCCTCACTGACTACTCCAAAACAAAGAACCACACCTGGCCAGGTTTAGCCTACAGCTATTTCTGGAGCTGCTTCTTCCTGACGTGGACCATAAGTGTCAGAGCATCCATTCCAGCCACAGAAAGGGGCCACAGGTGGAGCAGCAGAGCACACAGCACTCTGCTTATAGAGTCATTTGGGAATCATAGAGTCATTAAGGGTGGAAAACACCTTTAATATCACCAAGTCCAACTGTTATGAAGCCAGGTACCTCCCTGCAGAGCAAAGGAGACTATTGCTGGGCTCACCATGGCAGAGCCCTCCTGGGGCATGAGCCTCAGTCCCCTGCTCCACATCCAGTCTAGGGGCAGTGCAGTTGGGTCCCTACCTCTAGGTTCCCTGAGTTATTTCAGGGCCAATGAAGATGTTTTCCTTTGTGATGTAACACAGATTTATAAGATATTCTTCTGGAATATATTTACTCTTTTCACCCAGAAAACAAAGAAAAAGCTTATGGTATTAGTAATATGCTCTACAAACAACTATGACAAAAAAACCAAACAAACAACAAACAAAATACAAACAAAACTTGAAAAGGTGTAGAAGTTTCATCATCGAAGTTTTCCTTTTTCTGCTTGAATTAGAGGTTTTGATGAAAGGCAGAAATTTTCCATTTTTAACCAAAAAAAGAACAACCACTTCAGAAAAGAACAAGAGTGTTCAGTCAAAACCCTGGAGATTTTTCATTGAAGATTTCAGCACTCTCATTTCGGGGGTTCATTGTTTCTATGTTGATGAAAAATCTGTGCAAGAATGCTTTCCCCAGTGGGTTTTGAAAATTAAAATTAGAAGTTCCTGCTTCTTTTATTGCCTTTTTTTTTCTCTTATGAGCCCTTCTCACCCAGGTTTACTATTTTTATATGGAGTCCCAGCTGCTAACTAAGCCTTGGCTTAGTGCTCTTACTGCAATGATGAGGCATTTCCATTTCTGATTTCTAGCATATGTTGCACTTAATATAACACTGCCCTTGTGCACCAGTTACCCTGGAATAATGGCTGTGCCAGCAATAGAAAAGTGGTATAGTCCCTCGAGAACAACCAGGCCATGAAACCTGTGCCAATGTGCAGATGTCACACAGTTAATAGAACAATGATAGATCCTTGAACTACACAGAGAGGTATTTTTGTAATGTATACAGAAATACGTTTGATACTGCAATGAAAGCTTCTTTTTCTGGATTTCTTTTAAATGAACTTGGAAAAAAATATCTGCAAAAGAGCCAAGAGATAATGATGAAAACCTGAACAATTAATTCTGGGGAATGAGGCATCCACAGCCTGAGCTGATTATTTTTTGTTTCTTAGGTCTGTAGCCTGGACTAGATAATTGCAAAGACCAGGCTCTTGTGTGGGATTTATGGTACTTTATCCTTTCCAAAGAGGGAGAGACATTATACTGCAATATCTGCCTTTTGCAAGGTGTTTTACAACTTCTGCTTTGGGAAACCAGGGCAGAGCATCTGAAAAGAGAAAATAAGCAATGGATTTGAAACCACTACTGGACACAATTAGCAATGATTGTTTGCTGATGGCTGATACTTTGCGTGATGCTGTGAGCAGTGTTACAGGAGATTTTGTAATGGCTGCATTGTGCAAGATGCTGAGCTTCCTTCACTTCTGGAGATAACAGGTGAGGCCAGACCAGTCTCACCAGTGACCTGACTGGGCTCTGCACCAGTCAGGCCTTGTGACTCAGACCCATTTTTGCTTTATTCTAGGAAAGGGTTAGCTGAGCAAACATCTTCAGGGCCTCAAGGTGAAGTTGCCAGCTGCGGCTGAAGCAGCGCATCTCCTTGCCCTGGGACCCAGCCCAGGCAGCCTTTGGGAAGGTGCAAACTGGAATACTTCCAGTCTTCTGGGTGGTTTGGCTAAATCTACACACCAGACCTAGCCAGTGAAACCCACTTTAAACCCCAGCTTTTGGCTGGTGTAGAAGCTTTTGAGAACCAGTATTATCTCCCATCCACACAGAGCAGCAGAGGCAAACACAGGGGTGGGAGCACTTGCAGAAGGAGCAGCTTTCCCTACTGCTGGAGTAATTGTTTCTGCTTCCAACTAAGTCAGAAGTCAAAAAGAAATTCTATCCAGGAGATAAACAGTGCATTACATAAGACTTCATAAAAAGTAAATTGTCATCAGATTTATTGCAGTTAGAAAAAGGCTCTTCTGTCTGTTGGCGTAAAATATGTACTTGGTTTTAAGAGGCTAGTGAGAATGAATGTAACAGTATATTTGGAGTTCCATGTCCTAAGGCTTTCTGTGCAGGGACCTGTCAAGCTTTTGGAGCGGAAATGTTTTAAAATATTTTTTAAAAGTCATAAAATTGTATGAGATATAACTCAGAAGCATCAGGTCTTGATCAATTTTGCTTGTATGTATAGTACTAAAACAAAACAATAAAATCAGATTTAATATTCCACAGTGAATTCTGATCACTGGCTGTTTGTTTTCCTCTCCAGGCTGGAGAAAAAACTAAAATATCAAAGTTCTTTTCAGAATTTAAGTTCAAAGATTATTTAAACTATGAAAGATCTTATTTTAACATCGTTAGAAACAGCTTGCTTCAAGGCTGTTTGGCACAACTGCATCAGCTTACAGTCCTTGATGCCTATTACAAGTGGATGTTTGTGAGTTCATTGCTCTTATCATTTTTGTGGGTTGGGCTTCATACCAAGCATATATCTCCTATGATGCCTCTATAGGATCAAAACCTAGTCAAAGCAGAAACACCAGTAAAGGAGCCAAGTCTGTGCAGTGGGCAGTGATTTTAGGACTCAGACAGACCCAATCTAATAATGTTCAAAACAAGGAGCTTCAGTTTAACAAATTAAATACTTTTATTTGGATCCAAAAAATACCATTTGAGGTGTTTTTTTTCCTCGTGGATTTTTTTTTAGTAAATAAATGTTTCTGTACACTATTTTTTTCAGACACTGTGTGTCCAACCAAAACCAAAATGCACAAGATCTTACCATTTCTTATGGACAGGGAGACTGCATTTAATCTAAAGATTTAAAAAAACCCACCACTGTACAAACTCAATTGATAATCTCAATTCTTTGTCCTTTAAGCTGATACTTTCCCGTAAATCACACAAAATCAACAGGCAGGAAAGGCAATGACTCCTGACTGGAAAGAGAAGGAGGCCAGTCAGTAAACTCAGATCCCAATTAGCCCCAGCTGTAAGCCAAGCAAACTCCCCAATTTAATGGTTCGCAGGGGAACACATCCATACAGTAAAAGCTATTAACCAAATAAATTCCATTGCCTTCCCCCACACTCCCCTACTCCCACAGGTCCCTCAGACAAAAGTCTATTTCCCTCCTTAGCTGTTAAAAATATTTTTAGTGCTCTTCAAATATGGAAGGCAGAAAAGGAAATAAAAAAACAATAGAATTTGACACAAAAGCATCCTTCTCATTAGGACTTTTTAAATAGCATTAGAGCTCATTGAATTTCATACACTAATAACATCCCTTTCAATCCAAGGCAAACCAGTCACAATCTAAATCTATCTGATTTTACAAGCAAAGGAATATTGCCAAGTTCTAATATTTCTCCTGCATTCAATGTCAGAATGGGGTACGGAGTCTCTTCCAAACTCTAAACTTCCTTTTTTTAAAAATCCCTTTTAAATCTACTACTCCATGGTGTTAAAAAAACAAACAAACAAAAACCACACAACACAAAACCAGAGTTAAAAAGGAAGTTAAATCTTGTGAGCAAGGTCTATGTAGGATTCTCAGATAAACAGTGTTTTGGGAGTGAAGCTGGCTTTAGCACAGCAATCAGCCAGGATTTGAGATTAAAAAGTAGCTAAGACCCTACCAGACAAAGCCTTTGGGCAGATAAAGCTGACTGTGACAATAATAAAGCCCCCAAAGACACAGAGGCATGTCTGAATCCTTGGCCAGTCAACACCAAGCTGCCTCTTCAACTGGGAAAAAGCAGCCAGGGAGCCTGGTGCTGCTGAAATCAGTGAGACCAGGCATGGTCTTCAAGCCTAACACGAGATGCTGGTCCCACCAGTGCTGCTGGGCTGGGTGCCTCCTGCACAAGCACTTAGGACTCACACAGATAATTGCAGGGACTTGCAGTTTCAGCCATCTCCAAACGGCCTTGCTACAAGTGCCAGCCACTTGCAAAACCTTGGTAGGAGTGGTGTGAAGTGCTGTGGCTGCAGGAACAGCTGCCTGGTGTGTGTGTAATACATTTTCATTGAATGACTGGCGAATAGAAGTGATAAGGAGGAATAAAGTCTGTAGTTAGAGCTCATTTGGTATGGTATGGGATGTCTTGGGGGTTTTATGGGTTTAATATATTCGCTGCTCCTGCTGGATCTCAGCACAGACCTCCAGATGAGAATATCTACTTGAGATGCAGGTTGCACTACAACTCATTTATAATGAATATAACAACTTGTGAAGTGGATTTAGAAGTCATTGAGTTATAGATTATTTGGGTAAACGGGGCACAAGCACTGCAGCAAGAAACCCATTTAAATATTAAGGAAAGCTATAAACTGAGAAAAGAACCGATGACAGGGTAATATCATGTCAGAACATGCCCTCCAGAGAGGGACCTCTACTGTGTATTGATCTGAAAGAGCTCCAGAAATCATTCTGCAAACCCATAAAGCTCGGCAGTAAATGCAGACAGGTGAGCTGCAAAGGCCAGCAGAGAGATGGGATACACAAGCTCGACCAAACCCTGCCAGCCTCATCTCATGAGTAGTTTCTCTCCCCTGGTCTGCAGCACACTCACCAAGCCAGTGTTAATCAGTGAGCAGGAGTGGAAGAGTCACTCCCTTGGACTGAAAAGACATTTCTGGGGGGATTTTCACCCTCTGTGTATCAATTCTGTTACTGTCCACGGTCAGCTTCCTTGGTCTAAATGAGCTCATTTCTGGAGAGGTAAAGAAGGTGTTTTGTAGGCATCTCACACCCAAGGGTTCAACTGGCAAGGAATAAGGACCACGGGTTAAACCCTCTGCTGGATGCTATTAAGATAAGGGGAAAGCCTTACTGGTTCCCATATGACACCAGGGGGCACAAGTAGTGGACACTGCCCAACAGTGCACCCCGTGCTGAGAGATTTTGGGAGAAGCTGAGAGCACTCAGCCTGCTGCAACTGTGCAACTTGTGGTTGCTCCAGAACCACACAGCAAAGCAGAGTCTGATACGAACAGCCAGAAAAGTATGAAGGGCTTCACGCCCAGCAATTGAGATGTGTAACCTGATTCGGGCCGTTGCCAGTGGTCACCATGATTGCTGCAGCACTCACCAAATCAAGATGTACCCACCCAGGGGAGGGCTGCAGAATCAGGCTCTGGCAGAGGACTGGATAGCAGAAGTCTGTACAGAACAGCCAGGGAAGGAAAAATTAACAATACCAACTACTCATCCAAATGTTCCCATATCATAAGCAACAGACAGGGTTTTCAGACTTGCCTGGTGCCCTGCTTAGTTCAGAAAAAATTCATTAGCGTTTCAGAGACCCTCTTGTACCCAGCATTGTTCCCCGCTGCTGCATCATACACATAGCACAGCCCGGTGAGGTTGTGTGATTCAGCAGGAAGAGCTCAGCAAGAGAGATGAGCACCAGCCAATTCAAGGACACGTAGCTCCCGAAAAAACAAGAGGTTCCTGTTTGACAAGCAATTTGCAATACAAAAGCACTGTTACAGTCACTTGTTTGTCCTCTTCCCTCCCTCCTGCCCTTGTTTAGAGAATGCTCTCCCATTTTTTGCCGCATCAGGGAAAACACTGCATCTGGCTGATGGGCCAGAAGCACCCGGCACCACTTACACGAGGCTGGCAGTTGCTTTTAGCATGAAAGCTGAAGCACGCTCTTTGGATGATGGAGCACTCTACCCAACTTAAAAAATGCTGAGCAGCAAAATTCAGTGAGAAGCGCAGGAAACTGTGAGGGTGTGAACTGTTGTTCACAGTGAAGACAAAGAGAAACACAGTCCCAGTGAGATGAGGAGAACGAATGAACTGAGTCTCAGTGCTACACCTAGTCTTATCCAATTTATAGCAGGACGTTATAACCGGTAACAATAATCTAATGGGAGGGCATAGCTGGCACTTCTGAAACCCTTGGATCTGAAGGTCACTCACTTTATCATCGAGACAATCTTTTAAAAGCCCCGTTGGCGTGAAGCATTAACGGGAGATGATCATGGCTTTTAATCTAAAGCCTTTTATCCACAGGCTGCGGTGGCACATCATGCACCTGTAGACTGGGATGCATCACTGACCACACATTGCGTGGTCCTGGCCCCCGAATCGAATTGCCCAGACATCCAGGAAGGAGCTCCACACCACGTCCCACCTTGCAGGCTGCCATCTGCGGCAGCGGCCGGCGGAGCGGCGCAAAGGCAAATTCCTGAGCTCAGAATTCCATCCAGAGCGTCTGCTGCTCCACCACCCGGGCCAGGCTGCACTGGAGGCACCACGCCAGAGGGGGTGGCTTTTATTAGGGCCGGACCTCTCCTACAGCAATTAGTGGCAAAGCCTAATAACAGGATTAATTAGGATATTGCCAGAAGAGACTAATTGCCTACTGCAAAACTGGCTCTTTAACCCATTTCTTGACTGAAAGCTTCTCACTGACCTGTGTGAGAGCTCTGCAAGCCAAATGCAGGCATTGACATGGAATGAAGGTGAGAAGGGAAAAGCATGGTAAGCGGCTGTGAAGGGAGAGGGGGAAAAGATCTCCATTCACAGGGATTCTTGATAAAGTATATGGACAATGTCCCACTGAACCTTGCTGATTAAATACACACCAACACCAATGAGTGACAAAGTTCCTTCTCTGATAATATTTCATGAGTTCCAGAACTCACAATTTCCTAGTGGATACAAGTGAGCAATTTCTTTTTAGTCATTGCTGAAGAGCAACAAAACGGGACCCCTATTTTTCCCTCAGCTGTTACACTAATTCCTTTCAGGCCAGAATTAGAAACATGTTAAATACAACTAATCTAATGGCTTGCAGTCTGTGTTTTACCTTTATGGCCACTTTAACAGGAGACACATTACTGCCTTATTAAAAAAAAATAATTGCTTTCTGCAGGACTTTTTGCATGTACAGAAGCAAAGATGTATATACACAAGCTGAACTTAGGTCACTTTATAAAAATCTAGGGATTGGAAATCATATTGCACTTTAGAAATGTGAACTACTGGATATCCCTTTTCCTCAACATCATAAGAATGAGGTGTTCAGTTAGAGTTACATCCTGAAAATCTGGTCCTCAGTATTTTGCTGTTGCCCTGGGGTTGTAAATTAGAGATGTCCTAAGTCAGTAATATAATTCCACAGTACATCCGTCTCAGTCCTGCCTGGGATTGCATGGGAAAAACGCACTCCATTTCCATACAGATCTGTGAAGGTTTTCAGAAACATTCCTCATCCTAAACTGTGGCAAGAGGCCAGCACTTCAAACATTTTTGGTTACAGTGAAATCCCCCGGGACCACAATTTGGAAGCATCAAAGCTCAACATGCTCCCCAGCATTCTCCAGCTGCTAGTCTGGCACTCAGCAATAAAACCGTAGCTGCTGCGGATTAAAACTGGCATGGTTCTTCTCTCACCCTTTCCTTGAAACCAGTTCAAAATCCATTGTTGCTGCTTCTTCAAAGGCCTGTACCTCTGAAAAGCACATCACAATCCACAAGTGTGAATCAGTCTTTGAATTTTAGTGACTCTGCCTTATAGGGTGCTTAATCCCACCTGGGACTCACGGCTCAGCAGCAGATAAGAAGCCAGACAGGTGATCTGTCAAGAAGCTATCAGGAGTTCCTTGGATGAGTCTAGCCTTGAGAAAGACCTTCAAGAAAAGTCCAGGCCCTTGAGGAAATACAATTAGTCACCAGCAGCTCGCTCCCATCCTTGCCTCGCCCACACCAAGCAATTGCAGTAAATCCACCAGCAGGAATTGCACGCTATCCAGTTTCCTGGTATTGCACCACTGCAAAGAGCTCAGGTCACACTAATTGCTGCTTAATGTTCACTGTCCACAGCTTTTAGCAGCAGGATCTACCTCTCCAGGTGCCTCCAGCTTCCCTGTGCTAGCACCAGTCAGCTGTGAAGTTCTAATCCAGGACTAGGCAGAAAAGGGAACAAGACAAGGAGAAAACAAGTGGACAGTAGTGGAAACTGGTAAGAGCGCAATGTGAGAGGGAAACATCTGGAACAGTCATGAGAAAATTCTTCCAAATGGGCTGGGAGTTATCATTCCCTCCTAAGGGACCCATGATAAAGGAGCTGTGTGTAAGGGCAGCACTCACCCTGGCTTCCACCATGCAGAACCAGCTTTTAGGAGAAATTCTCTTTCAGACTTGGGAGAGAGAACTTGTCAGTCTCCCTGCCCAAGCCTGACACCAGGACCTGATTCCCTGGCTCACAGGGAGGCTGTTGAATAAATAGGGAATTCTTGCTCCATCACCTGAGCAATGAGGCTTCCCAGCAGGCTGAGCAATTGCTCTTAATCCTGACATACCAAGCCATTTGCTAACCATCCCTTGCCATGAAAGTTTTGTTAACATTGCACATTTGGGATGCTGGATAATCACGTGTTCTCTCTCCCTTTTTCACTTGTCCATGTCGATATTTCATTGAGTTAAAGTAGTTACTCTATTCTCCTTCACCTTTTCCCCCCTGCCACCAGAATGATTTTACTAAAATGATTTATTTGTTTATTCCAGTAAAATTTTCCCCCACTCTGAAGCCAGACAAGAAGGGGAAGAGTTTCATGTAGAAAGATTTGGAATTCCTGAAATAGATGACAGCTGAGAAAAAACTGGCATGTTAAATCATTCAACTTCACAAACACTCTACTCTCATTCAGGCTTGACAGATGTAAATGCCAGCCAGGTACCTACTAGTAATGCTATCTTTTCTTAAATTAAGCAAATACATAATACAAAATCCTTTTCATGTATGTTAGCCATCTGCAGAAGAGCGGATCTCTAGCTGCTTTTTCCCCCCAGTTTTTCATTTATGTCATGTACAGTGGTGGGAGGACAGGCTTAACACTTTCTTCAGGTTAAATAACTAAGAGATCATCAAATGCTCCTAAATCATGTCACAATTTCTGCCAGTGTCCTGTCCTGAATAACATATATTTTTTTATGCAACCATGAATCAAAAATACTGACTAGGCCTGCAGTAACCGCAGTGATGAGATAGCAGGATAAGGGCAATCTATAAGACAGCCAGTACAAAAATGCCTACCAGACAAAATAAGAAACTGAAGGATTTTATCCACTTAGAAACCAAGCAAAAAACACATTCAATGCCAGATTGAAATTCAGACTGAACAGGAGGTTTCAAACCAATTGCCAGGTCCACCAAGAAGCAGCACCTTCTGCTCCACATAGCAGACTCCTGGTTATATTGGCAGGTGCAGAGAGATCTGCTTCAGGCATGGCACTGAGGTCGTGGCGCCAGTTTACTGAAGGTCACTCTGAACACAATATACTCCAGAGACTTGGCTAATCTCAGCTGAAAATTGCAGGGGGTGGAAGGATGGGATGGTGATAGACTTCAAATAAAAAGATCCCTATGTTTGAGGTTTTTCACTAAAATAAGATTTTCTGTCAGGAGAATTCCCAGCTGCAGTCTGAGACCCAGTGGCTGTCGCTTGCTCACAAGGTGATTCACTCAAACAAGAGGCTTACAGACCATTGTATTTTCCTGTTCAGTGTGTAAATGCCAAGCAAATACTCCGTCAAAACTGGTTGTTTTAGAGGTGGGAAATTGGATTATTGCAGTGCTCACCTCTTTGTGGATGATGCCTTGCACTGGGAGGAGGGAATGGGAGCTTAAGAATAATGCCTTACACTGGGAGGAGGGAACAGAGCCTCTTCCCATTTTTATACCATCCCGGCAAATGAACAGTCAAAAATGCAGAGACAAGGGATTCAACAGGGAAAAAACAGGTAGCACTTTCTGTCTGACACAAGGGGTTCCTGCCACTGTGACAGTCGCCATGCCGAAGGAGGAAACCTTGGACATCCACCCTGGGAGCCCCAGGGTTTGTCTGGATCTGAGCCCTTCTGTGCCAGGCACTGTGAAGCTTATAGCATGCATAAAATCAGCCCATAGCCCAAAATACTTGTAAAGTGTCTAAGATGCTGCCATTAAGTAGTTCGGTAGCAAGAGGGGGAAAGGCAGAGACAGGTCAGTGTCCTGGGTTTGCTGTCTGCAGTGAGACAGCCCCACCCAGCCACCCTCACACCAAAACCTGTATCTCCCACCTCTGTCCCTTCTTCAGCCCCATGTGCCAGGTGAAACCAGTTAGCCTGTTTAAGGCTGACAAAGAGACCCTTTCCCCATCATATCAGACCACTCAAAGTGCTTGGGAAAGAGAAAACAGATCCCCAGGCCAGCACCCAATTTTCATTCCGATTCTCCATGTACAACCTCCTCTGGAAAAAAAGTCTTGGGATCTGGCATAGGTAAATGCTTCCTTTAAAAAGCCAATGACCTCAGGATATGTCCTAGGGATGACAGAAACTTGTGGCATATACAAGTGGGCAGATCCAATTCTCTGTCTTTAGTTCTATCTGCAGTGGTGCAGTTTTAATAGAATTGTTCAAGTACCTTCTCAAGGCGTACGCTGACAACAAGAGCTGAGTTCAACTCCTGTTAATTACATCAGTCTCTGGTGGAATGTCCCAAGGTTTCAGACATCTCCCCAGAAACTTTAGGAAGAAAACAAGACACTTGCTTTCTCCACTTTCTTGTTAATTCAAATCAGTCACTTGCTTTTCTGAGGTGGCTCAGCTCTGCTGCTCTGTGGGTAAGAGAAACTCTTGTAAAGGGCCAGAAAGAGGCTTGATGTGTCCTGAGAACTGCAGGTAGTTTCCACACTGTCAAGCACAGCCAAAAGCCTTGGGGGCAGCCAGTGGGAGGACAGCAGGTTTATGCCTACAGCAAGCTGTGGCAGCTCCATCCCAGGAGCCTCAGAGATGCCAAGACTGAGCCAACACAAAAATCTGCTCCAGAGAAATGTGTCTCAGAGCAGCAGCCCCAGTGCTGTGAGCTCCACAGGGGCAAGTAGGGCAGCAACCAAGTCCAAAATCCCCTGCACCACCCATCCAAATGTCCTGCTGGGACAGATCCTGAGGATGTGTAATCTCTGGTGAGTTGCTGAGAGTCTTCTGCCTGTATGGCCCCTTGTGAGACCTCCTGATATTCATCCCAGCCCAGGAGGTGCTTGTAGACTGGTGAGGTCAAGACTTGGGCTAGCAGGAGCAGGGCCACACAGTATCTAGCAAAATTATGGCTGTAGCAAGTAAGAGCAAATGTTAGTGTGTTAGACACTGTTCATAAACATCTTCAATAAAAAATTCTGAATACATAGGTTGTAAAACTGTATTTAGGACATTAAATACCTAGAACACCAAATTCTGCACTAGAGTTCCCCTTAGATTGCTGAAGTGTGTCAGCTCCACTGTGTTTCAGACACACTCAGATGCAGCTCAGGCTGGGATGTTTCCCTCCTACTTGGCAGTGTAGCCTATCCTCCGGGAAGAGTTCAGAGAGAGGTATTCCTCACTGCAGGGAAAACAGCAGCGCGTTTTAAACCTACCTCTAAATAACCCTGACAGTCTTTCTGAAAAAAGGGATTTGGTTTTCTTTGGCAGCAACGTCTGCTGCACACCCAGATGCTTTCTGTGCCCCCCCACCAGCGGGCTCAGCCCAGCCCAAAATCTGTCAGGGTCTCTGACAGGAGCAAACACCAAAGAACAGCCTTTCACTTCTCCCGGAGATGCACAGAAAAATCCCTTCCTCTCTGTGATGCAAATTCCAGTTCTCTCCACACCTTTCACACGCCCTCCTCTCCGCTACTGTCCCTGAGCTCAGCTGCCACCAAATCTGACTGATGAAAGGTGGCAGCTCTATTACATTAATTCCCTCCAGAAAACAGGAAAAGAGCCTCACATGCTTTTCATATCAAACACATAACACATTTCAGAGTTTCTCTGCATGCTGTGGCTTCTCTTCTGCACGAAACGTGGCCGTCGAGGGGAGTGCTCCCCAGACTGGGGGATGCTCTTGTCAAGCAAATGGCAGATTTTCATTTATTGCTATTTTCATATTAGGCACACATGCAAGATTAAGTATGCTCATGCTATCTTTGGCTGATCCAGTATGATAGCTGCCTGCAGCTGCTCCAGTCTAATGGACCCAAGCCCTATCTGGGTGGCCTGAAAGGTGTGTTTGTAGAAGACATCCTTAGTGCTCCAGTCCATGAACTCACACCAAAAGTGCAGTCTTAACAGAAAATTAACAAAAGCCATACCCCTAAATTTTCCCAAAGTAGGAATCTTTTATATACAAGTTGTCACGTTGCATAAACTCAAATTAAAACACCTTCTGTAACTGCATCTTCATTTTAATGACAGCCTGCTTTCATCCTCATAATCCACTGCCCATCGTACCACTATGGATGGATTTTACAGCTTAAACACCATCTTGATATCAGCTAATTGCACCAACCTCTGAAAAGTTTCTCCACATCACAGTAATTCCCATCAAACACTGTTATTTGATCACCTCTATCTCTGGTCTTTTTCTTTAGTTCCCTTTTACAAAGCCTGTGCTATGGTTTGTCCCAATAACTGCCCTGAGTGCTGGCAAAACACCTTTGCCACAAAATTAACCACAAGGAAAGGATATGAACCAGAAGACCCATCTTGCCTGATAAAAAGGTTATTTATTGACAACCTTCACAATTTATTCAAGCCAAAACACACTGAGGGAGACAATTGTCTGTTGTGTCTTTAGGATTTAGTGCTTTCCCCACACTACGTTTGCTTCCTAAGCAAGGCAGCTCACTCACCCCTCTGCCCTAGATTGGGTCTTTCTTGGAGGGCACCCTCAAGCTCAGACCCATCTTTTCAGCATCTTCCCCAAGTTTCTGACCAGACCCTCTGTCTCCAGAACAAGCTCAGCCCCAGCGGAAGCAAAGCAAATGTCCCGCGGACACCCAACCCACGTCAGAAAACTGGTCCAGGCAGCCAGCTTTGAAATGAGCACAAACCAGTCAGAAAAGCTGAAAACACTTGACCGTTGTCTTCTCCACCCGTGTATAAAGGAAGGAGCAAAGCTCCCAGACTCCGGTCGCAGCCTGAGGACTCGGAGGCACAGCGGGTCCCAGACGAGCCCCAGCGAGCACAAGGCAGCAGGATACGGAAACTTCCCTTGGCAGCCAGACATGCCTTTCA
This sequence comes from Ifrita kowaldi, assembly GCA_013398055.1. NCBI lineage: Eukaryota > Metazoa > Chordata > Aves > Passeriformes > Cinclosomatidae > Ifrita > Ifrita kowaldi. Next base: position 886,783 of record VZRS01011857.1, read on the forward strand.
CAAAAGCAGGGGAACTAACTGCATTTTGCCACTCCTCAGTTTTGGGCCAGTTCCCAAAGGCTCTTTGTGCCACGCCGGGCGGAGGAAGCCGACCACCCCGAGGAACAAAGGGCTGGGGGACAGCCCCGGCTTCAGGCTGGTGCCGCTCTCCTTGGCAGCAGACTCTTCCCTGAAAATCCCTACCAAGCCTTTTCCTTTAAGACTTTGTCCAAAATCCTCTGCAGTTTAGGGACTGCACACCATTCAATGGCCTTGGAGCCAGACCCTCCTTTGCGTTACTCTACTGGCCACAGCAGTAGGGAATGGCTTTACAGCAATTCCTGGGAAACTGAGAGGAAAAGCAATGGGTGGCCAGACACGCATCACCTCCTTTGCACAGTTTTCTGGTACAGGGTCCAGCCCTGCTGCTGGATGTAAGAGTCAGACTCTGACAGAAAAGGATTATTTTGAAATCTAACAATGAAAGACTGTTCTTCTTGTTACAAAGTGAGAAAGAGAGTGACAGAGGGAAAGCCCCTTCTGCAGTAGTTTCTCAGGCACGAGAGAGAATATGAACAGGTTTTGCAGGAGCAAAAGGGGAATTGGGGTCACCCCGTTACTCTTGTACAATACTTTGCCGTGGAGAACAGCTGCACATTTAAAGAGTGGTTAAAGTGGGTGCACATGCAGACACATTTATTCAGCACTGCTCCCTCCTTGGGGCACTGCAGCCACAAGTCCCACAGAGGGGTGTCTCTCCCTCCCTGCATGGCCCCCACACCCAGATGGGCTGGTTTGGGGAGCTTCACAGGTCCCCAAGCAGGAAAGTAGGGCTCACCAAAATGAGCACTCTCTCTGTCTGTGTCAGACCATATCTCTACTTTCCTCTCCTCAGCAGAGCAACACCTCCCAGCCCACCAAAGTGGTCCTTTAGTGTGTCAATGAGACCAAAATCCCAGAAAAGGACAAGGGGAACTCATTAAGTTGTTTTTATAGCAAGGGAACACCCTCCCAAGTAATTTCACATGGCCAAAATGGCCAGTCAAAGAATAGCCTTCAACAATTACCCAAGGCTGCTGGCCTCAGAGGAGTGAGAAAATCTCAAAGCTTTTGGATGACAAACTGGAGCATAATTGGAACATCTGCATCAAAGTCGAGCACAGGAGGCAGTGTGGGTGCACAGAGGACACGGAAGCACTTGGGGACAAATGCTTTCTGCCATGGCTCCAGCACTGCTGTACCACACAGCCACTCCTGTTCCCAGGCTCCTCCATCCTGGCTCGCCGTAGCAGGGCAATGTGTGCACGGTGTATTGCTGGAAGCTGGGAGTGACCTCAGCTGGGGCAGGTGCTTACATGGATTTACTGGTTCAGGAAACTCATCCACCAGTGGGTTTACTGAGGAAGAAGCTAGCACACATCCAGGTCATCCAAGCCCCTTTGCCAGGCCACTGCAGCACCACCTGTCCTACCAAACCCAAACCTAAAAACCATGGAAAAAATTTTATTGAATGCCAGAGAAGCAGGAGGTCAGTAAAGTCACACACTATGGCCAGTGCACTTTGCATTTGGGAGGTTATTTCCTTGCTCCTGGGGAGATGTGGCTCTGCTGGCGATGGGGATTTTCTCCCTGTCACCCTCCTGTCTCAGGCCACACAGCCACACCAGGCAGTGGTAATGGAGGGGTGAGATTTTGCAGCCCTCTCTGGGAAACCTGGATCTGATATATTCAGTGTATCCACTCTGTTTTCTATGTTAGGTGCCTGGCATTAGTCTGTATTAGGAGTAGCAGTTCAGCCGCTGACTTGGAAGAAGTGGGGAAGACCAGGATGGTGGTTTTTCCACAGCTGAGGGATCCCACATGCCTGAGGAATTTCCCTCTCTTGCTCTATTAGTAGCAGCAGGAGTGAGTGATGGGGGCAAACCTGTTATCACATTACAGCCCGAAGTGCCTGTGCTCTGCTCCCAGCTTTCCCACTGGATGAGAAGTGTAAACACCTCTCCCTCACACCCCGAGCCCCAGCAAACGGGGACCGGCAGCTCCACCGTGGAGGTGGCCAAGGAGACACTGCAGCAGGGTTCGGGTTTCCTGCCAAGGCAGTGCAGGGACAATCCAGCACACTGAAAAATGATCTGAGGGGCTGCGCTTCGAACTCCCCCTGCTCTGTCTCTATCAACTCATTCCTCATCCAGCTGCTACAAAAATACTCCTGGAGTGCTCAGAGGTTATGTACTATGACTTGGCCATTTGCCAATTCAGTGAGAATCTTTTTTTTAATATTAAGGCCTTAAAACTCCTGCTAGAACTGAGTCCTACAGCACAAACCTTCATTGCTACAGCTTAGCTGCCAAAACATTGCATCAGCCATCACAATAGCCTGGCACCAACTAAAGAAATACGGCGTCTTCTCCTTGCGCTCAGCTCAGAGCACAGATGTCAAAGTCATCGATGGCTGGAGCTGCTTGGAGATTTTGGGATGAGACTAAAGTTTTGTCAAAACATTCAAGTTCCCTGGAACAGGAATTGTTTTATTCAAAGCCTCTCCAGTCTGATAAACATTCGCTTGGTGCAAGGCAGAGGTTTCCAGTAGGTCAGCAATGAGAACTGGGACCAGTACAAAAGCAGGTGACGAATGCAGGCAAAAGTGCAGGGCCCCAAACAGCTGTATAATGTCATTGCAATGTTGGCCACCATCCTGATAACAAAGCTGCTTTCACTGAGCAGCTGCATGGTCTAGGGACATCCACGTTGCCAGGAAAATGGAAATATTTTACTAATGTTCGTAGTAAGATCAAAAGCAGACATACAGAAACCAACATTTCTGGCCAAAGAGACAGCCGAGTTCCCAGACAACTGTCTTCACAATCTCAGATCCAACTCTCTGCCTCCAGTCTCCTTGCATTCCCTATATCCTCGCTCAGACATCTCACCTTCATGAGGATTAATTTTCCTTTGGCTTCCATGCTACTCTTCTGGCCTGTTTCCACTCATACCTCTCTCACAATCTCTCTGAAGATCCTCCTCACCTCCCTTGTCTCCTGACAAGAGGACCCTGCTCTCAACACTGCCTCCTCCCATCGCTTCCAAGACCACTCCCATCCCAGACACAAGTTCAGCCAACCCATACATGCAGGTGGCTCCTGGCTCAACCCTGGCTCCAGACTGCTCAAACAAAGCCATGCACTGTCCTTCAGCTGTGAGCTCAGACCACGTCACTGAGACAGACTCGAGCCTCCCTCTTCTTTCCACATCAGAGCCAGCAAGGTCACACTTCCAGGGGCATTTCCAATGATAGATTTACCCAGCCAGGATCAGCACTGCCAAGCTGAACCTTCCGGGTTCAGTCCTAATACCACTGCTCAGGCATGGCCTTTACTGCCATTCTGAACAGCCAAGAACCTGGCCAAATTCTCATCTCAGTTACTGCAGCATCATCTCTTCTGTCCCTCACAAATGCAATCCTCTCCCCTTCATAGCCACTCTGAATGCTGCTGCAGAGACCCACAATTTGCATCTCTGTGCCCTCAAAAACTCACCCCAGAGCACCAGCCCCAACACAGTTCACTTTCTTTTCTTTTCCACCCACTCTCCCCCCTACATTTTATCCCTGGGCCGAGAGACCACCTCCTGAGAGCTCAGCCTGAGATACAATTTTCCACAGCCACACACTTTCAGACAGGTACCCTGATGCTGATCCTTCAAGTTCCCCTTTGCTACAACACCTCCAAGAATCTGGATGCTTCGTAAGCTCCTGCTAACGTGCCACTACAGCCTACTCTGCTGGCTGGCACCACGGCACTGATTCTTTCTGCTGCCTCATCTGTCTGCCCCCACCTGCTGTTGCTAACCCTGTATTTAGACTGCAAACTCTGAGCTGCACCTGACACCACCAAGTCCTGACAGAGTTATGAAAAATGACTGATACTAATAACATCAGACTTCTATCCTGACTACTGGACTTAGTTCAGTTTTTGAAAAAGCTTTAAGGCACCTTGTATTTTGTCAGTTCCATTCACTCCCTAAAGCACTTCATCCTGAACACACCACTGTTCCCCATTGCTCTGCTCCCAGTGCAGCTTCCTGGAGCCCACTAGCAGTGGTATCACAGCAGAAACTGTGGCCATACCCATCTGCACTGCACTCAAAGCACAGAGAGGCAAAGATTCTATATCCTGTTAGCAGTTCCCAAGTATCCAAGAAAGCTCCTGCATGCGAATCCACCCAGCTGCCTTGTCCTGCTTGAGAAAGGTGTCAGTGTCCTACAGCTGAAGTAACATTTTATGGGCTTTGATGGTGTGCTGGGCATGGAGTTCCATGAGTCACCACACTTGCAGCACTGTCATTCCTGGGCAGGAAATCATTCGGACACTGCTTTAGGCTGTGTCCAAAACAGTGGTGCTCATATTTATGATGCACAGTGTGTTAGTACCACAACGCCAGGCATTCTTCAGTGCACACAGAGTTGAGCAGAGACCAAGCTCTAAACTGATTTTTTTAGGGTTGGCACTAGATCTGATTCTGATCCTGCCAAGCTGTCCAAGCTCAGGATTGGCCAGTGGCTGTCTCTCATTTTGGGGCCAGGAAGACCAGAGGTAGCTGTTCATTCTGTTTTTGCATGGCCAACCCAGCTGCTTCCTGCTCCATACACCCACCGTCAGACATTGTCAGTTTGGTTTCTGTGGGACCTGCAGCGTCAGGAATTGATCTGGAGGTTCGCTGGGGATGGTCGTAAGGGCTACACTGTGGATCCCTGCTCCTCATAGGAACAAACCAGCAAGCACTGCAGTGCAGAACTGCACCAGGCAGAGCATTTTTCCTACTGAGCAGGTCCTAGCGCTGAGCATGACCCATCTATCCCACTTCCAGGGCCAGGCTAATGTTGCTGCGCAGCCCTGTGCCAAACAGCCCTGTCATCCTGCTCAAAGGACCTGGTGAGTTCTGTTCATCTGATGCAGACGTGCTCTCAGCCATGATCCTGCCTGGAAGCACTTTCAATGCCATCAGTCAGACAAGCAAATATGAATTTGGGTCACCTCTGCCTACAATTTTCTTTTTCCCCGTCCCAAATGCCCTTCTTCTCTTCCTCTCTGTCTCAAGGACTCTCTCTCCTCGTTATTTTAGCAGGACAGGGAGTGCTGGAGCTGCCAAGCTGGGTACGTACCTTGGCTGCATCTTGACCTTGTGTTGGAACGAAACTTATTTATCCAACTTCCTACAACACCCATGTTTCCACCAGAAAAAGACATCCAGACATGGAAAATTGATTTACAAGTCCAAAAACCAAGTTTGTTTCCTGCTCAGGGTAGTTTGCCTTAACTCTAACAAGGATGCCTGCTAGACCACAACAGAGTGACAGTAAAAGCTGTGCCCTCAGACACAACCACCACCTCCAGCAAATCAACACAGACTTGTACCAAAAATAAATAAATAAATACCGCCAAAAGACACATTAACCTGCTTCTAATTGGGAGAGTTGCAGAATGGAAAAAACCTGTGAGAAGCATTAGAAGTAGAGCAGGGCAGAACAAATGCCTTCTCCAGACACATTTTGGAAATAATTCTGTTAATAAGGAACCCATGTCATTGTACAAGAAGAGATTCTCTGTCATATTGTTCCCCAGCACCTGATGCACAGAACAGCACAGGGCCTGTTGTATAAGCAACAACTCTGCCAGGACCATTTTTAGATCATGAAGTTGTTGCTGCTTCTGAGCCTGTATTTCAAAGCAGCCAGGAAAAACAAGGTTCACTCAAACGTACATGAAGAGAAGGTAAACTGCCTAGGAAGCCAAAAAATAAAGTCCAGGCAAAGGAAAACATTTTATGAGTTTTCTTGTAAAAAGAAACTTGCATGGATGGAGGAAACAATCTGGTATTTAGCTGAAAGGCAGTACCAGATAAATGAAAGAGTCCCATAAAGACATCACCCAAAGAGAAACTGGACTACAGAAGACCGATAAATCACCTCATAGAAATGAGCTGGGCTGCAAACAAACAGGCAGGGCCACTGAAAGGAGAACAGCATTTGAGTGTGAAAGAAAAAGGCCCTGCACTCCTCAGACTTCCAGACAAGAGCAGGCTGTGCAGCCAGCTCACAAGCAGAGATGACCATGACCAGACTCAGGGACACTAAGAGCAGGGCCCACGTGTATTTCCATATTCCATTTCCAAAACTCACTGCTGTAATCAGTGGGACCCAAAATCTGACCATGACAACCTGGTGGGTGTGCAAAGAGAGGGCCCAGAGCATTCTTTGGGTTTCACAGTAAACACACAAAGAAAGCATTGCACAAGAGCCTTCATCCAGCTACTGCTCAGAAACTGCCTAAGCTGGCAACGTGGCTTCTCCACCAGGACAGGCTGAGATGACCCTTTTATAAAATATTGTCCACATGCATCAGCAGTTGTTAAGATCCCCTGAGGCCTTCTGCAAACACATTAAGGCTGGACAAAGCAGGCAAGGTAGATCTCCGACCTCCCACCTGTGCACCAATACTCCATCTAATGCTTTCTGCCACATCCAGATAACATCTCTCCTTTGTCAGGTTTTGCCAGTGTTTCCCTCTTTTTGCTGGAAAGGGAAGGAAGTCCAGCCTGTCCCCACTGCTCTGAAGTTGACTTTCAGAAAGACAATAGTTTTGTCTTGAATCTCCTCAATGTATTATATCAATTCACCTCCACTGCCATAAACCGTGTGAATAGACCTTGGTGTGTGGGAGACAGAAGGAGCAATTCTCAGGCTATGAAAGGAAAAGGGTTGGAAAGCTCCCAAAAAGAGGCCTCATGCAGGTCAGTACAGGAGGCTCAGCTCTGCACCATTGTGGGAGGAAACAGCTTCATGTTACTGGTAGGTGAGGTGTGTGAAAGGACAATAAAATGCTTCAGTTGAGGGACACTTCAGGTTACACTTGGACGTTTCATGTCGCACCTGAATTAGCACACGTCAGAAGTGACATTTGCAGTGGCAGTAATGCCACCGAGCTGCTGCAACAAAAGCACGGGGTTTTATTACACGGGGTTTTATGAAGCTCTCGCTTACAGAGAGGCCCCTTTACGCCTGTCTGGCACTGGAGAATGGCACAAACAACATCACATTCATCTTTGTGCCCTCCACACTGGCAGAGGGTTGCAAAGGGGCCCTGTAGCAAAAATAAGACCTCAGCCCAATCTATTGTCTTAAGGAATTATATAGCCTAAGTCACTACAGTACATACTTCTTCCATAAAAAACTAGGTTCAGAGGATGGCTTCACAAGGAACAAAACTTTAGTATGTATGAGCTATAAGATGCTATGTCAGTTTTCTCATTGGGTCATCACAAAAATTTGCATCCCATTATGCAGCTTTGCTTTGTTAGCATTTTTTTAACATTGCTGATGAATTCATAGAGCACCTTCCAGACGTGCAGTTTGGTTTTTCAGTTTAGGAGCATCAGCATAGGTGGACTCTTCTTTTCCAGCTGACCTTGTTTTTCTCCAAATTCAGAAAAATAAAATATGTATACATACATATAAAGAAATGGAATAGTCTTCCCTGAGCTTAGGGCATCTCAGATCTACGTTACTGCTGAAAAATTAGCCATATTCATGCACAGCAAATTTTTGCTTTCCCAGAAACTTCAGTGGTAGCTCAGTCTTCTGCCACCAACCCCAAACTGCCCTTCCTTCCAGGCAGCACAGTCTGTTCATGGGTAAGGCGTAGAAAATGTTTTTAGTGCGGCTCCACCTCCCTCCAGGCACTCCTGCAGCCCCAGCAGTGCCGCTGCCAGACTGTGCCTTCAGATCCGTGAGGACACCAGGAGCAGGACGGGGCGCCGAGCGTCTGGCTCGCAGGCAGAGCCCCAAAGGGCGCAGGTTTACACCAACGCTCAGCAGCGTGTGGCCAGGAATTAGGTTAGCATTGATTGGGGCAGGCTGGCGGGAGCATCCTTTGCTTTACCCATAGACAGGCCAGTCACATGAGGAACAGCTGGAGAGCACACAGAGCCTTCTTTAATTAAAGTGCTACTCGCCATTTTTCTGGCAGCGCTCCCAGAAAAGCAATAAAATGGCAGCAGAGAAAACAAATACGACATAACACACTTCCACTCTCCTTTACATTCCCGAGTCCCCCTTCTCCCCCAAAGCCTAATCTCCTCACTTTTTTTTTTCTTTTTTTTTTTTTTTTTTTAATTTTTCTTTCGGTTAATAATCATTCCTCGCTTGTGACAGGCTAGGAAAGGAAAAGGTCAAGAGGGAAGAAAAAAAAGGGTCAGGAGAATTGAAACAGCCATTCACTGCCATTCATGATTAAACATGGGGAACAATGTACCTGCTTATTAGGACATCTCCCGCTCCAAGAGAACATCTGCAGAGCGCGCACACCTTTTTCGGAGACGTGAGCACACACCGGCACCTCACGGGAACAGAACAGCGTTCACGTGCCAGTCGTTATGGAAACATTTTCCTTTCCCCCCCTCTCTCCCTCAGATCTAAACAAGCTTGGGATTGTCAACACACCAATAGCTGCTGTCTTTTCCCAAATTAGCCAAAGTTCATTGTGCTTCTCCAACCTGTGCCTCCCACCAGAGGAGCCCAAGGAGGCAGGAGCCTGTCCTGCAGCACACGGACATTTCACAGATGGATCTGTTCCCAGTGAGAAACCTGGGCAAGGATAAGAATAGCCACGATGCTATTTTTGTTGTTGCTGTTGTATTATTAGGCTCTCTTCAGCACAGGGCACGGAAAGAAAAACACAGGGACACACAGAACAAAAACGCGAAACCAAGGACAGGTACACGTTGCTCCCACGACTGAGGAAACGCATATTCATCTTCTGAAGGGGAGCAAGGTTATCAGGGACACAGGTGCTGAAACACAGTGGCTGTTCAATGCCAGGAAAGCACCTTGGAGTTGAGAGAAATCAGGAGCTAACCCAGTTCATGAAGTTTAACTGGAGTGCAGTGGGACATGGGGTGTGAGAGCCAATCCTCTCTGAAGGTGAGGAGGGAAGCTGGACCTAAATGAAAAACCAGTCCCAAATCCTCAAACCCAAAGCCCACAGTGGGGCTGATCTGAAACAGAGAATGTCGGAAATCTGGATTTGAGGTTTTCAGCTTGAGCCCATCTCTGTGTCTGAGATTTACAGTTTGACATGTTTATATTGAAACAAGATGTCTATAAATACAGTATATTTGTCTCCCCGTAGATTCTAAGGAGAGGAATGTTTAAAAGCACTCAGCAGGGGACTAGCACAGCTCCCAGTGAATTTAATTATAAACTCTCCCTGCTTTTGCTCCGACTAGTTTAGGCTGGGAATAGTTAGACTGCTTTTGAAAATCCCGCTTTATTTTTGAATAGCTGCAAATAATTTATATTTATATAGCTGGATGTGCATCACAAGAACATACACAAGAATGTCTTAGCACAAATCACAAATTTTCCATGCAGAACTTTTTTAATTTAGGGAGTAAGGAGGAGAAGACAAAATTAATTCAGTGCATAGCAGAAAAAATAGCAATTTTGACAAAGCAAATTGATGCTGTGAATAACCAAAGAAATTATTTCACTTTATATCAGTTGGCCTGAACCATCACCTCTCAGAACTGCTGGCATAGCCTCGGGTGCTGTGGATGGAGGGATGGACCTATCCTCTGCCACAGGCTGGGATTTCTGGCCAGACCACATACCCAGTCATGCACAAGTCTCATTACTGCTTTAACAGCAGCTTGGTATCATTTCTGAATAAAAGCAACACTGCTATTAACTCATTGGGCAACACTGGCCTACTTAAGAGTTTTATCAGATCTGTCTGATGATCCATGGCAGGGACAAGAACCTCTTGCAAAATTTTATCTGTGGCCATGTAATCCTGCACGATTATTTTTCTCATTGTCTGAGCAGAATTATTTTGTCTCATAAGCATTTCTGGCATTTCACTCTGCACAGAATGAACCAGTTTTAAAAATGGAAAAAAAGGTGGAAGGCAAAAAAGCTATTGTTGATCTACAGAGCCTCTAATTATAATACTTTACCTTTGGAGAAAACTATTTTTCATTAACTGAACAGGTAGTAGTATATGATGGTGATTAAGTTTAATGGAGCTGAGACCAAGGTGGGGAAGATAAAGTTACAACTGAGAATCCACTTTAAGTGCAAAGCCAGTTTCTGTTTGGAGAGGTGTTTGATGGAAAACTGCACTGCTTCTAACTAAATGAGGCTTAAATAGGTATAATTTTGTATGTATTAAAATTAAGATCCCTTTAGGTATAAATTAGGAAAGTTTCCACACAATTACCACTCTTGAGGAGCAGCAGAGAGCATACACCATAAAGAAAATGCCACTTTTTGATTTAATAAATGAGACCAAACACATGCTTTTCCTTTGGGAGAAGTAAATAGAGCCATCAATGAGCCAGGTTTAGCCAAAATAACTGAATAAACTTCAAAACCATTCACTCCAGTGAAGTCTGCCTGTTCCAGTCTAAGAGAAATGTTTTTCTTCCTCACCCTGGTTTTCCTGGCTTGGGCTGTGCCTCCTCCTGCTTCCCGCAGACCCTCGAGCCCCTCGGCACTGGATGGAGACACAGGGCTATGTATCAGCATGGCCTTTTCACCCCCTCTGCTCCCTGCATTTAATCCAGAGGTTTATCCCGGAGAGGATAAGTGCAAGTGGGAATTTCTCCGCCACAGGTTCATTTGGAGTCAGCCCCCCGGAGCCACACAGTGACCTGCCCCCACCTCTCAAGCACCATGAAACACAGAAAAAGGCTGTAACTTCTTCATTAACCATTGTCAGCACAGGGAGCAGAATAATGCAGTAAAGAGGTGGGAAGATAATAAACAGACACCATCTCACAAGGATGTCTTGACGAGACAAATATCAGACGCTGAACAAAATGCATCCCCTCTTAAGTGGCATTTCTATATTTAACACCATCTAAAATGTGATAATTTACACTGTCACAACATGTCTCTTAGAAACAGTCCCATTTTATTTGCAGCCAGCCAAAGTCTGGAACTCTAATTCCGACCTCCTTTCTAGCAGGAAAATAAAAAAAAATAAAGAGGGAAAGGAAAAAAGGGAATTAAAAATAAAAGGGAAAGCTAACATCTGGCAGAGCTGGGTATTTATTAGACTTTATAAAACTCCACGCTTCTGTTGTACATAAGACAGGCACAAAAGGGGCCCCCAAAGTGTTATTTCCCCACCAGTGTGAAACAAGTGGCTTATTCAGTAAGTTTTCAAAGAACAGAGGCAAATGGATTATCTCAAGGAGAAGTTAAACACAGAGAAATGCACTGTAGCTCACTGTTGGGTTTAGCTGCCTGCTGGATGTGGAGGAAGGGGGGAAATCTATAAAATCTATCATTGTGGTGTCCAGCTGAGACTTTACACTTCTCAGGGAAATCTGAGCTGTGAACCACCAACAGCTGCTTTTCTCCCAACTTGTGAAATCACCCACAGAACGAAAGTGTTTTCTTAAGAAATTCTCAAAACACAGCAAAGAAGAGCTCACTAAATCCTCTGGCTCCTGAGGCCAGGTCAGGATGACAAGGTTTTTCCAGCCTAGCTGTGACTGTCAGGCGCAATGAGGTGTGATTTGTGACCAGTGGGGCTGGGCTGGTGAAAGCCCCAGTCCAGGGAGAATTACACAGGCTTTTGCTTGTTTTCCTTCATCCAGCTTCACCAAAACACAGGTTGCCTGCTCAAAGCCAAGTCCCTCTCCAGGGGTGCTTGACCAGTTCCCCACTCTCGGCTTTCCAAACAGGGGCAGATCCAAAGTAGGATTGAGAGTCCTCTTCACTTTGCACCCTGGCACGGTGTTCCTGGGATCTGCTTCAGTAGGTGTGCCCAACACCCAGATCACACACAAAATCAGGGGTTTCTTAGGTCTGTGGGGTAAAAGGAGCACCAGTGTTCGGTTGCAAAGTCCAGGCAGTAAGAGCCAGGACCCGAGAGCAACCTTGTAACAAAAGCAATAATTTTCCTACCTAGTTCAAAAGGAAAAAAACTGTTCTAAATTTGGATTTGTAAATTGTTATCTTTTGTCTTGCTGAGACTGAGATGTTCCTGGTCTCTTCAGGATGAAGGATGCAAGGGAAGGCTGAGGATGAAGGATAAAAGTGAAGGACACAAGGGGGTTTATGAGCAGTCCTGCGGGATGATCAATGCAGTACTTGGTCCTGAGACTGTTTATAGGGCACAGAAGTAAGGGACTGGTACCAGAGCAAGGCACAGCTGCTGGACAGTGGGGGACAAAGCCCCATGGACACAAGCTCCCCAAACCATGGGGTCAGCTCAGGGAGCTTAGCTGAGCCCTTTCCTGGCAGAACCCAGCAACTCTGTGCACTGTCTGAGCCAATCAGTTTTCCTTCTCTACACCCGAGTAATTCTGGCTGCCATTTTCCAAAACAAGCAGGTCCTTAACACAGAGATACCATCAACCAGTAAAGTCAGCTTGAGGATTTCTGCTTGGCACAAATGCAGGGGCCTTGCAACAGGCTGAAAGAGGTAGACCTGATATGGGAAAAGGCACTTTTTTTTTTCAAGTATACAGGGAAGCTGCTAAAAGATCCTGCTTCAGCCAACCTGAAACAGTTTGGGTTGCACTTGCTGAGTACTCTTAAATGTACAAATAGTTCCAGGGCATTTGGCACCTTTCACAGATTGAGAGACACAGCTGATGTCTCTTCTGGTGCAGCATCTCAGGCATTAATCTCAGTTCAAATCGCATCCCTGTTGAATTCAAAGTCTTTCTCCTCCAAAAATAGCCTAATCATGCAGCAACAGGGAACCTCCAGGGGTGAACACAGTGGGGTATCCCCACATATAGTGATCAGAGTTTCTTTCCTGAGCTTGGCTCCCCAGACAGAGAGATGATCTGCCTCTTCACCCTTCTGCCCATTCATGTTTCACACAAACAGTAGGAGAGATGGAAATCAGCCCAATTCCAAGGCACCCTCGTGGAGGGTGATGACTGAGACCCGAGTCTGCATCCCAGGGTATGGTCAGAAGGGAGACGGTCATGACAGGTATTAGTATCTGTTCTGCATGTCCAACCTTTCACTCTTATTTATAGGACTCATTTTTGGTCAAATAAAGCACCCATTTAACCCCAAAACACCTTTTTTTCTTTCACTTTGCAAATCCCAAACCAGTCAGTTTGGGGCCAATCTAAGTAATTAAAATAATTGCTTTAATGTTGAGCTATTCACTCAACCTAAAGTAATTTATTCATTCAGCCTATTCCCCTTCACCTGGACTCCAGGTTTTGTACCACCCAGGAGGGGTGACACCCAGTGTCTCTTCAGTGTCCTGCCACCCCTGAGGATGGTCCCCACAGCAGGCACGAAGCACCTTTGCTCTGCCTCGGGTCCTCTCAAAACATCCAGAGAAAAAGACCAAAATAGCACCCTTAGTCGTTGTCTTATTCCGTCTGCAGCAGAGATGTGCCAGTTACCTAATGGCATCAAATTAACAAATGAACAGGTCTGGTAGACCAATTAGCAGAGAGTGCAAGCAATTTTCAAGCAGGCTGCAATTGTCAGCTAATGACCTTGGAAAAAGCTTTTATTTTTCTGGCTCCCTCAGAAAAGTCCATATTAAAATTGTTGATAGCTGCTGAGTGTCACTTTTTGGGCTTTCATGCCATGGAAGTGGGCTGGGTAAAAAAAAATATTAAAAAAGGGGGAGGCAGAGTAGGTGTAATTCAAGCATCATCTCACTGCCTTGCCAGTCATTTAAGAGCACTGCATCTTTGCTCAGCAGGCATATCAGCTTCTCTCTGGGGCCATTAACTTCTCAACACCCAGTAATGCACCATGCACCTGCTGGAGCAACCGCAGGATGACCTGAAAGATCATCTCAGCTGCACCCTGCTCTTCCAGACATCACTGGGGCTTTCCTTAGTGAAAGGCAGCTGCCTTCTTATGCTTCTTGAGGAAAAGCCTGGAACCGAGAACCTTTCCCTCTGCCCCTCCTAGTTTTAAATAAAACCAAGCCAGTGTGTGACCCACAGAAAACTGTCCACCCCCATCCAGGAGTGAATAACTTGTGTGTTCCAAAGGTTGGTTACACCTCAGTGCCTCCCAGGAGAGCATGGTGCTGAATATAAAGAGGGATAAGAGAGATGTCTGCATACCAGAGCCCTTTATTTGGGACCATGCAGGTGTGCCACTTTATCTTACTTCAGCTGGCCCCTTCCCAGGAGCTGCCATCAGTGCTGGACCAGCCAAGGAATTAACAGGCAGCGTCACACGAGCCCTCTGGGCTGGAGAGGGAAAGTTTCCTCACCCAGAGGAAGCTGCCATGGCTCTGTTCAAGCCAACTGAGTCCCAGTGGTTTGCAGCATAGAAGGGACACGACCTCACGGGGAAGGAAAATCCGAAGAGCCCAGAGCATGCCGGTTTTGGTCCTCATTCACATCCCTCCAACATGGCACAGCAAAATCTCAATAAGATGGCTGGAAACTTAGAGCATATTTTTGGTTGGCTTGCAACTCCCCAAACCTTCCCTCAGGGAACTGGAGTCCATGATTCCCAGAGAGGTCCCTCCAAAAAGGAGAGTTTAGAGAGGGAACAAAATAGTCCAGGGGAGCAGAAACACTGCTGGTTATTTTTCTTGTGTGCCCTCAATCTCAATACACTTCTTTACACCCATGATACTTCGGGTGCTCCCTTCTCTACCACTCCTGGGAAGGTCATGGTGGAGTCTCTGGTGGTGATCCCCCAAAGGCTTCCTCCTGCTGCCAGTTCCACAGAACTCCCAACACTGGAGTATCTTTGAGACCTCTATTCCTCTGTCAGCTCCAGTTGGAATCAACTGAGAGGCTCACCCTTCTTAAAGGTCAAGAGGAAGATGGAGAGAGATTGTAGGTGGATGACTCCTGCAATTGTATGTGCCCTTGTTCCCTTAGGAAAGCAGGTTGAAGATGGAGTGGAAGGGATTAAGTGCTCTGAAAATGCTTCAGAACACGTTTTTCTAAGAAATACACTGCATATCCACAGCTCCTCACAGGAAAGAGCAAGAAGAAAATATTTTAATGGTAATTTGCCTAGGAGGAACAAATTATGAATTACTTCTGGCTCAGATGCTCCTGAGTAAGGGATCAGACCAGAATGAGCCTAACAAAGCCTTTGTAATTTCTCTTTACTGTGAGGTAGTTATAGCATCATCTGTCCTGCAGCATCAGGGTCACAGATGATTGTGTAAATCAATAAAGTAGACAAGCATCTTTCATCTGAATCAGCGACTCTGTGTGCTGTTTATTTGGTACCACAGTGACTCACAAACCTTAATTCCCATTCTGTTATTGGACCTGGTCCAAGACCTCAGCAAGCTCCCATGCCTCAGTTTCCCCACTACAAAATGGGGATATTGGCATCAACACAACTTCAGAAAGGGCTTGAAAACAGACACTGATATTAAAAGGTGACTGTGACAAATCTCTTGCTGTCACATAGCCTTCAGTGTTCCACAATTTGCTATTGCAATGGAAAAAAATAACAATTCAGTACATCTCCACTTACGGGTGTAGACAAGCTGTCCTTTAGGCACCGTGGGCACTACCAGAAGCAAGGAGACATCAAAATAAAGAGCAGAAATGTGCTCCTACCCCTCCCTTAACACTGCTGTCTTGCAGCTGCTGCCATGGAGGTGCCTGGTGCCCTAAGCTTGTCTCCCTCACCGCCAGCCTGCCCTAATACCTCACTGAGGGTTTTGGGATGGATCCAGTTTGGCTTTGCTCTGCTCCTCTTCTCTTACCAGAGTTGTCAAGGTAGCAATGAAATTTCCACAAGCATGGCACAGGTGTTGCCAGTCCTTGCTCACAGCCAGGGAATCAACACCATCACTTCATAAAAACCCTCCCAGACTCGTTTTCGCTGGTCTGTTTTAGGCCAGGCATTTTCACACAGGCTCCATCCCCACATCACATCTGATAAGCTAAAGGGCCGAATCACTCACCTAAATAAGAAGTGTGAGCCAAGACGTTTCAGTAAGAGAGAGGACATTTTCTGCTGAGATAGGAAGCGAGATGATGAGCTGATAAGTAAGAGATTTTACATGGCTATGACTACGTTGTGTTTATTTGGCCTTATACCATAAGGATGAGTTAATAAACAAGATGTACTTACATGGCTATCTCTCACATGCAGCTGGTGATAGGTACGTTGTAATGACATAACTATACATCCCACATAACCAGATTAAAAGGCATTGCTTCTTTTAGCAACACACTGTACTCTTTCCGGACATAAATGTATTTACTTGGTATTTATTTGGCATTCACCGTGTGTGTGACAACAATTACATTTCATCCACTTCTCTCTGTTCTCATACATGTATTTGTACCCCTATTGCAGACTTATTCATGCTTTTGGATTCAAACATGCCCTGCTCCTGCTGCCTGAAATTTCACCTGCCCACCTCACCAAAAACGCTGGGTTTAGAGCACTGCCAGACCGGGTTCATGCACAGCGTGAGAGATCACTGCACCAGAGAAATGAATATCCTGATTTTAGGTCATCACTTTGAAATCGCACTTAACACAAACCAAGTTAAATTAAACAAATAAACAAAAAAAAAGTGTTCCAAAGTGAACCAAAATATTTCGGAATTCCACAAAAACATCCACCATCACCACCCCAAAAAAAAGAAAGAAAAGGTCATTAGTCTTACAGTTGTTGAAAGGTTTAAAACCAACAGGAAAAATGAATACTGTGGAGATATTTACCTCACCAGGAACTTGTTCACAGGATACAAACCGAGAATGTAGAAATGCATTCACACGTTGATGGTGGGGGTGGAGGGAATAATCAAGAGTTGGTGCAGTCTGTTGCTCCCCCTCCTTAAAATCAAGCTCCCTTTAGTCCCAGCACCATTGATGCCCCTCCAACAGGAGGCAATTTCGGCAATTTTCCCGCGGGGCTGGGGAGAGCTCTCCTCTCTTTGGAAATGCAAATACGCAGTTGGGTGGCCAGGTGCAGCCATCTCCTGTGCTTGAAAGCCATTAGCGAGTGATTTAAGTCCCGAAGGAGGAGCTGCTCAGTCCCACCTGGGCAGGTGCTGTGCAGCCCTCGGCGGGAAGCCTTTCTGCATCCTTTGTGCCGGGAGCACCAAACACCGGCTCAGCTCTGTCCCCGAGCATGCACATATGCTAATGCTCGCAAATGCTTCTCCTCCCAGCCGGACCCAACAGGAACCTGTCCCTTTTGGATGCAGATGGCCTTTTGGGGGGACTGATCCCCCCCATTCTTATCTGGGACAAATTCTCCTGCTCCGTTGGAGATGAATCGCTTGAGCTGGGAAACGTGTTGCAGGTGTGAACACCTGCGGAAGGATGCCCGCCTGTATTTCCCTTTGAAGTCAATCTCAAACAGCATTTGTCATTCACTTACAGTGAAAAAAAAAACATTTTATTTTTTTATTGAAGTCCACGTGAAATTTCCTGCAAGTCATGTTTTTATTCCTCCTGTCACATGAAGGGGATCTGCAAAGGAAAGGGGATGAAGGGGAATTTGCAAAAAATGTGCTCATTTTCAACTTTCCTTCCTCAAAATCTCAAAACTTCTGGCACGTTCTCCTTAGCTGTAATTCTGAAATAAGAGTTGTGTTTTAGAATACAATAACAGTAAGTTTTGTTTTCTTTTAAGAGCATTAGCCAGGGCTTAAAATGACAAAAAGATCCCTTAAGCAACAGCTTTCAAATTTCCTTTTTTTGCAAAGTATGACTAAACGAGCCATTTCAGATGATGGAATGTTATACATGATGGAGGGAAACTGTGCACGCTTGGGTATGTACATGAAAGCAGTGAGTTGCCCCAAGGACATCACTGCAAAAGTCCTTCTTTTATACCGCCTTTGGCAGGGGGAGAAAATGTTTAAACACATTAACCAATTTAAATAGGCAAAAGGAAGGGAAGTTATTTCCTTTAGAATCTATAATGCACTGTAAATCAAAGAAACTTTCTGGAAAATGTAGTAGACATGAGATAACAGATAAAAGACAAACCAAAAGAAACTCAACTAATTGCTATAGAAAACAAAAAAAGTTCAAACTCTGTTGTGTTAGATCCCTGCTCCCTGGGAGCACGATTTTCCTAGCAAAAGAGAAAAGAAAGAGGCGTGTAGATCTGGTTTCTGTCTGCTTCAGTTCATCCAATGTGTGTCCAAAAGATAACCAAGAGAGTTTGGTCTATGCTGTCATCCGTCTTTAATATCTCAGCTAGCCAAGGGGATGCTAAGGATGTCAGGGAAAAGAGCAGCCCTATTAGCCCACCTTTGATCTTTCATATGTGAGTCATACAAATGAAACAATGCACATTAAAACTGGTTTGGTCTTTCAGTTTACTGCGATAGAGATGCAGTGCTGAAGCACAGAGATGACTGAAGGGAGAGAGGATGCTGGGTCAGAGGATGCAGAGCTCACCTGAGGCCATTTGGAGATGGTTTTATGAGCCAGGTGCCAGCTGAAGTTCATAGACCATTTTATTGCAGTGCTGCCCACCCAGGCACAATTAGCAGGACTCCTGTATGGGGCATATGTATCTGTCTCTGCCAGGTTACAGGCCATGATATCCTTGAAAATTGTTGTTTCTCTAGGTTAATGTTTTAAGTATTGGAGAAATCCCTGAGAAATATGGTAGCTGAGGGACTCACAACCCATTCAGCCAGCTCTGCTTCAGGAGGGGTCACACCGGGCCGAGGAGCTGTGTGGATAACCATGGGCAGGACCTGGTTTGTCTCCCTCAGCCCACCCTAACAGGTAGCGTGTGTCACAGCTTAGTTTTGCCTGTCTTCACCTGCTTTTATCTACAATGTGGGAGAAGGATCTGTGATTTAAATGTCTGAGACCATCACTCCAAATTGCAGGTACCCCTGCTGAGAGCCTGAGACAGGTGCCAAGGATGATGTTTGACAGTCAGCAACATCAAGGCTGACTCAGATGATGAGAGAAACCTGTCCTCTGCTGAAATCAATAAGATGCCTCTGCAAAGTGCCCTGCTGTTCTGTTTGTGAAGCATGAGACCCTGGGAATACTGTTTGGTGTATATATTTTTTGTTGGCATGTTTCATTACGTAGCCACTTGACATTTCCTCCACAACGGCATTGCTCACCATAACAAACATGTTTGAGGTGCGAGTCAATGCCAGGCAGCCAAGGAGAGCATTTACTGCCTCCTCTGCCTGCAAGGTTAGAAAGCTGGGAGGAGAAGAGAAATCCATCTGTTTTAACCAGGATCATGGTGTAATACCCCCACTTCCCCCTCCTGCCACTAGCGGTGTGCTCAGCATGGCTCAGCCCACTCCGGGGATCTCAGTCCCCCAAGCTTAGGGGTCTGCTTGGGAGAAGGGCTGAACCCTCTTGGGTACCACAGGACAGTGGGAGCTGTGAGAGGTGAAGTACTCTGACAGTTCAGGTGCACTGCAGGCAGGTACTCAGCCTCCTTGAGAACCTCTGCTCTTAGTATCTCTCCATCCCTCCAGTACTCACCTGGCAGCAGTGGGCACAAGAAAAACCCAAGAGAGCTTAAAGCCAACAGGAGCTCATGCCTGGGGCTGTGTGTGGAGCGATAAGGAGCCAAGTGTCTGCAATAGCTGCTCAGTAACTGAGTACCATTCCTCCTCTGCCTCAGCTGAGACAGGCTTTAGTGGAAGAAACAGATAGTGACAGCATAAGTGAAGATGATATCATGGTGAATTAGGGTTGCATGAGCAACCCTGAACCTGGCCTTCCCTAATGCTGAGACCTGAACAAGGCTCTGGGAGCAGCAGTGGGATTTCTGGGGAAGCAGCAGCCCACACTTAATAGCAATCAGAGGATGATTAAAAGTGCTCCAGTTTTCTGTTTTTTGAAATCTATTTATTTTCCTCAAAGACAGCAGGGATATAAGACCTTGATAGCACCATGTTTTCACATACGTTACACAATTCCTCCACACAAACATTGCATTACACCAGGTCACATAGTCCTACAATATGCAAGATAACATCTAAGCCATGGGGCAAGCTGGATATCTCTGCTTTTTCAGCCAAAAATTATGCATTCACTGTGGTCTTAGAGCTTCCTTATCTGCTTGACTTTCCTATTCTTCTCTCAGCCCACAGTCTTCCAAAAAAGTAAAGGTTTCTGGTTAGAGGTGAAGGTTAGTTTCAGGTGTCCTGCCCTGGTCTTCGTGCCCCCTGGGATGACCATGCCATGGTCCAGTCCACAGCCCTCCCCAGGCAGGCACAGCTCATCCAGCAGTGGGATTAAGACACACAGATTTCTGCTGCCCACGGGATCTTTTGGCTCCAAGCTTCAGCTCTGAACCGTTATCTAAGAATGTCTGGGTCTGTTGGTCCTCACCTTTAGCTCTCCTCTGGAATGAGGTTTCAAATCAACTCAGGTTTGCTCTCTCTGGAGACCCCAGAGGATCTTCCTTTGCCACACTGCATCTGAAAAAAAGAAATCCGTGAAATGATGGAGATAAATCTAAATACAGTGTCCTTCTCCACAAGTTAAATATTTTTAATAGCAGTCAAAAAGTCTAGTTCAAGTCCAAATTGTCTGGCCACTTCTTCCTGATCTCCAGGCTGCTAAAACAATGCCTGTGCTGAGTTGAGTTTTACTTTGTTAGCAGTGGCTCTTTCTTTTTTTCCAGACCACTGCTTCTCTTCTTCTTGGGGACATTTGCCATCTGTTTTATAATTTCACCATTATCTGATGGTAGGACTCAATGACCTTTCTAGACTTTAATTAAAGTTTCTTTCTTTTTAAATCATCTTCATCAAATTCGTGTTTCCAAGCCACCTCTCTTGTGAATATTTTATCATTCTGACTGCAAGGAGATACATGACAGAATATATTAATTACTTTTTATTTTATCAAACTGATGAATTAATCTGTGATTGGGTATGAAAAGGGTAGAAAATGTCTCCTGAAGTCTATACAGATGTCATGTTAGTCATTCTATGAGTCACTTTACAATTTTTACACTATTTGAGTTTTCAACTGCAAATGCAGGCTTTAGCAGTTCAAACCCAACATGTGACCACCCAGTTATGCCTCGTTAAGCATTTACAACAGCTGGAATTGGCTGCATCCTGCACAGAACAGTGGCATCACTTTCCCCTGCAGAATGTGCTAAAGATGGTACAGAGGAGGTAACGAGGTAATTATCCATCCCAGGTGGAGCACCTGGGACATGAACTCCAGGTAGGTGACCTCTGAGCAGCGTGGGTCTGCCCAGGCAGGGAGATGCTTCCCTAGACCCAGATGGAGCCTTTCCCGGTGCTCACAGTGGCCCTATGGCCAGTGCTGCAGGGCTTCTCTGCGTGGAGGAGAAATACTCGGTGACAGGCTCCTTTCTCCACTGTGGATTTCTTTGATGGCTGCTGTCAAGACAGTCAGGCTGAGCTTTAGCATCTCTGCTCCATTCCTCATCCATAAAACAGAAGCAGAAGAGAGGAACACACTCCTCTATGTCCCAGGGAGCTGTGGATAAACACATCAAACTCTGCCGTGCTGTCAGACGCTGTGTCTGTGCAGGGACATGCTAAATCACAAGCTTGGAAAGTCAGCCTCTGCTTTTGAGTAATCAGCAGGACAGGAGTGATTAGTCTCCCCTTTTGCTAGCTTCAGACACAGACACTTCCCTCCAGGCTGGGGAGGAAGGGAGGAACCTCGGTCGTTCTGTTTTCTCTGCCGAAGGCATCAGAGCCCCAGCGATGAACTGTGAGTGCAGGCTGGGCTGCATCTGCTCACCCGCACTTGCTGCCAGGGCTGCTGCTGCTCTGGTGCTTCCCAAGGCACACACCTGGAAGGGAAAAACCTCTACAAGGGCTGAGAGTGGTTACTCAAATTAGGAGCCACGTTTGTCATTGAACCATCTGGGATACAATGATGTCTTTATTTGGCTTCCAGAATAGTATCACACGTAAATGTCACAAAAGTCTGTGTGTTTAATATTTTGTAATGAGAAGCATGAGGTATTACAAGAGTATGGCCAGAATAGAATTAGAAAAATAAGTAGCCTAATGTTCAGACTGATAGTTAAATCATGAAAAATAGGAAATATTACTCAAAAAACCTCTAAGGAGAGCAAGGAGCAGGTAAGATGAGTCTATCCCTCTCGGGGCTCAAAGTATTCTGTGGTCCCATGCAGCCCATCCCTGCCAGCAATGAGGGAAGGACTCTGAAGGCAGGTCTGGAGCAGTTTAACCTCAGGTGACACTGCATTTGTTCTGCGCCTTTCTGTCCCCTAGAAAAAACCCCATGGCAAGAAAACTCCACCTTGAGTTAACAGAGGGTGATTCCAGGTTCACTTAAGGGAAAGAGAAACAGAAACTCGGAGATTAAGCCGTGGATATAAAAAATGGGGCCCTGAAACATCACAGGAAGTGTCCAGCTCCCTAACACATTCAAACACCACTAAATGTGCTAACGGAGTACATGCACAACCTGGCATGAAAATTGTCAGAACAGAGCTCAGGAAAGGAAGAAATGTCTTTCTCTGGCAGGGAGGAGCATACCTGAACTCCAAAGGGGTTTGTGAAGGACACCAGTCATTTCTAACAACCAAAAAGACACTACGGCTATACCCATGGAATATTGGTGTTTAGGCTGTCCCAAGCCCCACCACTGCAATTCTCTGTCTCAGTATGAGCTATACTTGGGGAAATCTGCCTTCTGTTCAGATGTACAACTGTGTACAACTGTACTACTGTGTACAGCTCTGTACAGCTGTGCAGAGGACACCTCAGTTATGCATGAAATATGCATAAATTGATTCTTGAGTTGGGAATTTTGGCAGAGAAGTAGATCCCTGGCTCTATGAGAGGGCTAGAAGAGAAAGGGCACAGTGTGGACAGTCTCTCCTCGAAGGCATTGAGCCCATCAGGGTGAGTGAGAGCACCAGCAGTGCCAGAGTACCTGGGTTATGGATGGTGGGAGGACCCATGGAGGATTTCTGTGCCATCTGGAAGCCAGACTGAAGTTAACTCCCAGAACACAACCCTCAATCAGAGACACTGCATGTCTTGAAAATGTAGAAATGAAACTTACTTTTAAATTGAGGGAGCAAAGGGACACTGTTTTCGCTAAAGCAGGACAGGGAGCAAGGATCCCTCTGCTCTCCTCTTTGGTTTTCTGTAAACTATCTGTGCTAATTGCTGAATTGTTTTGTGCCTTGCTTTCTCCATCTTTGTGGTGGGGAGGGTGCTGCTCCACCCCTGAGAAGTGTCCTAGAAGTTCACAGACCCTCAGTAGGTCTGTGAATATTTTCTTAACTTTTCTGGCACTCTAACCGGACAGTGCTGTGCCTGTCCGTCTGTTCATCCACCCCTCCATCTGCAGGAAGCATCACTCACAGTCTGTCCCCTTGCTCTGGCAGGCTGTCTCTCTCCATGCACCCTGCTGTGCCTCTGCTGCTTCCGATTCCCTGTTTCCCTGCCCTGACTGCGGAGCAAAGCGATGCACAGGCCCTCGGGATGCTTTGGGACTATTAGCTGCTCTGAAAACAAACCCTTCCCCTCCCACGCTGGAGTCTGCCTCACATACCAGCACCTCGGGGAAATAACTCAGCTCCACTGCCTGCTGCTCACCTCCCCGACCAGCTGATCCTACTGATGGCTCCCTCCCACCCACCAACTTCCTGCTGAATTTATGGCACAGTCCAAACAAACACGTTGCATGTGGTTTTTTTCCCCCTTCCAGCTGGAGAAGGAGGAGTAATTGCGTTTGTCACCTCTGATGGCACACCCAGAGCCCAGGGAAAGCGAGCCATTATTCTCATTTACAAACAGGTAGATAATCTCTTCTCACATGCCCTCAAAAATCGTTGTGCTATCGGAGCAGGCTGTGCAGATTAGCCGATACTGGGAGATTGTCTTCAGCAAAGCAGTAAAAGCCTTAAGTGCACTAGATTGGCTTTTGATTGACTTTTGGAGGAATAGTATATCAGAAGAATCCCAATAAGCTCTCCCTGTGGTATTTTAAGTGGATATAATGGTCAGAACTGACAGACAGTAATGAGCCTTGTAGACAGGGGCAACTGTTTGTTATTTAATTTCCACTAAAGAAGATATCTCAGCATTGGAACCTCAGGTCTAAGACAACACACAAACACTCAACAGCCAGATTTTGTTTCTAACACTGCTGAAGCACAGGGTGGTCCAGTTCCCTCTACTGCTTGAAATTTGGGGGCAAAAATCTTAAATGTCACCAGGCAAGGAATGCAAATAAAAAATTACTTCCTCTTCGGAAAGGCTGAGCAAGAACTCTCTCATATGCCCCACTTCCTACCGTCTAATGGCTTTCACACAAATCATTTCAAGCTGAAAATGTGAGATCGCTGATTAATACCTGGGGAATTTCAGCTTGGATGTGGGAGAATGAATCCCCTTTGCATCAAATGTCAGACAGCAAGACACGGACACCCTGCAGCCAGAGGTACTGTGGGGCTTTTCTTTGAAGTTGTGAGACTTGAAGGAGAGTTTCTTAGAAAACGTGGGTTAATTACCCTGTTAGACACTCCACACCAGGTCTCGGGAGGTTCTCCTTGGCTTCCCACTATCTCCTGATTCAGAAAGAGGAGAAGAAAATTTTAAAATAACACTTTAATGAAAATTCTGGACGATCCATAAAACATTTGCTAAAATAAACAGGGCTGGTTGGGTGCTTTCATCCACTCTACCAAAGATGTAAACAGACTCTTTTCTGACTTGCAACACTGCTGTTTTCTCATGGTTTCTTCCCAGTGGACAGCAGGAGACTGAATTTCAGCTCTCTCTTGGCAGGGTCAGATGGGGCTGAAGGCAGAGCAGGCAGCTGCCAGGCCAGCAGGGAGGAGCCACCGCCCTGTCCGTGCCCAGCCGGGACCATTCCCGGGAGAGAAGCCGGAGCCAGCCTGCGCTGCCTGCACTGCTCCAGCACCCAGCCCGTCACAGGCACCCGTGCTGGAGTGATCACAGCAAAGTTCTACTGCGAGCTGGCCCTGCAAACCCGCCTCTCCTGAGCCCCCTCGCAGCACCTTATCCCACTGTCTGGCAGACCCCATCCACCATCCATCCCCTTTCCTCGTGACAGGGGACTGAAGTGGCAGGGGAAGATATTATACTGCCCCTGATCTCATAGTGTTGTAAGTAGTTTTAATGGATTTATGACCCTCCCTTCAATTTCTATAGAGCTTGCCCTACGCTGCCCTAAAAACTGGAGCTATTGTTAATGTTTTTTCCTGTGTTTCTTATGGTTATGTTTCTCTTGGTTGTCTCAGCAGTCACCCCAGCGGTCTGTGCTGCTGCCTATCCACTTACTTCCCCGTTCTCTGATGTCCTCTTTTTAATTACATGCAGACAAAGATGTTAAGTCTCTGACAGATTTGGATAAAATGAGTCTAAGACCTGGAGCTTTTCCTTTATGGCAGCTACAGCTTGTCCCCTCACCTACTAAAGTCAGCAGTCGGTGCCACCCGGCAGCCACCGCGCCCAGTAAATGTGCTTGAAGTCCTGACACTGTTTGCCACCCGGATGGGGAACAGACTCATCCAGTCTGCTGTGGGAGGCACAGCAGATAAGAGGCTAATGCAAAATCTATAGGAAATTAGAAGGCAGTAAATCTGCTTGTTTAATGAGAGATTTGGGCGCTGAGACTTGGTCTGCTCTCAAGAAAAGAGGAATTAGTCGCTGCTCAATCCATCTGCTGCCGAAGCAGAAAGACCAATATTGAGAAAATGCTGCTCGTGTGCTCAAGATGTGTGTCCAAGGGGTCCTAGCTGAAATGCACTAAAATGTGTGGAGCCCCGTGGCAGAGGCAGCACCTGAGTCCCCGACAGCCGTGCCTGGAGACGCTCACACGGACACGCTCTCCCACGGCAGCCCTCAGCCCACAAGGCACAGGCGGATAAATGCTTTTATACATCCCCAAGGGAAGGGAAAACATTGTGTCAAGGAACTCCAGTGGAATTCAGGGCAGGCCTCAGCGTGGGTCTCTGAAGTGGCCTTTTACTGTGCTGTGTTTTCAGCACACAGGCAGGAAGAAGCTGGGCTGTGGCTGGGATTGAGCATCATCCCAGGGTTTGGCTGCTTCTGCAAGGGCTGAAACCCCCGCTCAGCTACAGCTGCTCTGAGGGGCTGGTGGCAACACCCCAGCATTCCACCCCCTTGTGCCATGTTTCTCAAAGTCCTGCTTTCCATTCATATGCAAGGTCTAAGGGCACTGGCAGTGAATTAAGGAGTTAAAGGCTGCCTAAGAAGTGTGTTTCTAATCCCACAAAGCCATTGCAATCTATTATTTTTCTTTAGTTTAATGTTTTACTTCATTTCTTTGATTTTTTTCCAGACTTTGCAGCATTCTCTGCTCTCTAGAAACGGCTGAGACTTGCTGCTTGTATGCCTGGGGGTGCACTGGATATCTATGACCCCACCCAACACAACCCCATCCTTCAGCCCACATGAAAACCCAAATCACATTTGCTTAACTGAGCCAGAGGTGGTAGAGAGGCTTTTCTGGTTCTCTTATTGTAGCAGGGGGCTGTGACAGCTGGGAGACCCAAGAGTCTCCATGATTTAAATGGGTTTCACTGGAGTTAGACAAGAGCTGCCAAGCCAGCACAGGCAGCTCCAGAGCTGGCTTTAACTGCATGCAGAAGATTTAAATAACAAAAGACACATGCATAAAACCCCTGGTTGTCCTGCCTCCTAATTACAATCCCAATATACTAATACCTGCCACAGCATTCAGAAACAAAAATTCACACGGGAGCAATAATTCAACACACTGAGCTAGCTACAAAAATCTCCTTTCCAAGCTCATGTCCTGATGCCTCCCCTTCCCCTCCCAGTGGGATGAGAGCTCTCACCTTCCCAGAGGCTTTGCAGAGACACTCACAGGTTGTAAGTTCATTTTTACCAAGTTCTCCACCCCTCAGCACAGGCTCAATGGGCCTTGTCCTTAGAGGGAAGTTCAGGGAAACTAACCCACACAGGAAACAGCTAAGCAGGCTTTGTCTTGCCTCTCACGTTGGGAGTTGAATGACAGGGGAGATGTGATAAGGGTCTGTAAGCTCAGGAGCCGTATGGAGAGGGTGAGCAGGGACTGATGCCTCATTGCCTTCCACAGCACAAGAAAAAGGTGGCATCAAACCAGTGGCTGGCAGGTCAAAAACGAACAAAAAAAGAACCAACTCTGGGAGCTCCTTGCAGCACTGCCCTGGGGATGCTGAGGGTTTACCCGGCTTCAAGGGAAGAGCGAAAGAATGAACATGTCACAGGAAATAAATTGGGGATGGTTAATCAGGCTTGGGAAGTCCCAGGTAGGGGCTGGGGGTTGCTGCGGGGAGCCATTCTCTCACGTCTGCTCTGCTCCTACCCTGCTCCCGGTGTGAGCAGGATCCGAGGCATTCCTGCAGCCTGCGGGATCCTGGGGCTGCTCCTGTGCTCAAAGCCAGCGATTCCACGGACCGAGCAGAGAGCAGAGCCCTTCCAGCGCCAGGCTCCGGGGACACTGCAGCACCGCCGGAGCTGCAGGCAACCAGCTGCAGGCTGGTTCATCGGGAGCGCTCACACCTGAGCAGTCCGGGAAAGCCATTCCACAAATCCATCAGAGAAATGTGCGGAGCACGCCCGTGCGGGAGCCAGGCTGCCAGGCTGGGCTGGGGCTGCACCCACCCCCAGCACCGTCTCTGACTGGTTCCACTTCCAGATGCAGATTCAAAGGAAAAACAGCATCGAGTGCTTAGATAGCGGGTTTCACTTTCCACCACTTTCTAATCAGCGACTAATTAATTCTCAATGCCCCAGTGAGGTAAATATATCTGTTTCATGCATTAATACATATATATATTATGTTTGATCTTTCCTTAACAAGTCCCCATAGCCCTGGAAATCCACACTGAAAAAAGAGAGAGGGGGGTAAAAACAGCACCAGCTTTGAAATCCAAAGGATCTTCATTTGTATGTCAGATTGAAAGTAAAAAGAAAATAGTTATTTGGCAGGTCTGTTTCCACTGAGGGATTGGTTTGCCTCAATTTGTATTTAATAAGTGTACCACCAAAAAGTATTTAATGCATAATGTATAATATAATACAACTAGCACTACACTAAATAATATCCTGTGACTTTAAACATTAATGACTGTGTGTGACTATTTCTTTTGAATTTCAAACTACACAGAAAATATTTGTCAGCATTAAAATAAGCTTGTGATAGATAAATAAAATATTGGCGCAATAAACCCGAGCCATGATGTGCCTATTTAAATGCATATATACCTCTATTTAATGCAGAACAGTGAACACTGTTTTTGTATAATATTCTACTAATGTGTACACTGCAATATAGTAATATTCAACATCTTTTTCCCTTCAGCTGCAGAAGAATTGCCAATTCAGTACAACACTTGCTGCTGAAGGATATGTTTATACCTTCTCATTTTTATAACTTCTTGGTTTTATGTAAAGATGAAAGAAATCGTTTCACCCACATACAGACGGGAGATTTCACACCAAAGAGTATTTAGATGACATAAATCCAATTATTGTCATTTTATTTAACTATAGTTTTTACATTTCTGGGAACTGTGCACTAGGCTCATTCTCTTTACCCAGGGAGGCAACAGCTTTCATGGGAACCTTTGGGACAGCAACAAACTGAGCTCTGGAAAACACATGAGCATTTTCAGGGCATGCTTAGATCCAGTTTAAGTACATGCTTAAGACTGGGAACACATTTAAGTGCTGTTCTGGCTCGGGCTGAGTTGATTTGACTTCATAACTGTTATCTGAGCTGGGATTTGAGCTCTTCTATTTTTATTTTTATTTTTTCCAATTGGATCTGATATCACACTTGTCTGGCAAAGTAATATGCTGTACTACAGCAACACACAGGCTTGTCACTATGACGGTTATGTAGATCAGAGCCTAAAAGTTTGTCCCTCCCAACATTTTTTAGTCCTTCTGTTGTTCAGAAAATTCCTGGTCTCTGGGAAGCTGCCCTGAGTTGTCACAGGAGACCATCCTGAAGGACCTGACGCTCTTCAAGCCAAAGCCACGCTTGACAACACAAATGTCAGTTCACCCACAGCTTTCACATGGGGCGTGGTGCCAGGGGCAAGACCTGGGGGCGTAAGACTGGGAGCTCCATGTAGGAAAACCAGCCAGAAACATTAAGGTGCAAAAAGAATTTTATTTTTTTTGAGAAATGAAGTTCTCAAGATGGCCAGATTTTATTAGCTTGGACTGAACTTCTTGGGTATGTTCCAAATTAAAAAAAAAATAAAAATGAGGGGAGTGGAATTCTTGGAAATTCAGGCATGAAATGCATGGCTTTGTTTCAAGCTTCATAATGAAAAAATAACAAAGTCAAGTACCAGAGCAGTCAGACTTTATGTTCTCAGTAAAACAAAATATTTTGCTTAATATTTCACCTTGCAAAAATACTTTTAAAAAAATCTACTTTGAATTGATCTAACCTGAGCTTCCTTCACAGTTTGGCCAAAGAACAAAAAAATAGAAATCCAGCATTTGCACAGTTCCCTTGTGTTCATGTGGGCGTCCTATTTTGTTCTGACCCAAAAAAGATCTTTCGGTCCTCTGATACCTGGTGAAAGGGAGCAGCGGTGCCTCCCGCCTTGCTCTGCTCAGGATATGGAAGCTGGGCACATGCAAGTGTCTCAAATGTCTTTAAAAAGTCTCCAGAAATTTCCAAAGAAAAGTTAAAAGTGTGGAACAAACGCAGGTGACGCAGAGATATTTCCTTGAGTTTGCTGAGAGCCTGGAACAAAGATCTATGGGGTGCCTCGCTCAGCTGATGGAGGGATGGTTCTTTATACAGCTCTTCCAGGCAGCATGGGAAAAAATAACTAAATGTATAATCTGGCAATCTACCCAAATAGCAATAGGTCAAGGACATGCCCGTTGTGGGACAGGGAGGCCTTCACAAGGCACTCAAATTACAAACGCTGCAAAAGTGCTGAGTTAGCCTATCTGCTGGTAAGTGCAATTTTAACCCAGGGTGCAGGCATTCCTGTGGCACACAGTTGTCAGGGTGGGGTCAGAGCCAGGAAAAGATGGTTTCTGAGGCATTCAGGTCTGTGCCACTGCTTTACATGAGAACCACTGATAGCTCTGAAGTATGGGCCACATGCTGCTCTCTGTTATACTGGATTAAATCTGTAACCCATAGGGTGCTAAATCTGGGTTTACACTTGCTTTGAAAATGCAGAGCCTGGTCTCTGCCCCTGCGGAGTGTCAGGAGGTGCAAACACTCGAGACAGTCACTGCAGCATCCCTGGACTGCACTGAATGCAGCATCCTCTGCAACCCAACCCTCATTCACGAGCACCCAGCCAGTTTTCCAGCCAGTCTATCAGAAAAAAATGGCCACAGAAGAGCAGAAGTACTCCCAAACCATGAACCACCCAGTGTTTTCATATGCAGCTCTGTTGATTCTAATGAGGTTTCTTCAAAGAGCTGCAGTGGACGCTCCGTGCTTTTACAGGGAGCCGTGCAACCTCCGTCACCTGAACTTCAATTATCCAATTTCCCTGGTACCTGGAAAGGCAATGCATGGTAATTACATTGAAAGTTATTTTAGTAACTCAATCATTCAAATTTCGCCAAGCTTCTCATAAATTCAGAGAAGCCAAGGTTATGCTACAGACATGGGTGTGTTCACATGTCAGCTTTAGGTATCTAAAAAATTAAAGACTTGACAGCAATTTAGAAAATGAGTTGCTGAGTTTTTTCAAACACCAAGGAGATCAAAGGATTGGTGCAATTTGTGGAGATGTTGTAATAGTTAACCATTTCAGGAGGGATCTCCCAGCCAAGCATCCAGCTTGAGGAATTGTTTGGAAATGTATGGGATAGCTCTGCATCTCCCAGCCTCAGAACCAGCACAGAAATATGCACGGGATTTACTGTGACAGGGAAAAAACCCTCCTCATTTGGAGCTGGGCTAATCTCAGAGCAAGACAGCTGAGGCAGGAAAAGCCATTTAAGTAATATAGTGTTTAAAAGGCCTGGTCTGACCTTCATTTCTATCTGCTTTCTTGCAGGGCTGCCTCTGAAGTGCTGCACAACATAAATAGCATCTGCCCTGGGAATTTTAGCCTGAGCTTAGCAGAAATGGCTCTGGTGGCTGTGATGCACCCTCTCACAGTGATTAGTCACTGAAGTTTTCCAGTTCTTCTGCCATTTGGGGCATATGTTACACTTCTATTTATCCAGACATGATTGGGGAGGCTGCTGATTAGTTGTGACTGAGGGCACTCTTACTCAGCAAACCTGTGTGCCAGATAAAAATAGCTCATAAAAGGGGAGGATGAGAACCGGCCCGGCAGAGAAGGCAGCTTTAGAGCACAGAGTTTTCCTTCAGCCTCCAAGCCTGTTGGAGTTAAATTTGTCTCCAGGGTCAAGTGGTCAGACTGGCAGGGACTGCAAGGACTTTCTTGCCCCCTCTGTAGCACAGGCAGCTCCCCAGGGTGGGTTATGCAAGAAACTGTTGTTGCAGGGACTTCAGCACTGCTGATCTGCTCAGCCCCCTCTGCACCTTTTCTGCTGCATTTACTCTTCTTCTTCTTCAAAAAAAGTCCTGGGTCATAAAGGGTGCCAAGAAGTTCCTGTAACCTATGGAAGGGTATTATGTGACTCCTCAAGATGACTGCCAGGTTCAGGAAGAGGCCAGAAGCAGGATCCCTGCAAGCCTTTACGCACAGCTCAACCTGCAGCTGCTGCAGTTTTAATAATGGCTCTTTTCAGTTCATCGCCTCCCGTCTGATCACGTTTGCACCGTCATCCATTCTCTGCTCTCTGAATTATGTGGTCACTGACTGGAGCTGGGGAGCAGCAGGGGTGATGCTCACTCTTCCCTTGCACTGCTCAAAATGTCCTGCAGCAAGGAAGGCAGAGAGGGACCGTGCTGGTGGTGGAGAGAGGGAGGGAGGCAGGGAGGGAAGCACAGCCCACCACGGGATGCCCACACGGAGGAAGGGGGCTTGGAGCAGACACAGGAGCAGGGACGAGTCTGCAGAAGCACAAAGGGAGGCTGATAAAACATCAAACCCTAAATGAAAGCAGAGCATAAAACAAACCCAGTGCCAGGCACATGGATGTCCTTATTGGCTTTAACAATGTTATTCATTCATTTAAAAGCAGGCACACACACATTTTGCAGCCAAGGACCTCGGAGGGGCTGGCAGGCAGCTACGGCGCCTTCTTGGACAGGACGTGAAACCAGAAGAAGCAGCTCTTATTCCACCAAAGATTTTGGGACAAATATTTCAGGACATTTCCAAGCTCTGTCTGACCTTCTGGGAGCCTCACATAGTTTCTCAGAGCACTGGCAAGGACAGACTATATATTGAAGGCCTTTTAAAAGCCCAGCAATTCTTAGCACATCCAGCAAGCTGCCAGCACCTGATGGAGCAGAATCAACAGTCCTGACTGGACAGTGAAATCACTCAGAAACATTCAGCCTCAGGCACTCACTTGTAACAGCAGTCTGAGCATGGAACAATTCGAGCATTTCTTCTCACCACATCTCACATGTTGTACAGGAAAAAAAACAAACCACCAAACCATGAGACATCTTAGTGCAAATCTAACCTGCCAGGCTCCTAATCCAGAGCTCTGGGTAGCCAGGGACATAATTTCTCCATAGGGTTACCTAACACATCACAGGGTGGGATGATCCCACATCTCCCTCTGGGAAATGTTGGGATCCCTGTTAGCTGTCTGTAAATTTGTGCTTGAGGTTTCTCTTACAGTTCCTGCCTGGACATAGCAGTGTTTCTAGATGCTCCACGCAAGTCCACAGGCACCTCCTGTGATACCACACACCTCATCCCTCGGGTTTATGACGTCCATCACTTGGATGGATGAAGGATGGGTAAGGAAAACACCAGCATTCTCAGGTTGCAGACCAAAGTGTGGCCTCTCAGACAAGCTATGTTTTGGGCCTCCTGTGCCTGCTCTGATGAGGAGGCAGTTCTGCTACAGCTGGTGGGGGGGGGGGG